>WAAF01012560.1:6416-30486 GCA_013400475.1 Tricholaema leucomelas | reverse complement strand
GAGGAGAGGAGAGGAGAGGAGAGGAGAGGAGAGGGGAAGGAAAGGGGAAGGAAAGGGGAAGGAAAGGGGAAGGAAAGGGGAAGGAGGGAGGGGAGGGGAGGGGGAAAGGAGAGGGGAAGAGGGAGAATGGGGGAGAGGAGGGGAGAGGAGTCTTGTAAATAACCATTACTTTGTAAGTATTTCCCTTAAGATGTATTGTAGCAAGTGATTCTTGGCATGTCCTTCTAAAAATAACCCACATTGCATGTTTTTTTCTTCCTAAAAGCGGCAGAGCGGTGTTAATCGTTTAGGGGTGAGGGCTTTGAAAGGCAGGTGGGAAGAGGTCTTCCCAGTTCAAGCACATCAACTGATAACAGCTTTCAGGAAGGTTAAACCCTCCCATCAGATCGGGAGAGCAGATCTCAGATAAGCAGCAGAAATTAAGGATTATCTTGACTACGCCATGAACTGTTTACTTTGCTATTTTAAATGGTTCTGTTGGCTCCATTTCATTTGTTGCTGGGTAATGCTTTCCAGAAGAGACTTGAGGAGCAGACACTGCGATTTTGACTCCAGTGTTCTGACCAATTCAAACAGTAGTCTCTAAAAATACTTCTTTTTTTTTTTGCTGCACCTTTGGGTGACATTTTCATACCGATTCAAACGAAATTTGCTCAATCACAAACCAGATTTCCTGTTGGATTGTACAGAGGATACAGAACTGCCTCCTCTGAGCACAGCAGCAGTAAATACAGTTGCTACCTAATCTAAGAAAATGAAAAGTAAAATGGCTTGGACATGATGTTCAATATCCCCATCAATGGTATTGACAGTGAGACTGAGGGCACTCTCAGCAAGTTTGCAGATGATATCAAGCTCAGTGGTGTGGTTGCTAAGACTGAAGGATGGGATGGCATCCAGAGGGGCCTGGAGAGGCTGGAGAGGTGAGCTGAGGGGAATCTCACAAGGCTCAGTAATGTAAAGGTGCTGCACATAGATTGGGGCAATCCTCAATATCAATACAGGCTGGGGAGATGATGAGTTTGAGAGCAGCCCTTCAGAAATAGACTTGGGGGTGCTGGTGGATGAGAAGCTGGACGTGAGCAAACGGTGGGCACTTGTAGTCCAGAAGGCCCTGGGCTGCATCAAAAGCAGCATGGCCAGCAGGTCCAGAGAGGTGATTCTGCCACTCTGCTCTGGTGAGACTGCACCTGGAGTGCTGTGTCCAGCACTCAACACAAAAAAAACATGGACGTGCTAGNCTGCTCTGGTGAGACTGCACCTGGAGTGCTGTGTCCAGCTCTGGAGCACTCAACACAAAAAAAACATGGATGTGCTTTAGTGGCTCCAGAGGAGAGCCATGAGGGCAACTGGGGGCTGGAACAGCTCTGCTACGAGGACAGGCTGAGGAAGCTGGGTTTGTTCAGCCTGGAGAAGAGAAAGCTCCAGAGAGACTTAATAGCTGCCTGCCAGTATCTGAAGGGGTCTACAAGAAGGCTGCAGACAAACTATTTACAAAGGCCTGCAGGATAGGACAAGGGGCAATGGTTTGAAATTAGAGAAGAGCAGATTTAGATTGGATGTTAGGAGAAGTTCCGCACCAGGAGGGTGGTTGAGCACTAGGAGAGATTGCTCGGGGAGGGAGTTGAGGTCCCATCTCTGCAGATATTCCAGGTCAGGCTCGACAAAGCTCTGAGCAACCTGATCTAGTGGAGCACATCCCTGCTGACTACAGGGGGGCTGGACTTTGAAGGTCCCTTTCAACCCAAACCATTCTATAATTCTGTGATAGCTCCAAAATCCAACCAGCAAGAAAATATTCAGAGGATAATTCATCTGGAAGGTAATAGTTGAGGCAGTGTCCTCAAATGATAAGCAACAGCAAAAATTCAAAACAATATTCCCCATATAGTGCCATCAGTGAGACTGCAGATAATTTCTCATCATTCTAATTCCAGAGAAATAAGGTCAGTGAGGAAATAATCCAAAGTAAAGCAACAAGAATATCTGTGACATTTGTTGAGACTGACATAAAGAGACATTGTGAGTGCCTGGTACGGTCCTAGCATGACTAAGAGCCAATATGTGATGTTTTATGGTGTATAGGGCAGAGCAAGCAAATAACAGAAGTAGGTTTGCTGAGGGTGGTCTGCATAGACAGGCACATTTTTTCTCCATTACTCTCTTTGTTAACTCATTTCCTTTTGTCTTCACCAGTGAGACACAACCATTGTTCCCCATCCACAGTACCAGTTATAGCAGTTTTCAGATGCAAAATTCTTCACATGTCACGGAATCACAGGATGTTCAGGGTTGGAAGGGACCTCCAGAGATCATAGAGTCCAACCCCACTGCCAGAGCAGGACCATGGAATCTAGCTCAGGTCACACAGGAATGCATCCAGACGGGGCTGGAAAGTCTACAGAGAAGGAGACTCTACAAGTTCTCTGGGCAGCCTGCTCCAGTGCTCTGTGACCCTTACAGTAAAGAAGTTCTTCCTCATGTTGAGGTGGAACTTCCTGTGCTGTAGTTTATAACCGTTATCCCTTGTCCTATCACAGGGCACGACTGAGAAGAGTCTGTCCCCTCCCTCTTGATCCCTAGCCCTCAGATATTTATAAACACTGATTAGATCCCCTCTAAGTCTTCTCTTCACCATACCAAAAAGATTCACCATCAGAAGCCAACAGCTTACCTACCAGAGAAGCATCCTGTGCTGCATCCAGCACACTGCTGCATATTATTTGTGCTATAATATACTTAAGTCACAGTTAACAAATCCCATGCGTTCCACCCACGAGTGTATTTGATCCTTAATTCTGATGACACCTGTCAAAGTGCAATCCAGCTCTCAATAGCAGAGCAGGCCAGGGTGTGGGAGAAAACTTGGATCTTCTGTTCTTGTTTCCTGTCCTCCGATACTAACCTTGTATGATGGTTTGAGGCTAATTGGAATATTTTACTGAGATAAATTATATCCTCAACTGTGAGAAGAAAGACAAAACCCCCACAACAGTACCCTATATCACTCATTCTTCTGCTGAGAAACACAACTAGTCAAAATATAGAGAAGGCACTCACTGCTCACACACTGCTCAGTTCTCACTTGTGCTCCTTCCCTCTGGTGGTCTCTGTGGTTGAATCTGCCTTAACTTTTTAATCCAACCTAACCCTTTTTCCTCTAACGTCCTTGTTATCTTTTTGACATTTCACCTCAGATCTCTCCAGATTTATCACATGAGATATATGGGGATTGATCTGGTTATTTCTGAAAGGAGGGGAAGAGGGGAGGAGGTTTGGGTCAGAAGCCTCTTATTAATCTGATTGTTTTGTGAGGGATTTTGTATTTCTGTATTACTTTTAACTTAAATATGACTGTAAATATTTGTGTATATATCTGCTTGTAAATTGTCCTAAGCTGTATGTGTAACTTCATTCCTTAACCTCCATCTGGCTGAGTCTAGTCTGGGTGATTTCATTGTGTGGAGGGGTGGGTAACTCTCAAACTATCACACCTTGGAAACCTTGTTCTAGCAAATAGAAACAAGCAACAATGCTATCTGGCTGCTCCAGAAGCGTGTGCTGGTTGTGTGTGAGAGCACCTGGGAGCTCAGAGGGATCTGTGAACTCATGTGTAGCTGCTTCTGAGAACATGAAGTTATTGCCTGTATTTAAGTGAAGGTCAGAGCACTTAGTCTGACCACAAGCTGGGTCATTACTGTCTGTGTGTGTCACCTCAGCCCGAAAGTGATGGAGATGACAGTGTGCTACAGCTACACCTCTTCCCAAGCTGGTTGCTTTCAGATCTGCATTCCAGCACTCTGAGAAAAGGCACGTGGAGAGATGTAGTCTTTCAAGCAAAGACCCACAAGAGAATCTCTTTTAACGGTCCTATGTAGAGAAAACTTTCTTTCACATACCTGGTATTGCCCTTTTGCAAACTGAGACTGAAATTCCTCATGACCACAAAGAAGCTGAAGCTTGCTGAAGACACCCAGACCTAGAGAAAAAGGGGGAAAAAACCCCAGACAAACAACAAAAAACAAACAAAACCAAAAACAAGGTAAAATCAAGCAAGCAAAATAAGCAGTTTAATAATAAATAAATACTAAATGATAAATAAATTTTAAAAAATAACAGTTTAATAATCTCCAATCTCCAGGAGGCTCCTCTGGAATACACAGAAACCAATCTGAGAGAGTGCAGTAGCCCAAACAATACCTCCAACACTTCTGAAATGGCAAACTAACGAGCAAAACCACAAGGTTCTTTCTGCCCTCATATTTTTGGCAGGCTCTCATTTCTGCTACCACACAGAGGGCAGAAGAACAGCTGCTTCAGGTGATGCAGGGCTCAAACATCCTTTGCAGCCGCCACATGTTGCAGGTCTCCTTGCAAGTTAGAATCATAGAATGGTTTAGGTTGGAAAGGCCCTCAAAAATCATCTAGTTCCAACCTCCCACCATAGGCAGGGACACCTCCCACTAGAATAGGTCACTCAAGGCCTCATCCAGCTTGGCCTTGAACACCTCCAGGGAGGGAACATCCACAGCCTTCCTGGACAGCCTGCTCCAGTGTCTCACCATCCTCACTGGAGCAAACTTCTTCCTAATATCCAGTTTAAATCTCTACCAGTTTAAACCCAATTCTCCTTGACCTGTCATTGCAAGACCTTGTAAATAGTCCCTCTCCAGCTTTCCCGTAGGCCTTCTTCAGATACTGTAAGGCCACTACAAGGTCTCCTCAAAGCCTTCTCCAGGCTGAAGAGACCCAACTCTTGTAGCCTCTCCACATAGGAGAGCTGCTCCAGCCCTCTGATCATCTTTGTGGCCTCCCCTAGACTCACTCTAACAATTCAATGTCCTTCTTGTGTTGGGGGCTCCAGAACTGTAAGCAGTACTCCAGGTGGGGTCTCACAAGGGCAGAGTAAAGGGGGAGAATCACCTCCCTTGCCCTGCTGGCCACACTGCTCTTCAGCCCAGGACACATTGGCTGTCTGGTTTGCACAACTGTTGAGTCTCCTGTTGACTCAGAAACAAACAGTCCTAGAAAGACTAATGGGGATTTTCTTTTTACTCTTGAAGGATGTAACATTGAAGGACGAAGGCAGGGAAGCAAAGCAAAGCAGGTTCTCTTGGTGCCAGCGGGTGAGCTAACAGGTTGCTGGTGCCTGCAGCCACTCTGCCAATGGCACACAACACACCAGCAACACTCCAAGGGTGTTTAGTATTTAGACAAAGACTTTTGAACAGCTCCACAGCAGTAGACCAGCAGGGACTGAAGATCTGCAAAGCGAATTCAGAGGTTTAAAAAATGGAGCAGTCAAGGCCAGACTGGGTGAGACCTTGAGCTGCCAAGTCTGGTTGAGAGGTATCCCTGCCCATGGCAAGGGGATTGGAGTAAGCGATCTCTGAGGTCTCTTCCAACTTCAGCTGTTGTATGATTCATGGTTTTAAATTAGTGCTTAAATGTGTCCATGTTCATCCTAACTTCTGCAAAGATGAACATTCACAATTCTTGTGAGGTATTTTTGGTGCCTTTGGAATGTTTGTGGGAGCACAAGATTTTTGTTTCCTTCATTAACTGCTGTCACAGAACGTCTTCCCATCACCTTGGACATTAGAAAGGAGTTCTTTACTATGAGGGTGCTGGAACACTGGAACAGGTTGCCCAGGGAGGCAGTTGAGGCCCCATCTCTGGAGATATTCCAGGTCAGGTTTGACAAGGCCCTGAGCAACCTGATCAAGTGGAGGATGTCCCTGCTGACTGCAGGGGGGGTGGACTAGGCAATTTTTAAAGGTCCTTTCCAACCCAGTGCATTCTCTGATTCTATGTAAATGCTCTATCTTTTCAGACAGAGCTTGAAACAGCTCTCACTGAAGTGAGGACTTGATGGAAAAAAAAACCATGAAAGAGCAGAATCTCTACTTTTTAAATAGTATTTTTAGCCCTCAGTATAGTTACCATAGCAGTATTATACCCAATGATGTGGGCTCCTGCCTTGGCTGCCTGGGTTGTGCTGCTGAATGTTCTGAGTGTTTCTAACATGACTGATCTCCGGTGGTGAACTCACTTGTTCCCACACGCACGCCGTGGCTTGTCACCCCCTCAGTTCTCCTGAGGCAACTTTTGAACTGGGTCACGCTGCAAACTGCACCAGTGAAACAACCTAGGTTAAAAATTGATGAGTGATGATTCTCCTCTCTGAGAAGGAGGAATTTCACATAATAAATCTGAGCAAGGTGTCTGGAGAAGCTTTGAGCTAGATGTGCCATGGGATGGCTCAAAGGAAGAGCAGTAGTCAAGAAATGTTGATCATTTCCTTTCTATCTCTCTCTGCTCTTGACCTTGTAACACAGCAAAGGGCTGTTGTCAGACAACAGGCCCCACAACCTTCCTGTCACAGGCCATTGTAGCCTCTGTTGGACTCTCTCCAGCAGTTCTCTGTCTCTCTTGAACTTGGGAGCCCAGTCCTCCAGATGTGAGAGGTCTGGAACACAAGCCCTATGAGGAGAGGCTGAGGGAGCTGGGGTTGTTTAGCCTGGAGAAGAAGAGGCTCAGGGGTGACCTCATTGCTGTCTACAACTACCTGAAGGGAGGTTGTAACCAGGTGGGGGTTGGTCTCTTCTCCCAGACAACCAGCAACAGAAGAAGGGGACACAGTTTCAAGTTGTGCCGAGGGAAGTATAGGCTGGATGTTAGGAGGAAACTGTTGCCAGAGAGAGTGATTGGCATTGGAATGGGCTGCCCAGGGAGGTGGTGGAGTCACTGTCCCTGGAGGTGTTCAAGAAAAGTCTGGATGAGGCATTTAGTGCCATGGTCTAGATGACTGGATAGGGCTGGGTGCTAGGTTGGACTGGATGATCCTGGAGGTCTCTTCTAACATGGTTGATTCTATGATTCTATGATTTTTAGTCTGTGAGCAAGTGCTTGGATATTTGAAATATTTAGGTAAAGTATATTTGGTGCCTCGATTGATGAGCAGACCTTCAGACAGATAGATGTCCTTATAACAAAGCATGAAGCCAAACCAGTTGTCTGTCTGGGTAACACAGTCACATTGAGTGGCTGAGGGAGCTGGGATCATTTAGTCTGGAGAACATATTGCCTCTCTACAGCTCCCTGAGGGGAGGTTGGAGTGAGGTTGGTGTTAGTCTCTCTTCTCTCAAGTACCGAGTGACAAGAGGAAATGGTCTCAGATTGCACCAGGGGATATTTGGGTTGGATATTGGGAAAAATTTGTTACCCAAAAAAGTGGTCAAGCATTGGAAGAGGCTGCCCAGGGAGGTGGTGTAGTCAGCATCCCTGGAGATGTTAAAAAAACCCAAACATGTGGATGCAGCACTTTGGGACGTGATTTAGTGGTCATGGTAGTGCTGACTTATGGGTTCATGGAGGGCAGATCCTGCGTAACGAACGTGATCTCCTTCTGTGACAAGGTCACCTGCTTAGCCCATGAGGGAAAGGCTGTGGATGTTGTTTATCTGGACTTTGTTATATCTTTTGACACCATTTCCCACAGCAGCCTCCTGCAGAAACTGGCTGCTTATGGCTTGGATGGATGGGGGCTGTGCTGGGGGAAGAAGTGGCTGGATGGCTGGGCCCAAAGAGTGGTGGGGAATGGAGTTAAATCCACTTGGTGGCCAGTTACAAGAAGTGTTCCCCAGGGATCTGTGCTGGGGCCCTTTAATATCTTTATTAAAGATCTAGAGAATGGGACTGAGTGCACCCTCTGTAAATTTGTGTATGACTCTAAATTGGTGGGGGTGTTGGTCTGCTTGAGGGTATGAAGGCTCTGCAAAGGACTCTGGCCAGGATTTTAGGATGAAATACAAGCAGCTCTAATATTACTAGAACATCCCTTATTCTGCCACATACTTGCACTTATTTTAACTGTGTAGTACCCTACAGTAATCAGTCAAGGCATGAGCCTTTATGTAATACCCTACAGTAATCACTGGCATCATCATGAGCCTACTTTGAAGAACAAATCTAATAGTGTCTACCAGGGGCCCATTTGATTTTTGGTCTTCTAACATGCTGCATTAAACTTAAGTCTCATTAGACACTTGAGGACTGGCTCTGCTAAAACAAGGTCTCAGCAATAAGACTAGAACTCGACTGTGTTTGGAAGAATATTTGGGGCTAAAAAGACTTCAAGAAAATAAAGGAAAAAAATAGCTATGTGGAGTATTTTGGGGCAAGAGGCAAGCAGAACAGACCCATGTAATTATGCATCTGTCTATGGTTAGGAAACCATCGCTCAGCCACCTTCTCATTTCCTCTCCCGGTCTGACTTACTGCATCATGTTTGTGGCAGAGCTCTTAACTTAGGGCAGGTATCATCCCATTCAGTCATCTTCAATCAAGGAGTCCATCTAGTTTATTTTTTTGCCTTTTGTGACATGTGTTGTGATGCAGTTCTAGCGCTTGGTTTATCACAGAATCACACAATCATTGAGGCTGGAAAAGACCTCTGAGACCACCAAGTCCAGCCTATAACCTAACACTATGACATCAGCTAAACCATGCCACCAAGTGCCACATCCAATCTTTTCTTAAAGACCTCCAGAGATGGTGACTCCACCACCTCCCTGGGCAGTCCACTCCAGTACCTATCTCACCTTGTGCCTTCCTGCAAGTTTTTCCTGTCTTCTAAGTTGTATCTCTTTGCCATGTAACCTCTATACTTCTATAGAGAAAGCATAGCCTAAAATAAATAGTTTAAATAGGGACAAATTTTGTTCTTCTGAACGTGTTAGTTGTCTTGTTTAATATGTCAGCATATTTTATTGCTATTAAATGTGAAATTCAGAGTTGAAAAAGCACAAGCAGTAGAATGTGTTGTCTTTTTACACAACAGTATCATTAAAGGGAATGGTAATAGCTGCTCCATGTGGTTTACATAATCTACATCGTTGTAGGACCGAATCCATTCTACCCTTTGAAATAAAAAGTAATTCTTAAACTCCCAGTAGTTGTTAATGATTAGTAGAAGTGGAAATAATCAATCAAAATCCACATGCCAGTGAGTAATAATCTTCAACAAACATCCTGAATCTACAGATTATCCCCTTCATTCTAATAGCTAACAGGGAAAAGGTTAATTTACGTCGCAATAAAATTTTGCCTAACAAGAACCATTAACTTATGAAGTTAATGAACTGGAACATCCACCAGCTGCATCCCATGACCCAGTGTTTGGGAAAGGATGTGTGTGGTGGAACGCCGCCGATCACGTCCTGAGAGGTTGTCCCAGTTCTGGATGCACAGTGCAGCCCAGCTGAGTGACATTCAGCTCTGCTCAGGCTTTCCACTGGCTCAAGTGGTTGTTGTGAAAAAGAAAACCACGAGGAATGGTGCTCTTCCCACACAGTAGCTCTGAAAAAAGATTGCTAGCATGGATTTTGCTTCCCTGAATAGATCACACACAACTGGCCCTGACACCCTCTTGCAAATGGTACAGGGAGGAGAGGAGTGAGCACAGAATCACAGGACCTTAGAGGTTGGAAGGGACCTCTAGAGATCATCGAGTTCAACCTACCTGCCAAGGCAGGATCACCTATAGTAGTCTACACAGGAATGCATCCAGGCAGGTTTTGAAAGTCTCCAGAGAAGGATACTCCACAACCTCTCTGGGCAGCCTGTTCCAGGGCTCTGTCACAGTCACTGTAAAGAAATTTCTCCTCATGTTGTGAAACTTTCTGTGTTCCACTTTGTAGCTTTTGCTCCTTGTCTTATTTTTGCAGACCACTGAAAACAGTTTGGCCCCATCCACTTGACACTTGTGAGTTAGACTCAATGATCTCTTTGGATCCCTTCCAACCCCTAATATCCTGTGATCCTGTAACACCCACTCCTCAGCACCTTGAGGGCCATTACAGCTCTGCTTACAAGTATAGAGAGGATAGAAATAATGTTTAGGGAACATTTGTTGTTATCTCGAGACTTACATCTCAAAAATGGGAAGACCAACACATGCATGAAAAGAAAGGTGGTCACTAGTTGCAAACGCAGAGATGCCTGCCCTTGTGTAGTCACTGGAAGGCTGTTGTCTAGCTGAACAGTCATGAACTGTTGAAAGTCAGCATGGGGAATGCTGTGCTCCAAAAAGAGCAGCAACAGCAGAGCAGACTGGCTTCAGGTCACCCATAGCAAGACAAAGCTAGTTTCTCTGTACCCCTGCTATCTACTGGTCTTCTCAGTGCAAGGGCATGGGTAACACGCAGCTGTGCCCTGAAGTTACAGGTGTAACCTTTGAATGCATGTTTCAGAGTTCAGGAATAAACTCAGCCTGCTTATTCCAGCTGGAACCTGAACTGCTTAACCTTCAGCTCCCTGAGCTTTTGGATTGGGCCTGCAAGCAAATGGAGAAGGCTATTTCCAGAAGGTCTAGAAGCCTGTTACACATTATCTCAAAGCTGAGTGGGCAGACAGATGGCAGAATGCCAAAAAGTATGTGCTAGGAAACAGTCCGCTGGATTGAGTATGTTAAAAGGCCAGGTCCTGCCCAAAGAGAGGGGTTGGGAAGGCGCAGGAGATGCTAGGCTGCTGGTGGAGACAGTAAGAGTGAGGTGCTTGAAATTCTTTGGCCATGCCAAGCCTAAAGAGAGAGGTCAAGAAGCTGTAGCAGATACTGGGCTTCTGCTGAAGACAGTAAGAAAACAAGGTGCTTGGAATTTTTTTAGACATGAGCTGCAGGAGTATGAAATTATTCTTAACCATTTCTCTTCCTCCTTAAGGGGATTTATCTAATAGAGTGATGAAAGCAGAAAAGCGAGAAGGAATGGCATCACGAGGCACAAGGCATTTTTAACCAAGCTGATCGGTTTTGCTTTTATGCAAAGCCCCTGTGAGCTGTGCTCCATAAGAGATTCTCTGGAGAAATGCTACTGTATTCTACTAAACAAAAACCAAAAACCAACCAACCAACCAAAAAAACCCAACACAACCTCCTCCCCCCCAAAACAAACGAACAAGCCAGAACTCTTGTCAGTTGATGATCCAGCAACGTGCAGTTGCAGCCCAGAAGCCAACCATGTCCTGGGCTGCATCAAAAGCAGTGTGACCAGCAAGACAAGGGAGGTGATTCAGCTCCTCTGCTCTTGTGAGACCCCCACCTTCAGTACTGCATCCAGTTCTGGTGCCCTCAGCATAGGAGAGACATGGAGGTGTTCAGGGTCAGGGTGCATGAAGCCTTGAGCAAGCTGGGCTAATGGAAGGTGTCCTTGCCCATAGCATGGGGGTTGGAACTAGCTAATCTTGAAGGTTCCTTCCAACCTAAACCATTCTATGAATCAATGAACCTATCAATCTTTAAGAAGAGCACCCATGTCAAGAGGTGTTTCTATTTTCAGTCAGCACATAAGTCACTCACTCTCATTGTTGGGGCTCTTTTCCATTTTCAGTCTCATTGGCACAGCAGACTGTGCACACCTCTGCGTGAGAAAGATGTTTTTCCCTGGCATTTTCTCCACCCTCAGTAGAGCTAGCTACCACATGGGCACATTTTAGTGGCACTGCCAATCTGTTCAGCTTTTGTGCAGCACGAGGCAGCACACGGGAGCCCTGCTTCTGGCACAGGCACAGCCATCAGTGCTCTGTGTGCTGCTCAGGACACTGGAGAAGATGGACGTGGGGGGAATGGGGACACCACGGTGGGGAGGGGAAAGTGGACATCATGATGTGCATGGGGGAAGGTGGACAACATTGTGGGGGGGGAAGGTGGACACCATTGGTGGGATGAAGGTAGACACCATTGAGGGGGGAAAGGTGGACAACATCGTCGCGGGTGGAAGGTGGACAGCATGGCATGTGTGTGGGGAAGGTGGACAGCATGGAGTGTGGGAGGGAAGGTGGACACTGTTGGGGAGGGAAGGTAGATTCCATTGGGGAGGAAGGGGGACATTGGGGGGGGGTGGAGATGGACACCACGCTGAGGGTAGAAGATGAGCTTTCAGAGTTGGAACTGGTGTCATGAGCAAGTAGGAGCAGAAATTGTTTATCAAATAGCCAAACAGAAAGAAAAGCTGCTCCTTTTGTAATTGTCTTTCAGGGCTAAACCTTGCTTAAAGCAACTGTTTCGAGAACCACAGAAAAATCAATGCAAACCAAGTTAAAACCAACCAACCAAACAATGAAGGGAGCCTTTAAATGCCTTTTCTGTGGAGAAGTTCACCTTTCACAAAAGCTGGAGGAACAGATGTTAATATGTTCCCAGGCAAGTAAAATCTGGAAGGAAATGAACATCATTATCCAAGGAATGGGAACGATTGGAAGCAGCTGGATGCTGGACTTTGCTGGCTCTTCCTGGCAAATCCCTGCAAACCGAAGCTTCAGCATCACTTTCATTCACTTTATGCTGTAGGCTGGCATCTGTGGCCATGCTAGAATACTTGAAGATTAGCTTAGGGAAAGTGCAGATGCTCTTCTAATCCCATGTGGAAACCATGACAGAGTGCAAACCCCATGATACACACAGGGTCACTTCTCTGATTCAGTGGAAAGGATTTTGTGGATACCAATGGCAGCGCCAGGTCAGACGCAGAGGATACACAAGCGAGCATGGCTCAGTCTGTAACACCACAGATATGACCTATTCAGGCACTTGAAATAAGAGTTACTGGCATGTTTCCATGCTGCTGGGCAGCCTTCCTGCAGGCAGGACTGATGTGCTCATGAACTCATGCAGCACTTTGGCTCTCAACTCTAAGGATTAAACCAGATGAGACCTCCTCTCGGTATTCCCAGCTGTCCACGTACCTGTGCTATATGCCTGGCTCCCCCTCACCACAAAAACATCCTTCCTAGATGCTGCTGGAAGAGTGGGATGATCATCCCCACCTCACAGCCATCTTTTGCAGCCTGGCTGATGGCCATCAGCACTTCCAAGGAGCTGAAGACAAGTGAAGTGAGGGCTTCCAGCTGTTTGATAGTGCTGCAAATTCACAGAGCAAGCTTTCCCTGCCCTAGCAAGGATGCATGACAAAAGTGGCTGCAGTGCTATAGCTGTAGCAACACAGAGGCAATGTCTGGTGTCTGGAAGGCATTTACAGTAGCAGGGATGGCATTCTCAACCACTTGCATTTTTAGGTGTGCTAAATCATCCTGAGAGTTCTGACAGAGTGAAAGTTGATGAAATATTATTTTTTCATCTGGATGTGACACTTCCCCCACCCCATGCTTGTTTCGGTACTCACTCTTTGCTGAGAGGGACTAGTAGCAGTCAAGTGCTTCATCAGATACTTCAGGACATGCAGCAGACATTAGCCATGACAATAACAAAGTACAAGTTATCTTAAGCAAGCTGGTCTGTGCTCTCTGACTGACTCCAAGCCCCAGCTCCCAAGGTCGCATAGCTGACATTTCATCCTGTGAGTCATCCTCTAGTGCATAACTCATGTGCTTGGGCAGCACCGAGAGGAAGTCCTTCTCTTTTCTTGCTGCCCAGAGTCAGCACTGCCCTACAAAACACATGAGATGGTGAAGCCACCAAAAGACAACTTGGTATGTTTTGCTAGTCACCATCACCTCCTAGGGTGGCAGCACCCGACAAGATTCATAGCACAAGCATTACTTAGAGAGCTGTCTGGGTGAGGAAGTATGTATCAACAGCCACAATACACCTACTTACCTGCACGTTAACCTAAACCTCCCCTGGCGCAACTTGACGCTATTTGCTCTCATTCTGCTGCTTGTTACCTAGGAGAAGAAACCAACTCCATCTGGCTGCAACCTCTTTTCAAATAGTTGGAGATAGTGAGAAGGTCTCTCCTCAGCCTCCTTTTCTCTGGACTAAACCACCTCAGTTCCCTATGCTGCTCATGCCACATTTGGAAGGAAATTCCACCTTTGGAAGAGAGACTGCCTTGCTGCAGTACGCAACAGCACCTGGAATGTGGAGGAGGACTTGGGGGTGTCAGCTGGTAAAAAAATCAGTGTGAGCCTCCGATAGTCATTGGCAGCCCAGACAGCAACCGTGTGCTGGGCTGCATCAAAAGCAGTGAGAGAAGCAGGACAGGGAGGGGATTCTGCCCTTCTACTCTGCTCTAATGAGACCTCACCTGCAGTACTGCATCCATTTCTGGTGCCTCCAGCGTAAAACGGACATGGAACTGCTGGAGTGTGTCCAGAGATGATCAGAGGGTTAGAGCACCTCCCTATAGAAATAGGCTAAGAGAGTTGGGGTTTTTCAGTCTGGAGACTCCAGGGAGACCTTACAGCAACCTTACACTACCTGAAGGGGACCTACAAGAAAGCTAGGAAGGGACTTTTTACAAGGGTTTGTAGTGATAGGATGAGACATAATTGATTGGAGCCTGAGGAGGGTGGATTTAGACTGGTGATTAAGCAGAAATTCTAGACAGTGAGAGTGGTGAGACACTGGAACAGGTTGCCTGGGGAAGTAGTGGATGCCCCCTACAAGGAGGTGTTCAAGGCCAGGTTCAGTGAAGCCTTGAGCAACCTGATTTAGTGGAAGATGTCCCTGGCCATAGTGGGGGGTTTGGAACTAGATGATCTTGAAGTTCCTTTCCAACCTAAACTATTCTGTGAATCTGTGAACCTGTGTAATTTCTCAATGTACAACGAAAGGCTTAGGTTGATAGGCAGGTAGTTATAAGCAGAACATAGTGACAGAGGTCAGACACACTGCATCTTTCCCAGATGCAGACAGGAATGGCCATGGTGGTTGAGCCAGTCAGATGTTTCAGATGCATAGTCCAAAAGGATTTTTTTTCTGAAAAGCAGAGCAATCAAAAGTCTTATGTCTTTTCTCCTGTCAGGGTGAAATGTTGGTTTCCCATGAACAAGCAGCTCAAGAGCAGCTGAGATTTTTCTTCTACAGTGAAAGACAACAAATTCTACTTGTCAGCTTATAGCTGGTAGTGGTCATCCTGTAATGCTGGATAAAGCACTGCAGAATGCTAAGGTTGCTCTGTACTATCTCAGAGGTGATGCATGCCTACAAAGGCTGTGCTAAGTCAAGACAGATGCTAAGCCATGAGCCTACCGGACATCAGGGACGTTAGGAACAATTTCTTTGCCACGAGGGTAGTGACACACTGGAACAGGGTGCCCAGGGAGGTAGTTGAAGCCCCATCCCTAGAGATACTCAAAGTGAGGCTTGACAGGTCTCTGGGCAACCTGATCTTGTTGAGGATGTCCCTGCTGACTGCAGAGAGGGTTGGACTAGATGGCCTTTGGAGGTCCTTTCCAACCCAGACCATTATATGATTGTATGATCATGCTCAGTACATGCTGCACCAACTCTAGCCAGTTTTGAGGTCTGTGAGTCAAAGGCAAGTCATACTGTACACCTGAAACAACACTTCTGCATGACTGTCCACTCTAAAATGCTACACTGAGGGTGGAGAAGAGTGATGAGGAAAAGCTCACACGGCAATCACAGGTAAGAAAAAAGAAAGCTTAAGAATATTTTTTGAAGACGTTGCCATACTTTCAAGAGGCACTGCTGAGGATTTTAACCGAGACTTATATCCTGTTTTCCCAACCACGTGTTGAAGTTACTCATTAGCAGCTCACTTTCAGACACAGGGACATTTGTCCAGAACAAAAATGTATATCTGTTGCTGTTTTCTCAGAAGCATGTAGCTTGCATGTGAGGAAAATCAATTATTAACTCCATCCCCAGATAGAAGCATACAGGTTTAACTTCCTCAGGGACAAGATCTGACAGGTTCTGGTGTGGCTTGCTCCCACACAAGAGGTTAGATACCACCAGCATGCAGTGCAGTGCCACCGGGAGGAAGGGCACTGCACAAAGTAACGATGGGGACAGAATAAAGATTGCTTTCATTTAGATTCACTTAGGTTTTTCTAGAACCCACTGAGAGATTTTGTCAATGTGCAGTGTTCATGCAACTGTGCTTAGTGGGTGATGCTTCAGACCTCCAAAGTGCCACTTTAGCATGGAGGGGAAACATCTTTGCACTTCTGAAGGCTGCTCTTTAGGTATAACTTTAGGTTCAATCATCAGACCTAACTACATTTTTGGATATCAGATATTCCTGCACAAATAAAATTTCTCCATGCACAGCTGTTTATATATAATTTATATTTACTATTTTATACCATTGCTCCTTTAGTGAGGGGAGTTGTAGCTGTCATTTTCTAATGCCAGTTTTTTTATCAGTGCCACCTAAACTGACTCCATCTCTATGGCTATACCCATACCTAGTGACAGCAGTGAGTAGTAGGCAGCTGCTCTCACAAGTTACATGACCACTTGCCCTCAAGTTGTGTTCTGCACCTGAACTTGCTCCCCCAAAAGCAATATCTATGTTCAGAGCATATCTAATGATCTGTACTAAACACCTTACCCCAGGGTGTTTAGGATCAGGAAGATTTCTCCTTCAGGGAGGATCCATTTAACTCCAAAGCAGAGGGCCTGATCAGGATGAATTCCTCAAGTGTTTGAGGTCTCTGTCCTGTGCTGTGGTTTTCAAAGTTGGGCTTTCACCAGGTAAGATCAGGTGAAGGGCTTCTGTTGGATGATTGTCTGCACTTGACAAGCTGCTGGTGGTTTCTTGGTTTTGACCCTTCCTTTCTAAAACAAGCAAGGGAACTTTCCCACATCTGCTTGTTTGCAAATGCATTTTCTATCTGACAGCATGTTTCACTGGCCCAGGGCCACAGCACTGCAGGAAGCACAAGCAGAGCTGGCAGCTGGAGTGTCGCCACAATGCTCTGCTTTGAGATGCTGCCTTCTGTACAAAGCTGACCTTATACTCCACCATCAAAGCTGTGTTTCATCCTGCCCCGTCCCAGAAAGACCTCTGTGACTACTGCCTGGCAGCCAAGATGCCAAAATCCAGGGGAGTCACATGGCTTTGTGGCAGACATTAAGAGATCTATTTAAATTGATTATGCTTCAAACAAAACTGGTGCTGTTGATGTCTGCTCACATTTAGGCCTCAGGAACGTTTCACAGCTGCTTACCTTTTGGATTAAAAAGTGTGTACTGCCCTCCTGGCTGAGCCAGCACTTTTTCTTTGCAAGGAGTCTTTGCTGTCTCTCCAACAGCTTAGGAAGGAACCTATCAACTCACTTCACAGGTTCACACAGATCCAGGAATTGCATCAGGTTGGAAGGGACCCTCAAAAGTCATCTTATCCAACCACCCCACAGTTAGCAGGGACACCTCCACCTACATCAGGCTGCCCAGGGCCACATCAAGCCTGATCTTTAATATTTCCAGGCCTCAACCACATCCCTGGGCAGCCTGTTCCAGTGTTTCACCACTCATTGTAAAGAACTTCCTCCTGATGTGCAACCTAAATCTCCTCTGCGCCAGTTCCAAACCATTGCTCCTTGTCCTATTGTTACAAGCCCTCCTAAACAGTCCTTTCCCAGCCTTCTTGTAGGTCACCTTCAAATACTGAATTGAAGCTCTAAGATGTCCTTAGAGCCTTCTCTTCTCCAAGATGAACAGCCCCAACTCTCTCAGCCTCACAGGAGGCTGGTTCACAGGAGAGATGCTCCATTTCCCTGATCACCTTCATGGCTTTTCTCTAGACCCACTCCAGCAGGTTCCTTTGTCTCTTGTGTAGAGGCCCCCAGGGCTGGACACAGGCGAGGTCTCACCAGAGCAGAGCAGAGTGGCAGAATCACTTCTCTCAGCCTGCTGGCTGCGCTGCTTTTGATGTTGCCCAGGATGCCACTGGCCTTCTGTGGTGCCAGTGCCCATTGCTGGCTCATGTCCAGCTTCTTCTCCACCAGAAGCTCCATGACCCTTTCTGCAGGGCTGCTCTCAGTCTCACCACCCCTCACCCTGTATCAATATTGAGGGCTGTCTTTCACAGTATCACACAGTATCACAGTATCACCAAGGTTGGAAGAGACCTCACAGATCATCAAGTCCAACCCATTAGCAGAGAGCTCAAGGCTAGACCATGGCACCAAGTGCCACGTCCAACCTTGCCTTGAACAGCTCCAGGGACGGCGACTCCACCACCTCCCTGGGCAGCCCATTCCAGTAGCCAATGACTCTCTCAGTGAAGAACTTTCTCCTCACCTCAAGCCTAAATTTCCCCTGACATAGCTTGAGGCTGTGTCCTCTTGTTCTGGTGCTGGCCACCTGAGAGAAGAGAGCAACCTCCCCCTGGCCACAACCACCCCTCAGGTAGTTGTAGACAGCAATAAGGTCTCCCCTGAGCCTCCTCTTCTCCAGGTTAAACAACCCCAGCTCCCTCAGCATCTCCTCATAGGGCTTGTTCTCGAGGCTTCTCATCAGCCTCGTTGCCCTTCTCTGGACACATTCAAGCATAGGATCCTGTGAAGCACAGGAGCTGCCTCATCCCCACTGCTCTCCTCCACCCACCTGTGGTTCAGCAGGGAGAAGCCCACAGGAGCAGCAATTTGTTCAGGCTTTGTTAAGATACCTGCCCTGTAGAGGGCTGGCATGATTCAGAGCAGTCACCCTCTGATGCTCTGCCCAGCTCTGCATCAATCTGGGAGGTGCTATGTCCATCCTCTGCCCTACTCCTCCTACTGTGGCCAGTTTGACCTGGGGTGAGCATCCCATGCTGTTCCCACAGCTGTGGCAAGACACAGCCAGGACACAGGCAGGGATCCAGTGCTCAGCACCGAACTGTGCCAGCTCTCAAGGCAGCAAGTGATGTTGGCATCCTTGGAAAACAGTGTCAAAGATGTATAAAACCAATGTGCTTTGCCTCGAGTCATCAGAGCGAATGATTCATCCTCCAGCAGTCAGGGAAGAGGAAATAAATAACTCCTTTGTGTGTTGATTTTGCTGCAAATGGGGAGAAGGAAGTTCCCCACTTCCCCTGATCACAATTTGATCCCGTTTGCTCCCATTTTCCCTCCAGTATCACTTGCTGTGAAACCCACATTGTGATCCCAAGGAACTCTCCAGCCAGCAGAGACCACATCACTCCCTAGCAGCTCAGTGTTAACTTGCAGGTCCTGCAGAGCTCCCCACATCCTCCTGCCCCCAAGGCCTGACAACAACAGACTTAAGACTGTCCCATCCCACCAAAAAGTCTTTCCTGTGCTACACACTGGAGCTCTGACAGCCTCTACCACTATGACTGGCTCCATCAGCATTCTACTTGCCTACAGCCACAGCAGGTTGTGGCTTTTTTGTGTCAATGGGGATATACTTAAGAAATGAGTCTGCTTATATCCATAAAAGCACCATAAACTTATCTCCAGACGTTGCATTAAAGAAATACTGTGATTTTAAAAGTTACTTTGTTCTAAAACTCCTCCAGGCCAGAAAAGATAATAAGAAGTAGCAAGCCACTGGTAAGGTTAAAAAAAAAAGAATGAAAGAAAGAGCAAAGCATGCTGTTCTAATTCCACCCAATGCCTTGTCCCTGTGTGCTAGTTTGAAGTTAGCTAGAATGTTTTGGTCAGAAGGATTAAATCACAGGCTGTGAAAGGGGAACAGGATGATGTCTACTTCACTCATAGGCTTGCTGAGATGTATAAGAACAAGAATGCAAACATAGATAAGGCACTTCTTCTTCTGCCTGGGAGCTCTGAGCTGCATTTTTTTCTCTCTAGCCTCTATGCTGTCTCTCTGATTAATCCACTTTGCTTCCTAACTCCTGGCTGAATGTCCATTCTTCCTTGGGACTGGGGTAAAGTTGAGAGGGGTGGGAGAAGGTGGAAGGGCAGTTGGGAGCCCCTCCTGGGGACTCAAGTTTCTGGGAGGGGAGTTGTATTTCTGTATTACCTTTTACCTTGTGTATTTCTGTCTATAACTGTATATACTGTAAATATCTGCTTGTACATTGTGCCAGCTGTAAATATAAGCTTCACTCAATTTCCAGAGTTGGCTGAGTCTAGTCTGGGTGATTTCCAAAGTATAGGGGGGTGGGGAACACCCAAACCACCACATTCTAACAGAGCAGAACCTGCTGCACCTGTGGGACAAGGAGTTCAAATATCTTGGAGAAAGCCATGAATGTATCATAGTGGTAAACAAGGGCTGATGAGGACAGCAGAGGGGTTTCAGGGAGAGGCTGGTGTTACCGAATCCACCAAATGTCATATTGGCACTTAAAAGCCCAAGGTGGTTTGAAATGCAGTACAGGCTGTCTCTAGCAGGATAGGGATAGGGAGGTGATTATTCTCTTGGACTCGGCTCTGGTGAGGCAACACTTTGAGTACTGTGTTCAGTTTTGGGCACAAGAAGGATGTGGAGGTGCTGCAGTGAGTGCAGAGAAGGGCAACAAAGCTGGGGAAGGGCCTGCAGAAGAAATCTTATGAAGAGCTACTGCAGGAGCTGGTGCTGGTTAGTGTGAAAAAGAAGAGGCTGAGAGGAGACCTCATTGCTGTCTACAGCTACCTGAAAGAACCTTGTGGAGAGGCAGCTGCTGGTCTCTTCTCACAGGTAATTAGTGATAGAACAAGAGGGAATGGCCTCAAGCTGTGACTGGGTAGGTTTAGACTGGACATCAGGAAACATTTTTTCCCAGCAAGAGTGCTCAGGCATTGGAATGGGCTGAGTCACCAATGCTGGATGTGTTTGAAAGTCATTTGATGTGGTGCTTGAGGATATGATTCAGGGTGAGCCTTGTAGAGTAGGGATAATATTTGGACTTGGTGATCCTGAGGCTCTTTTCCAACCTGAATGTTTCTGTGATTCTGTGCTTGATCTTCTAAATCTGTCTCCATCCATCATTGTCAGCAGCTGTGGAGATAGCAGAGGATAAGTTTTGATTTGAACCTGATTGGTTTCTTGTTGGTGTAAAGGCAGAGGTGCATATGGGCCCAAAACCTAACATTTCTACCTCTTCTGCTGGAAAAACGTGACTTTAAGCAGCAAGAGGGCTAACTTCCACCCCAAACCAAATTTCCTTGATGGAATTCTCCCAGTGGAACAGAAAGGGTATTTGTATTTCTCTCTGCTTGAATGCTGGCCTGCACCCAGCCATTCCCTGATTGGTTTTAGTTACAGCTGATGCTAATGCAGAGAGAAATATCCATATGAAGTGAGTTGGCCTAGTAACCTCCACAAGCAGTGCAAAATTTACACCCAGACTTGACACAGGGAAACTGAGACCTTATTGTGATCTTTCAGTATCATAAGGGGGCCTACAAGAGAGCTGGGAAGGGACTTTCTAAGATGTCAGGTACTGATAGGACTGGGGGGGAATGGAATAAAGCTAGAAATGGGTAGATTCAGACTGGATGTCAGGAAGCAGTTCTTCATCGTGAGGGTGGTGAAAGCCTGGAAGGGGTTGCCCAGAGAGGTGGTGGAAGCCTCATCCCTGCAGGTGTTTAAGGCCAGGATGGATGAGGCTCTAGACAGCCTGATCTAGTGTGAGATGTCCCTGCCCATGGCAGGGGGGTTGGAACTAGGTGATCCTTGTGCTCCCTTCCAACCTGATTGATTCTATGATCATGAAAATTTGGTGCAGCCAGAGCAGCTTTGCAGTGCTCTCCTCTCTGGGGGCCTGTAAGGTCTCTCACACTGTGCTGGTTTTGCCCTCTGAGCTCCACTTTTCAGGACTGATTTTGCAACTCCCATTGGGTGTCAGAGGTGCCCTTCCTGCTGCATGCCCTGGGACACCTATCAGCAGCAACCTCAGCAAGACCAAGAGTAGAGTCTCATCAGCCATCTCCACACTCTTCTTCATGGAGAGGTGAACTGTGGAGCTTCTCTACTCTAAACACACCCTCTGCCCTTCAGAGGCCTGGGCCACCTGCACTGCAGAGTGGTTGCCCTAAGCATTGCATGGCCATCACCCATACCACAGCTCCTCTGCCAGAGGCTGCAGCCTCCAAGTCTACTTGACATTACTTCAGAAACTATGAACTTTGTTTCAAAACAAGAAGTAAAGAATCACCATCTTGTGGAAGACAACAAGAGCAGATTCCAGCCTAGGGAAAACCAAAGCTTTACAGTTGCACCTGTTATGGGGTGGGGGACCTGCTCAGCCCACTATGCCCACTGGCTTGCACAGTGTCAGCACATAGCTGTGGAAGATTCTCTGGGTCTTGGCTCCCATCCCTGGGAGCTCCACCAGCTCCCCAGGGAACAGTCACGAAAGACACCAAGGGACTAATTCAAACACATAGGATCATAGGATGTTAGGGGTTGGAAGGGACCCAAAGAGATCGAGTCCAACCCCCCTGCCGGAGCAGGACAATGCTATCTAACACAGATCACAGAGGAACACATCCAGACAGGCCTTGAAAGTCTCCAGAGAAGGAGACTCCACGACCTCCCTGGGGAGCCTGTTCCAGTGCTCTGTGACCCTTACAGTAAAGAAGTTCCCCCTTGTGTTGAGGCAGAACCTCTTTTGCTGCAACTTACACCCACTGCTCCTTGTCCTATCACAGGGAGCAAGTGAGCAGAGCCTGTTCCCCGCTCCTGGCAGCCTTCAGATACATTTTTCAAATCCCCTCTAAGTCTTCTTTTCTCCAGACTAAAAAGCCCCAGGTGCCTCAGCCTCTCCTCATAGGCCATGCCCTCCTGTCCATCTCTGACACTGATAGGAACTATTTGCAAGACATCAGGGAAACAGACTAAGACACACATCCAAAATTCAGCAATCTCTGCAGTGGTGGAGACCTTAAAACCTACCCTAACCTACTCTCCTCCTTTGCCAGCAGGCTTTTGGCATAGCAGAGGGTTGAAGAGAGACAGAGTCTTCCCCAGAGAGCTGTTGAATACACTAAGGTCAAAGAGCCTCAGCCCTCGACTGAGGTTTTAGGCCAGGAGAACAGATGCGTGAACACCCATCACACCCTGCAGCACACTTGCCACATAGCAAGGACCACAGAGAGCATCATCTGTGTATGAGAGCAATGCTGGTGTCCTACATCAAGCTTCAGACCTTCACACCCTCCCTGGTCTACCTTGCCTGAAGTTGAGACATATCTTTACCAAAGAACCAATTTCTAAACTCTTCCTTTTCTTGAACCTTGGAATACTGCTCGCAGCACATTGCTCCAACTATTATTGATTTCTTTCCTTTATTTTGTGTCCTTTCAGGACTTGCCACATTTGAGAAAGCAGGGAAACTAAACTGTACAGGATTGCCTCCTGCATTGATAGATTCTTATCCACAGACAGGCTTGAAATAACTAACTAAATAAAATATTCATTGGGATCTCTTCTTGCTCAGAAATCTGCATTCCATTAACTCAGCTATGACACAACAGAAACCAGAAGAAATAGAAACTGATACCATTGAGTAGCTAGAAAACACAGGCAGAGTAAATTATGGCACTCAGTGCACAAATTGAACAGAGGACTTCAGCTTCTACAAAATGATCCCGATGAGAGGAGCAGTCAATCCCTCCTTGGACTTGCAGTGAAAGCCTCTGGCTGAGGGAGACTGTGTGAATTTTGTAGCACAGATGAGACAGAGCCAAACTCCAGTGAGCATCACTTTCTTGCAATTGATTAGCCTCTCTACTTCAAGCTGGAAAACATGTACACCACCCTTGGAAAATAAGAGTGGAGAGCACCCTGTCAGAAAGCCACCCTGCCCAGACATCTGGAGGAAAGCTCCTAAACAAGCAAGTGACAATAAACCCATTTTCTGCTGACAAACAGGTTGGCTCTGCCCCTTAGAGGTTAGAAAGAAGGGCAGAGTCCATCCAGGTCCCAGGCAGGTCTGGAAATGGGGGCTGGAAAGCTTTACACCAGGAGACATGGACCTGACAAACGATGCTCAGTGGTGATTACTGGCCTTGCTGGCACCAGCTCCTGAGAGCTTCTGGGAACTGTGCCCAGCAGTGGACACACAGCACCACTGGGTGGGGGAATTACACAGAAGCTCTCCAGCTCCTCCAGCCACAACCTCTTTGGTTGTGAATTCATCTTCACCTGGCGACCGCTGACAAGTGGTGTTCCTCAGGGGTCAGTGCTGGGACCAGTGCTCTTTAACATCTTTGTCAGTGATATGGACGGAGGAATTGAGTGCACCCTCAGCAAGTTTGCAGATGACACCAAGCTGTGTGGCACAGTTGACTTGCTGGAGGGCAGGGATGCCATCCAGAGGGACCTGGACAGGCTGGAGAGGTGGGCCCAGGCCAACCTCATGACGTTTAACAAGGCCAAGTGTAAGGTCCTGCACCTGGGTCGGTG
>WAAF01012559.1:110225-126910 GCA_013400475.1 Tricholaema leucomelas | reverse complement strand
CCTAACATCCTATGATCCTATGATTCTTGCCACCAGCTGCTGCAGATTATTTTTCTTGATTATGTTTCCTTGCATTGTCCATGTCCCAGGCAGGAGCTGTAAGATGCTGTTTTCCTTCCCATTCCCCCAATTTAGAAGTACTTTTTAATGAGCTTTTATAATGAGAATCTGAAGTTCACACCCTCTTCTTTATTACAAAATCCAAAATGAGCCTTGTGCTAGTTTGAGCCTAGCTGGGATATTTTAGTGAGAAGAATTAGATTATAGGCTGTGAAAAAGAAACAGTGGTGATGTCTACTGCACTCATAGGCTTGCTGAGATGTACAAAACCAAGAACACAAACATTGATAACAGAGTTGCTCTCTGGCTTTGGCTGTCTCCCTTCTCTCTCTGAACTGCTGTCTGTGTAACTAATCCCACTGCTTCCTAACCACCCCTGTCCGATCCTCCAAACTCATCTTGAATCTAAGGCAAAGTCTGGGATAAGGTAGAGAGGTGGAAAGGAGGTGGAGGGGTGGCTGGGAGCCCCTCCTGGGGACTCTGGTTTCTGGGAGGGCTGTTGTGTTTCTGTATTACTTCTTACCTTGTCTATTTCTGTCTATAGCTGTATAGATTGTAAATACCTGCTTGGCTATTGTGCTAAGCTGTAAATACAGTTTAATTCTTTAATTTCCAGCCACTGAGCCTAGTTTGGGTGATTTTCTTAAGTGTGTGTGGTGGTGGTGGTGGGGAGGTAATACCCAAACCATCACAAGCCTTCAAAAACAAACAAACAAACAAATGCTTTGCAGGTTTGTAATTCTCCAGCCTGGGAAACAATTTCTTCCCATTCACAGCCATACTATGTGCTTGTTGGGGACTGGGTAAGCCTATAGGAGCACTTTGGTTACATGGAAAGAAAGGAGCATTAAAAGGAGAAGTGGCTCTTCTGGAAAAGGATAGAAGTGAGCTGTCTCAGTCCAGCCCTTGATTATTCTGGGCACTAATGCATCCTGCCAAAACTTGGGCAGAGATTTTAAGAAGTGATTGAACAATCAAGTAAAAGCTTTGGAATGATTTATGCACATTGTATGTGCAGGCAATGCCTCACTTTTACATTCAAAGTGTATATGGACATGACAGGAGACAATTTCAACCTAGTCTGCAAATGACACCTAAGCCTAGCCTGTTAAACATGTCCTGCCTGAAGAGCATTTACTAGGATGTCTATGCAGATCTCATTTTTCTTAAGAAACCTTTTTGACTGTCTCCTCCTTGCTGGCATTAAAGAGGGAAATAGGATAGACTTTGGGCCTAACCTTACAATTAGAGAAACGAGAGGGTCTAGGTAGCTGCCCAGTATCACCCTGTTAAACCAGCAGTGAACTGGAAGCCTCTCCAAAGCTGTGGGATCCAAATGTCCCACCTTGTTTGTCGCTGGTTACTGGATTATTTTTCCTTCTTTTTGAGATCTGAACTCTTCAAAATTTTGGTTTGTGTGGGTAAATAAAAACCAGCTACAGCCTACGGAGAGACCTGGAAATCATTTGGTGCAGAAAGATCACCAGACTGGCTGAATGAAAGCAGACTTCTTTAAACAAACCAACCAACCCGTATGGAGAGCAGCCAGACAGAAAGGGATCTGGGGGTGCTGATCGATACCCGCCTGAACATGAGCCAGCAGTGTGCCCAGGTGGCCAAGAGAGCCAATGGCATCCTGGCCTGCATCAGGAATGGTGTGGCCAGCAGGAGCAGGGAGGTCATTCTGCCCCTGTACTCTGCACTGGTTAGACCACACCTTGAGTACTGTGTCCAGTTCTGGGCCCCCCAGTTTAGGAGGGACATTGAGATGCTTGAACGTGTCCAGAGAAGGGCAACGAGGCTGGGGAGAGGCCTCGAGCACAGCCCTACGAGGAGAGGCTGAGGGAGCTGGGATTGTTTAGCCTGGAGAAGAGGAGGCTCAGGGGAGACCTTATTGCTGTCTACAACTACCTGAGGGGTGGTTGTAGCCAGGAGGAGGTTGCTCTCTTCTCTCAGGCAGCCAGCACCAGAACAAGAGGACACAGCCTCAAGCTGCGCCAGGGGAAATTTAGGCTTGAGGTGAGGAGAAAGTTCTTCACTGAGAGAGTCATTGGCTACTGGAATGGGCTGCCCAGGGAGGTGGTGGAGTCGCCGTCCCTGGAGCTGTTCAAGGCAGGATTGGACGTGGCACTTGGTGCCATGGTCTAGCCTTGAGCTCTGTGGTAACGGCTTGGACTTGATGATCTGTGAGGTCTCTTCCAACCTTGGTGATACTGTGAGACTGTGATATATTTCACGAGCATACATGGCTGCTATCAGGAGTTGCTGTCAGTTTCTCTGAGCAGAAAAATCCTTGTCTTGAAGATTCCTGCTACTCCACAGGCTTCTATCTATTACCTGTAGCGTTTAAGTCCCACTAAGTTTAACTGCATAAACTTTGTCTATTCAACACCAGCCCCTTGTGGGAAGGAATTGGCCAGAATCCCTGAAACTGAAATAATCAAATGTCTGTGTTTCTGTTAAAAAGGCTACCATTTATCTGAGAAGGAGTGCAAAATGGAGGAGGTAGCTCTGAGAAACCTGTTGTAAAGTCAGACAGGAGGCTTGCACGTAAGCAGTTAAGGTGCTTTTGCTAATATGCAGGCACGTTAGTATGTTTCGTTTCATAACATGTTAGCCTTATTATCAGCCTCTTGGTTTCTATCACTGTCTTTAGAAATATTCCAGCCACAACTTGTAACCTTTACAGGCTCATCCAAGGAGCGTGGTCTTTCAGACACTCCTTCTGTGAGTATTTGTGGTGCTCCGGTAGAGGATGTCTTTGTTACAGTATTGTTTTAGGCATGAAAAATCAAAATCAAAACGAAGATGGTGGCCAGCACAAAGAACTAGCCAAAGTAATTTTAATGACTTTCTTTCCATACCTGCCAATCCACCCTCCCCTGCAGGAAAAACAACCCTCAGATGAATAAAGCACATGGCATAGAAGGTGGAGCATCAATGCCAAGTTTGTCTTTGCCTTAGCAGTACCCGCTCCAGAATGCTGAGTCTGCAGGTCTTCTGGAACATGCTTGTCAGGAGGAAGGGGAGAGTGTATTCCCACTGCCTTTTAGCTGGGCTAATGTGCTCTCACTGTTTAGTTCCTCAGTAGCTAGCCCATTGTTGTGGCTGCAGTTCTGGGTGGGCACACTATAGTATGTTCAATGTAGCTGCCATGGACAGCAGTGCATGTGGCAGAAAACCCATCAGTGAGGCGGGCCAAGTGTTTGGGAAGGACCTGAAGCTGACACTAACCTGCCTTCTGTGTGTCTGTGTGCGTGCTAACCCGCTGTGACAAGTGCTGTGTTAGCAAGCAGGTGTATCTGCTATCGTGTGGTTAGACACCCTGCTCCTGGCCATGGTTTGTTCTCCAGCTGTTGTTAATATTGCTGGGTTATTTGAGGACATAACTGTATTTGAGCTGCCCAGAAGTGAGGCGCTCAGTGTAAGTCCCTCCATCATGGCTTGCTCTGCAGCGAGCAGGGAGACTGGCACCCCCACGGGTTATTTATCCCAAAATAGGTGTGGAGCACTGTGAGTGTTCTCTCTTTCCATAAGCTCAGAAAAAACCTCAGTGCCACCTCAGCCATTGGCCAGCCATTACATGATTTTCTGCTCCTAGCTCAGCACCATCAAGCGAGGCTCTGGGAGGGCACATTGCTGGTAGGTGGCACAGGTAAATAGGACCTCAGCACCAAACTGCTCGTCTCTCTTCTGAAGGATGTAGGATACTGGAGGAACTTTAAGTGCCTTTCAGTGGTACGCTTCTCCATTGTTGGGTGACAGCTGAAGAGAAGGTTTGGTTGTCTAAATCAAGAAGTTTATCATCTAAGGCCTTTTCTGGACCTATCTCTGTAAGGACTGAAGCTGAGCAGACTTATAGAAAAGGAAAGCAATCTCCTGCTGAGTTACTTTAATTTTCCAGACAGCTATGGAAATATTTGTGTTGTGTACTCTTACAGACATATCTGTTCTGTAGGTGCACTCAAACCTGAAAGATTAAAGTATCATTTTACCTGGGCACATGCAAGGGGGATAAACCAATCTGTGTGTGGCACAGTTGACTTGCTGGAGGGCAGGGATGCCATCCAGAGGGACCTGGACAGGCTGGAGAGGTGGGCCCAGGCCAACCTCATGACGTTTAACAAGGCCAAGTGTAAGGTCCTGCACCTGGGTCGGCGCAATTCCAGGCACAGATACAGGCTGGGTGATGAATGGCTGAGAGCAGCCCTGAGGAAAAGGACCTGGGGGTCTGGGTCGACGAGAAGCTCAACATGAGCCGGCAGTGTGCACATGCAGCCCAGACAGCCAACCGAGTGCTGGGCTGCATCAAGAGCAGTGTGGCCAGCAGGGCAAGGGAGGTGATTCTCCCCCTTTACTCTGCTCTCCTCAGACCCCACCTGGAGTACTGTGTGCAGTTCTGGAGCCCCCAACACAAGAAGGACATGGAACTGCTGGAGCGGGTCCAGAGGAGAGCCACGAAGATGATCAGAGGGCTGCAGCAGCTCTGCTATGAGGACAGGCTGAGAGAGTTGGGGCTCTTCAGCCTGGAGAAGAGAAGGCTTCGAGGAGACCTTAGAGTGGCTTTCCAGTATCTGAAGGGAGCCTACAGGAAGGCTGGGGAGGGACTATTGACAAGGTCTGGTAATGTCAGGACGAGGGGGAATGGGTTTAAGCTGGAAGAGGGGAGATTTAGACTGGATGTTAGGAGGAAGTTCTTTACAGTGAGGGTGGTAAGACACTGGCACAGGTTGCCCAGGGAGGTTGTGGATGCTCCCTCCCTGGAGGCGTTTAAGGCCAGGCTGGATGAGGCCTTGAGCAACCTGCTCTAGTGGGAGGTGTCCCTGCCTATGGCAGGGAGTTGGAGCTGGATGATCCTTGAGGTCCCTTCCAACCTAAACCATTCTATGATTCTAAACCATAGGCTGGGCTTGGGGTCCTGCTCTCCCAGGACCTCTTGGAGCACCTGGACTTGGAGATGTTTTACAAGTTTGGAAGCCTTTGGACGTATGTCAGGAAAGCCTCCCACTGAGTTTAAGTGATGCCTTGCTTTCCAGAGAGTAGAAGATACGTGACAGGGTGATTAAATTAATGGGCTGAGGATCTCCTTTGTTTAAATGAATTCTGGGAAAGATGGGAAGAGACTTGATGCTGCACATGGGTGACATTCTCAATCCTCTTTTTAGTTCTTTCATGGCACTCTGTGTACTTTGCTGTTCAAAGTCACATGAACCTCTGCTCAGCAGGAATGCCAATGTTTGGATGAAAATGTTTTTAGCAAATTCGGTTCATTTAATCAGCTTGATTAACTGCAGGCCTTTATGGTCTTTAGTTGTGAAGAATTTCCTATAAATTACAGGGGGTTTGCAACTTTGTGAAGAATTGCAGAGGTATTGGTGCACAGGATCGTGCTGCCTTGGCAGTGATGTGGGAGGTGCTTGTCTGACAGCCTGCAGCTTCACATGTTTCAGAACCTTGGAGACCTTCAGGCGCTGAGCCTGAGCACAAGGGCAGGCAGATACTGGGCAAGGGCCATGGCAGACATGCGGCTGGAAGTGCCTCAATAGACTCTTATCTCTTTTCTTGTGTTTGCATTTCATAGATGATTAATCCTGCTTTCTGATAAAATGCAGCATGCCTCTTCTGACAAGTCCCACAGTCATCCACAAGAGGCATTTCCTTGGGTCTGGTTCATAACCAGTCTCAGACTGCACTGAGTTTTCCAGGACTGGCTGAAAAAATATTCCCCAGGCTTACCAGCAGAAAGGGAGAAAAAGAAGAAGAAGAAGGAAAAAAGAAAAGAGTTGATCAGAAAATCTCAGCTTGGGTACATGTCACAACTGGTCTTTCTTCTCTTCCATTTAACATGGCAAACTGACAGGCTGTAAAATATATCCAGCTGGAAAGAAGATAATTTTGTTTTACTCTGCCCAGCCTCATTTTTTGGAGCTGAATGTCCAGTTGTATACCTGTGTGAAACTTTCAAGCCTCTGAAGGCTTAGTGCAGCAATATTCTATTTTTTAGTAGACAGTTTATTGTCCACATGACATTTTTCTGTACCTTTTGGTCAGTTTCCTAGTCTAGAGAAATCAAGGAGAGATTTAAGAGAAGAATGAACTCTCCCCTTATATTTAGAGTCTTCCTGTGCTAGTTTGAAGCTAGCTAGAATGTTTTGGTGAGAAGAATTAGATTACAGGCTGTGAAAAGGAAACAGTGGTGATGTCTACTTCACTCATAGGCTTGCTGAGATGGGTAAGGACAAGAACATAAACATAGATAAGAGAGTCTCTCTCTGGGCTCTGGGGCTGCATGAACTTCTCTCTCTAACCTGACTTGCTGCCTGACTAATCTGTCTGCTTCCTAGTCCCCCTGGCTGACCCTCCAAACTCACCTTGAACATAAGGCAAAGTCTGGGGTAAGGTAGAGGGGTGGGAAGAAGGTGGATGGGTGGTTGAGACCCCTCCTGGAGACTCTGGTTTCTGGAAGAGCTGCTGTGTTTCTCTATTACCTTTTTAACTTGTATATTTCTGTCTATTTCTGTCTACATTGTAAATAGCTGCTTGTATATTGTGCTAAGCTGTAAATATAAAGCTCCATTCAATTTCCAGATCAGCTGAGCCTAGTCTGGGTGATTCTCTTTGTGTGGTGGGGTGAGTAACACCCAAACCATCACACTTCCAAATCACTGGGGCAACTGAAGCATTGACACTCTCTTGGTGAGCACAGTCTTGGTGAGCACCACTCTGCAGTTGCTCAGTGGGTGTTGAGGTCTTGTCATCAAAAGACACAGGCTGAGCAATACGCTTTTGCAGCTCTTTTCAGATAGCTTTGGGCTTTTACTCCTGTCTGATTCTGAAGTGGAATGTCCCCTGAGAAAACAGTGTATTTCATAAGAAAGGAATGTTTTTCGTCCTTTCCTAGCACTTCTGTAGCCCTTCTGCTTCTATGGCTCTCACAGGCCAGCGTGATGCAGGAGGAGACATTTCTAACAGCAAACAATCCAGTTCCTCTTTCACCTTTGACATTTTTACATGACACAAAAAGCTCTCAGCCAGTCACCAAAAACTAGCATTTGATGCTTCTTCTCTTCCCCCCTCCCCCTTTTTATTTTTGCACAGACTAAACATGCATATGTCAGATCCTCTAGGAGCAGCTGTTTTAATGGATGTGCTGCCAACAAAGACACTTGGGTTTAAGTGGCTGATCCTCTGTGACCATAACAGCTTTCAGTGAAAGGTTTTGTCTTCGTAAGGTCAAAATATTCTTCATCCAGCTTTGGCTTTTGAAAGAAACACCAGAAATGTTTTTGGATTGGATGTGAAACGTTGTGTAAATTCTGAAACATTGGGTGAATTCTGCAATACCAAGGTGGAAAATCTGTCCTGTCCTTATTAATGGACTAAATATCAAAGGACAGGCCTGGAGGTGTTCAAGAAAAGACTGAATGGGGCACTTGGTGCCATAGTCTAGCTCACTGGATAGGGCTGGGTGCTAGGTTGGACTGGATGATCTTGGAGGTCTCTTCCAACTTGGTTGATTCTATGATTCTATGATTATGATTCTATGGTTTTATACACTATGAATTCATCTGCTTTGCATGCCCAGCAAGGGGAATATCTGAAACCAAAAGATGTATGTAAAAGGAAATGAAATATTAAACTAAAGAAATATCAGTGTGCGTGTGTTTGGGTTGATTGGTGGTTTTTGGTTTAGTTGTTTTGGGGTTTCTTTTGTGAGGGTGTTTTGGTTTGGTTTGAATCATAGAATCAGCCAAGATTGGAAGGGACCACAAGGATCAGCCAGTTCCAACCCCCTTGCCATGGCCAGGGACACCCTACCCTAGATCAGGCTGGCCACAGCCTCATCCAGCCTGGCCTTAAACACCTCCAGGGATGGGTCCTCAACCACCTCCCTGGGCAACCCATTCCAGGCTCTCACCAGTCTCATGCTGAACAACTTCCTCTTCACATCCAGTCTGAATCTCCCCACCTCCGGCTTCGCTCCATTGCCCCTAGTCCTGTCACTCCCTGATAGCCTGCAAAGTCCCTCCCCAGTTTTTTTGTAGGCCCCCTTGAGATACTGGAAGGTCACAATAAGGTCACCTGGGAGCCTCCTATTCTCCAAACTGAACAGTCCCAACTTTTTTTAGTCTGTCCTCATAGCAGAGGTGCTCCAGCCCTCTGATCATCCTCGTGGCCCTTCTCTGGATATGCTCCAGCATGTCCACATCCTTCTTGTAATGAGGGCTCCAGAACTGGATGCAGTCCTCCAGGTGGGGTCTCAGCAGAGCAGAGTAGAGAGGGAGAATCACCTCCCTCCACCTGCTGGCCACACTTCTCCTGATCCAGCCCAGGATCTGGTTGGCCCTCTGGGCTGCAAGTGCACACTGCTGGCTCATGTTGAGCTTCTTGTCCACCAGCACCCCCAGGTCCCTCTCCTCAGGGCTGCTCTCCAGCCAGTCACTGCCCAGCCTGTATTTGTGCTTGGTTTTTGGTTGTTGTTGTTTTGTTTTGTTTTAATTTTAAATAGATATGGTTTTCTTTCCTGACTCCTCTTCTCTGAAGTTGCTTGCACTCTAGGGCTGTGCATCCTGACCCCTGCAGCATTCTGGCAGGAGCAGGCTTGGACATGGAAGCCTCAAATGACTCTTCACAGAGGCAGAGATTCAGAGCTGTCTTTCAGAATGAAGTCATGCTGCAGCCACTGCAGCATGTGTTTGAAGCTGAGGAAGCCACATCTTACTGTTGCAGTCAGGAAACAGCAAGAAGCTCTGTCAGCGTTCAGGATGCAGCACAGTTCAGGCAGCTTGGGAAAACATAAGCTTATTGCTGGTTACTGGATCCAAGGAGAAAGCAGCTATGTGCTGGTGATTGCCTTCTAGGAGAAGCAGCAGATGACTGACAACTTGTGAATTGCTCTTTCATTGTGCCATGTGGATGGCACATGGGGACTGGAGCTGCACCAGAGGCTCTTGCATCACAGGTCATGCTTTCAGCAGAGGCTTGCAGAAAAAAAAATGAAAGTAAACTGCGTTATTTTCAGCCTGAACAGTGAGCAAGTTCTCAGTATCTAAATGAGAGCACTTGAAGTAAGCTACAGGTGTTGAAGGAAGTGGTGGAGGTGACTCAGTAAATGTCACACTTCCCTCCAAGTCAGTTCTGAAGCAATGTCCAAAAATAACATTTTGTGGGCATCTGGCTGTTTGAGATGGCTTTTTCATCCAACTCAAAACTAGTGCTCCTTGGCACCTTCCCAATTTTGCACCACCTTTCTTGTCACAACTGTTTGCCTTTATTTTCCCATCCTTGTTCTTCCCTATAAAGACACAGATATGACAGCTGAAGTCCCATGGGTCTCTGAAAACAAGCATTGACCTCTTATGTCATCATCCCATTACTTTGATGCATTTTCTTAAACATTTATGCCCCTTGACTGATTGATATTTCCTCCACTGTTTTAGTCCAACATGTTTTTCTTTACAGCTGCCCTATTCAAGCATTGATGAGGGCAACAAAACAGCTGCTGGGTTTGAGGTGGCAGAGGGTGATGCAATGGCAAAGAAAAACCTTTTGGATCTAACAGAGTGGATGTTCACACACCAGTGTGCGCTATATACAGGCAGTGAGAGAGGAGAACCAAGCCCCACAGCCTCCTCCATTGGTTTGAGGGCAGCCAGTGCACTATAGTCCACCTCCTCAGTGGTCAGCAAGTGGCTGGTTACTGTCATGCTGGACTCTGATCTTTACAGTTTTTGGAGTGCTCATGCTTGGCATGCTGGTGGGGAGTTGCTTCACACTCAGTCTCTGGCTTGGTGATATGGGGACTTCAGCAGCAATGCCAGCATGGGGTCTTGTTAATCCATGGCCCAATAGTGGGCCATTTTTCTGGGAGCAAGGGCAAAGCTCTTACTCTAAAGCAGAGGAAAGGCCAGCTCCTTACTGATTACACCAGCAACTAAGAAGTCCCGGGAAGAAAGGGGAAGGGAGGTTGGAATACAAAGAATTCCTAAAGGTTGTGTTAGGGTAGAAGAGAAAGTGTGGGTAAGTCATCCTGAATCCACTCTCCCTGAACAGACTTGGGAAACCATGTGAGACTGCAGCCCCTGGCTTTAGCGTGAGCAGTCACCTCCTGCTTTCACAATGATGAGGTTTCATATCTTTCTTACAGCAGCGCTTCCTGGAGCCACCTCGGTTGCAGCCCAGCCCACCCAACTGCCACCTTCTGCTGGAGGCTGGGGCTGAGCTGGACAGCCCTGGAGCACTGCCTCCACCCATCTCTGGGCGGTGAATGGCTGTGTCGAGTGCTTGGCTTTGGAGTGCACCTTTCTCCTCAATGGCTGCAGCCTGCAGAAACACAGTGTGTGCTGCAGCATTGACAAGAACCTTGTTCCCTTTCCTTCCTCCTCAGCCAGTGCCCTCTGCATTTGGGCCTTGTGTCAAAGTGCCTGGATCGACGTGGGCTGCTTGTCAGTTGGCATCCAGTGAGCAACAGTGCTGGGGCTCTTTCACATCTGTGCCTAGGGCAGATGGATGAGCTGGAAATGCCTGCACTATTAGCTCAGTTCAGGCTGGAGATGCCCTTTGGAGCAAACTTTGTGGTTGCTGCCATGTGCACTGCTGCCATTCATCATGTGAGGTGGCCTCACAGGCTGGGTTCCTTGTGGAGAAGACTAAACCAGAAGATGCTCTCCAGGAGCACCTGCTTGCTCTCCAACTCAGTCCTTGGGGCCAGGCTGCAGCTAGTCTGATGTAATTTGCCCTAAAATGTGTTAGGTGGATGTAATATCACAGTATCCCAGTATCACCAAGGTTGGAAGAGACCTCACAGATCATCAAGGCCAACCCTTTACCACAGAGCTCAAGGCTAGACCATGGAACCAAGTGCCACGTCCAACCTTGCCTTGAACAGCTCCAGGGGTGGCGACTCCACCACCTCCCTGGGCAGCCCATTCCAGTGGCCAATGACTCTCTCAGTGAAGAACTTTCTCCTCACCTCAAGCCTAAACTTCCCCCGGTGCAGCCTGAGGCTGTGTCCTCTCGTTCTGGCGCTGGCCACCTGAGAGAAGAGAGCAACCTCCCCCTGGCCACAACCACCCCTCAGGTATCCTCCACCCTGAGCGCTTTGCCCTAGAGATCTGCTCCTATTGGGCTGCATGTCTTGCATGCCTTTGTGACTGCTGCTGGGATAAGCAAACAAGCCTAAGCTGTCCTGGTAGTGCCCATGGTCCAGCCTTCTGGGATGTTATGGTACACTGGAATTAGCACCAGCCAACTTCAACACACCAGTGTGAATTGTGGCAGTGCAGCAGCGCTGGCAGAAACCCACAGTGCTCAGGCAAGGGAGGTAGACAGGATGGGAACCACTGCAGTCACCCCAGAGCATGCCTTTGGGAGCTTGGTCTTCAGTTCCCTGCTGCAACTGTGGAGGGGTCACAACATTTTTGTACCTGACAGGTGTATGATAGAGGTCAGAGGGATCCCGCAGTCCTTGAAAGACTCAGGGGCACCATGGTGAGGGGCACTACAGAAGAATTTGGGTGACAGCAGTCTCTCAGCTGATTCCCCGTGCCATGTTTGTGGTCCCCAAACAGGATGCAGAGGTGTGGGAGGGCAGGCAAAAGGCAGAGAGGACAGACTTTGTTGACTAGCTGAACGATTTCTGAACAGTTTTTGAACAGTTGTACATCATAGGTGGTGGAGGTTTTGTCTGTGGGTTGTTTTAACCCTGTGTGCACAGCAAACGGTGACTGTTTTGCTTCTCACTTGTACTGAGGGGATTGTGTGTGTGTTTGTCCATTCTGCATCACATTTCCTGGCACGCAGAACAAGTTTTCAGAGCTTCTCTTGTTTTGCTTCAAAAATTCCTACCTTTTGTTGACTTAGATGAAGGGAACCTTTGGAGAACAATATCACCTGCAAGTCTAATACTCTGGAGTTTTTGATCATGAGTTTTGGATGGCTTCAGGGTCAGGCTTACTGATTTACAAAGCATATACACCTGCCCTTCAAAACTTGTAAAATATGGAAGCAATTTGTGTATGACTGGGAGAGATTCTCTCATGCTTGAAGTGCCTGAGGCTTTGTACCATTTTGTTCAAGCAGATCCAAACCACTTATGAGAAGCACAAGGCTTTGCCCCTTGAGCCCAGGAGAAGGTAGCTCCAAAAAGCAGTCAGCCCTAAAAGCATCTTTTTGCAGGGACCTTTCTCAGGCAAGGAGCTAGCACAGAGCACCCTGCCTGTCTTGCAACATCCCAGCTGTTATATTAACAGGATCACATTTATACCCTTTCCAAGCATCAATGGCAGCCGTTGTCACAGGTAAGTGACAGCCAAGTTTGGAGGTCTAGCAGCCCCCCGAGTGGTAGGGACAGGCTGTGCCTCTCTGACCTTTAGAGTGGGCTCAGCCCTGATGAGCCAGTCAGCCCAGCTCCCTCTCTGCTGAGGCTACGAGGTGGGCAGATTGCTCTGAAAAGGTCAAGGCAGTGCAGTTTGGTGGTGCTGGCAAGGGAATGGCAGAGGCGGGTTTTGGGCTAATTGCTGGGACACAGGATTGATAGGCTCTTCCTGGCTCCCTACACTGGCTGTGGGGGCAACTCCAGCTGCCACTCACCCTGGCATCTATGGATCTGGAAGAGCACCCCAGGGGTTTGGCTGCCCGAGTTTCCTGCTGTGACAGGCAGCTGTTGCAGGAGGTGATTTGGAGCTGCTCAGCAGGGCATCAGATTTCTCTCAGGGAAGCACATACAGCCCCTCCGTGGGCAGGTGCAGGTGTGTGGGAACAGGGTTGGAAGGCACACGGGGATCCAGTTTGGCGATGGCAGCATGAGTGGAAAGGTCCCTCAGGCTGCCAGCTGTGACGGTGCTCAGCACAACTCCCAGGAGGTGGTGTGGGAAGTGGCTTGGGGTCAGCTCTTCTTGTGCTGGCTCAGGGTTTATGTCATTCTCTTCAAAATACATCAAACTCCTGGGTATGCTTTTCCCCAACAGCTGACAGTGAACCATACACAAAGGTTTCTGCCATGCATGGAGCTGAGCTGTGAAGTGATATGACTGTGCCTGCTGCCCTCCTTACAGGTATGACAATACTTAGCAGGACCTGATGTAACTTCTTGAAGGGAAGAATTTGGCAAGATGGAAAGAGGAGATACAAAATTCCTTCTCCCCCCACCTTTTCTTTTTCTCTTTCTCTTTTTTTTTTTCCCCTGGGGAAGCCACAGCTTTACGAAGTCACCATTCATTTTAGCAGCCAAGGCAGCTGCACACAGCAGATTTGGTGACCGGATGCTGCGGTCCAGTTGTGTGTGTAGTTGATGCAAAGCTTGGAAAATAATAAACACAAGCTTCCCTGAACAGGGCATGTCCGTTATTGCATGCATGCTGTAATTCAGGAACCAGCAGATGTCTGAGCTTTGTGCCCAGCCTAACAGAGACACGAGAAGGGAACTGGTTCAGAGTTTGTGCACAGCTGCACCAGTCAGATGACTCTGTCAGCTGAACCTTCCCCTGATTTTCATAACAGGGAATCTGACCTTTGGTCACAAAAATACCATCTTGGAAAGCACGCTGAAAGCTTTGTAATAAGGAGAGTGGTAGCAATAATAGTTTAGGGCACCCCTGAAAATGACCCTTTGCCTGCTGGCTGAGATGCGCTGCCCTCTTCTTCCGCATGCCTCTCACCAGTGCTGGTCAGAGGCATTCACAAAAGATGATTTTTGAGGGATCTGGTTTGAGGAGTGGTTAGCATTTTTTCTTGCATTTGTCCAGTGGTAACAGGTCATTGTTCTGCATAGTGGTCTTGTTACCACCTCTAAGTAAGCTGTGCAGCTTTAGCAGTAGCATGGGTGGCTCAGAACCACAGCCAGCCTGTGACTGTTTGGTGACTGGGGTGATACAAGTTGGCAGCTGCCATGGGGTTTTGTGCAACAGAACATATTTATGTTGGCAATATCAGCTCAAACTGAGATATGTTTTGAGCTATGTTTCTTACTGTCAGGGCCTCCTTACTTGAAACTTAAAACTTGGACTCAAGCTCGGCTCTCACGAGGTGAGATTGCCAAAGACTGTCCAAAGACAGTGCTGCAGATCGGTGTGGCCAGGACTCAGCCACATCTCCAATCATAGCTGAAAAAGGGAAGTGGAGAAGCCTGTGGATTTCCTTCAACCTCATCTGCCATGGCTGGGCACACCGTGCTGCAGACCGTTGTGGCCACAGCCAAGTTGTTAAAATGCTCAATCAGAGAGCCTGAAGCCATTTGTAGGCAGAATTCTGGGGTGCCTTTCCTACACTTTGGGGAGACCATGGAAGAAAGCAGACCACTTTCTGTGCTGCACTTGTTGGGTGTAAAATTGGGCAGCATTTTCTTTTAACTGAAAATGCTGCTTAGGAGAGTTACGTTTTCACCAATGCTCCTTGTCGGTCAAAGTCCAGAGGGTAATTGTCTTTGCCTACTATGTAAAGCAGTAGGAACTTTCTAGTTGCAGGAGGCAGGGAGCATAGGTTGGTGGGTTGAACTCAGGATTGGCAACTTGGAGATATGAGCTCTACTAACCCGTATAACTACTTGAAGGGTGGTTGTAGCCAGGAGGAGGTTGCTCTCTTCTCTCAGGCAGCCAGCATCAGAACAAGAGGACACAGCCTCAAGCTACGCCAGGGGAAATTTAGGCTTGAGGTGAGGAGAAAGTTCTTCAGTGAGAGAGTCATTGGCTACTGGAATGGGCTGCCCAGGGAGGTGGTGGAGTCGCCATCCCTGGAGCTGTTCAAGGCAGGATTGGATGTGGCACTTGGTGCCATGGTCTAGCCTTGAGCTCTGTGGTAACAGATTGGACTTGATGATCTATGAGGTCTCTTCCAACCTTGGTAATACTGTGATACTGTGATTCTGTGATGGGCACTGCCATCCTGGGTTGTAATTACAGATAGCTTTAAATTCCATCCATTTTTCTTTTTTTCTCCAGCATGCACTTGGTGAAGGTTGTGAATGAATCCTGAGAAGACACTGTTGTCAAAGGGATCTCAGCAGGCAGTTCTGCAGAAAGGCTGCTGTGGCGCAACACTTATCTGTAAAAATCTGTGACTCGTTCCCTGAAGGCAGGCACATAAAGAGGTGTGGTGTTTGCAGCAAAGCCCAGTCTGTAGCTGTGGCCCCAGAGGAATCGTAGCTATTCCTGCCAGATATGACTTGGTTCAAGACCTCTTCCCCGACCTTTACGGCAGCATGTGAAGTTTCATAGCTTATCTTTAAACAAGCAGCACAAAGCGCCCCTCAGAACAGCAGGTGCTTGGGTGACCGCAAGGAAATCAGGAGATCAGCATATGGAAGGGCAAGAAGAATGTGCCAAAGTTTGTGATCACATAACTTGTTTGCAGTGAGTCACGGTCTTCCACTTTCACACATTCCCCTCAACCTCCTGCACAATGATGCACTGTCTCTCTTTGAGGCAATTTGTGTAACAGCCCTGTGCAGAGAGAGTGATTTGCCAATGGGCTGCCCAGGGAGGTGGTGGAGTCACCGTCCCTGGGGGTGTTCAAGAAAAGACTGGATGAGGCACTTAGTGCCATGGTCTGGTTGACTGGCTAGGGCTGGGTGCTAGGTTGGACTGGATGATCTTGGAGGTCTCCTCCAACCTGGTTGATTCTATGATTCCTGGACAGTCTCCTTTTCCCTTGCCTGCCCTGGTGATCCTGCAGCTCGAAAATGCCTGCAGCATCATTTCATTAACGCATCTGATTTTTAATGCTTCAGCGGTATTCACTTGAATCCCGTGGGCACATTGAGGAGCAATTCTCTCCTTTTACCAAGAAGAGTCTAATGGAAAGGGCATTTCAGGAAAGGAACAAAAGTTTGGGAAAAGTCAAATGAGCGCAAACACCGGTGGAAGCTACTCTCTCGCTCAAAACAAATACTAAGAAAACTCGCTCAGTGGGTCATGTTGAGCTCATCCAGTCCGCTCCATTACTGGAAAAGCCTTCCACTCTGAGAAGTATGCATGTGTCTGTGTTGAGTCAGAACCTGGCACAGCAGCCTCAGTGCACATTTTTGTTATTTGAAAATAAAAATGTCCTTTTTTTCTTTTGCAACCCTAAAAAAGCTCTGTGTTTCACTTTTTATGTAGAAAACCTGGGAACTCTAACGGTACTTTTCACTTGGGAGGTGACCTCTTCGCCCTAGGGTGAGTCAATATTCCTAACTCTAACCTTAGGAGAGCCCTGCAGAGGGACCTGGACAGGCTGGATGGGTGGGCAGAGGCCAATGGGATGAAATTTAACAAGGCCAAGTGCAGGGTTCTGCACTTTGGCCACAACAACCCCAAGCAACGCTACAGGCTGGGGACAGAGTGGCTGGAGAGCAGCCAGGAAGAAAGGGACCTGGGGGTACTGGTGGATAGTAGGCTGAAGATGAGCCAGCAGTGTGCCCAGGTAGCCAAGAGGGCCAATGGCATCCTGGCCTGTATCAGGAACAGTGTGGCCAGCAGGACAAGGGAGGTTATTCTGCCCCTGGACTCAACACTGGTCAGGCCACACCTTGAGTACTGTGTCCAGCTCTGGGCTCCTCAACTCAAGAGAGATGTTGAGGTGCTGCAACGTGTCCAGAGAAGGGCAAGAAAGCTGGTGAGGGGCCTGGAACACAAACCCTATGAGGAGAG
>WAAF01012559.1:20872-110198 GCA_013400475.1 Tricholaema leucomelas | reverse complement strand
TTCTATTCTATTCTATTCTATTCTATTCTATTCTATTCTATTCTTTCAGCATTGTGAAGCCTTTTGCTTAATGTCCATCTGCCTTTTGTTTTATAGACGAATAACAGCCTATGAAAAAGTTGGGTGATGGTTTGGGTGTTACCTGCCCCCACACACATACACTTAAGAAAATCACCCAGACTATGCTCAGCCGCTGGAAATAAAAGAATGAAGCTTTCTGTTTACAGCTTAGCACAATGTACAAGCAGGTATTTACAATCTATACAGCTATAGACAGAAGCGTACATGTTAAAAAGTAATACAGAAAGACAGCAGCTCTCCCAGAAACCAGAGTCCCCAGGAGGGGCTCCCAACCACCCTTCCACCTTCTTCCCACCCCTCTACCTTACCCCAGACTTTGCCTTACGTTCAAGGTGAGTTTGGAGAGTCAGCCAGGGGGGTTAGGAAGCAGACAGGTTAGTTAGGCAGCAAGTTAGAGAGAGAAGTGCATGCAGCCCAGAGCCCAAGAGCAACTCTGTTATCTATGTTTATGTTCTTGTTTTTATACATCTCAGCAAGCCTATGAGTAAAGTAGACATCACCACTGTTTCCTTTTCACAGCCTATAATCTAATTCCCACCAAAATATCCCAGCTAGGCTCAAACTAGCACAAGTTGCAAGTGTACGCCCGCACGTGCTTGCACACGGAAGTCACATTGGAAAGAGTTTGCTGAAAGCAAGCACAGCAAATTGTTTCTGCTGAACTTCTTGGCATATTTTCAATGCAACGCTGGCAGCTATTGTATAATGCCTTCAGCCTACAGTATGGGGGCCTCCGAGAAAACAATGTATTTGGTGAGACTGAGAAAACACACAGGCACCACAGAGCTGTGCACAGCAGCAGTTGTGCGGAGAGGTCATGGTCAAATTCACCATTTCAAGCAGAATCTAAGATGGGGAGGTGTTCTTAGCCACAGGAAGAGCATTGTCTTCGAATGGTTAATCGTGCAACATTAAGAGACATACGTACTGTAAGCCCTCACAGTTTCTGTTTCCAGCAGCTCTTTTCCTCCTCTGAAATGACTTGCATAGATTTCAGTGCCACTCCTTCTCAATATGTCAGCATCTGCACTCTGGCTTTGTTGATGAAAAGCTGGAGGTTCTACAGGTGGTATGAGCCTTACTTCTGTCACAGAGTTAACCTCCATGTGCCTCTTTTTGGGAGGGAAGCAGACAGAGAGGAGGGGAAAAAATGTCCTGCTGACATCAGTGAAGACCACACCGTACTGGATAGTATTACTGTGTACCTCAACCACCCACTCCCTTTAATTTACTAGAAACTGAGCAAGCTGTCTTGAAACCCTTCGCTTCGAGCGTGTTTGCACTGTTCTCCCTTGACCAAAGGCTATTAATTGTCAGGAGCTTGAAAGCTACCTGATTCCTTGTTCAAAGCACTGAGACGAGAGGGGATTTCCATGAGTAATAATTTCAGTCTGTGCCTGTGCAGCACACCGTAGGCTAGAGTAAATTGATCCAGCTGCTTGCAAGACTAGATGGAAAAGTGCCCGGGGGGGCCAGGAGCACATCACCAGATGGAGCTGGATGCTGTTGTCATCACATGGGGCTCCCCAGCTGCTGGGCATGCTCGGGCTCGACTTCCACCATGAGCAGGGAGTTGCTCAGCCTTCCTGTCTGTGCTGACTTGCAGTGTGAGGCAAATTCACCAGCACATGTTGCAACGTCTTCTCTTGTAATATAAAGGATAATTTTAGATTAGACAAAACTGCCTCTTTTTTTCCTTCTTCTTCCCCCCCCCCCGCTTTTTCACCCTGCTCAACATCCTCACCAGGCATGTGTTTCGCTCAGCAGCAGTCTTCTCTGTGACAGAGACCACAAATGCTTCCAAGAGGCCAGCTACCTCTAACACACAACAAAAATTGGCAGGATTAACCTGTAACCCGAGGCAACGAAAATAGATTCCACCAGCCAGATGGCAGAGTTCAAAGATCCACTCACTTCCTGGCGGAGGTTGCACAAGTTAATTTTTATCCTTGTTAAAAAGAAATAAGAAGTGAAAACACAGCAATAAAATGTGTGCTGCTTGCTATCTCTGGTTTTAATCACATTTGTTTTATTCTGTTGTGTTTTGTTATTAGAGTTGTTAGGAAAATGCATTTTTTTTTTTCCTCTCTTCTGGAGATGTTTAAATTCTGCTTGAGGTTTTTTGTGTGATTTTGCTGGGGTGCTTGTATGATCAGTTCAATTTAGCGTACTGCCAGACGACTGCTGTATAGGAGGAACTAATTAACATAGCAGGAATGTAAGTCACTTTATTTTTAAATGAACAGTTCAATTAGAGTAGGAGGGAAAAAAGATGACACCCTAGATTAGGCAGATAGCTAGTTCATTGCTGGAGAGCTTGGAGCCAGCAATGTGACAGTGGCCACCCAGTGCAGGCTGGGCAAGAGCCAGGTGTGCTCAGAGGGTCTAGGGGCTCCCTGAATCATAGAATCATAGAATCAACCAGATTGGAAGAGACCTCGAAGACCATCCAGTCCAGCCTATCACCCAGCCCTGTCCAATCAACTAGACCATGGCACTAAGTGCCTCAGTCTTCTTTTGAACACCTCCAGGGACAGTGACTCCATCACCCCCCTGGGCAGCCCATCCTGTGAGTTCATGGCAGGGGAGTTCCTCAATGCAAATTAATGCCGTTAATGAGGTCGCCAGAGCATCAGCTGTGCAGCAACGGGACAAGGACAATACAGACAGGCAATCCCTGAGTGCTGGCACCGTGTGCTGGGAATAAGGAATAGGGAACGGAGGCTTTCCCTCCCAGCTGCCAAGCAGCTTGCTTGGCAGGAGAAAGTTATTTTCTAGAAGGGGACACTGGAGCAGGGAAATAGGATGTGGTCTAGAGAGCAGCAGAAATGGGACTAGTGCAGGAATGCCCCTCGAAAGATGCTCCCACGGCAGGGCTGGAGAGCCAGTGCTTTTAGCAAACAACAAACCCACTCCATCTCTTTAGCTTTCCTCTTAGTCCCCTCTGACAAAACCAACATGTGTGGACAGTGTTGCTTACCACACCCCTACAGAATCAGTCACAGTAAATTTACTGGAGAGAGAGATGAAGAGGGTATGTTAATCTGAGAGCAGCTCTTAGTTGTTCTTTCTCTGGCCCTGGCCATAAGTCTTTCTTCACAAGTGTTAAATGTGAGAAGAAAGACTGCAAAGTGTAGGGTTTAGATAAATACCTGTGTACCTTGATCTCATGTGGCTGTCATGAAGCATACACAAAGGTAAACAGCTCAGCCAACAGATTGCAGAAGCAGGAGTGGAAGAATAAAGTTCATGGGTTGTTTTTGTGATGGTTTGTCTTCTCTTGCCAGCTCAGCCATTAATGAAAACAGAAGTTGAGCTGCTGGCAGGGCTTTGGAGCAGGCTGCAGGTACCCTTCAGGAGAGCAGCACTGGGAGTTCCAGGCAGGGAGTTCATGATTAATTTTGCAGGCATTTATTGTGCAATGCAAGATGGCCACCAGCCAGCTCAGAAGTTAAGCCAGAAGATGACTGTCAGATGGAACTGTTACGTTTGGCAGATCTTTCCAAAGCTGCTGTGCAAAATAGGCATACTGAAGCTGATTTCTGGAATTTTCAGGCCAGTTGTACAGCCTATTCTTGCATGGCAGCCTTCTTCATTTTGCCCTTTTTGGCAAAAGAATTAGGTTTGAGTTGCAGCATGCATGAATTTTAGGTCAGGATTTGTACTACAGGCAGCCCTCTCCACACTTTATCAGCAAACCTCTCCTGGTAATTCTTCCTTTAATAATCTTACAAGGAACTAGCTCTGCTTCACTTTGCTTTTCTGAAAACAAGGTCATGTTCTATTTGAAAAGCCTTTTTAGCCCAGATGAAGGTGAGGAGGAGATGAAAAGGCAGGTGGTGTGAAATGAGCTCTGCCCGTGCAAGCAGACTGCAATAGAAATTTCCTTCTTGTGTGGCTTACCCTAAGCTAAGGTCAGTCAGTTAACTGACTCTGTTTGGACACCATCTGGCACGAATACTTCAACAATAAAGCTTAATGTATAACCAAGGGCTTTTTCTTCCTTCTGTGTCAGCAGTTGGCAAGAAAACACTGTAAATAAGGCTCCCTGTGAGTAAATAGATATGTGTGGAGAGAGGAGGGGAGCACCAGAGTAAGCGATGTTGAAATCCACGCCAGCCTTACTTCAAGCGATAAGGTTATTTGAGTAACCTGCAAACTATACGGATGCACAGGCTTCAAAAACAGGAAAGCATCTTGTTTGAAACCCTTCTGAGGCAACCCCGGTGCTTAGAAAAGAAACTGGCCTTGTGGTGAAGTGATTGTACTTCCTTATTGATAGCAGGATTGAGGTGGCGCAAGGCCTGGCGGGACAGCGGTGCTGCGGGCAGCAAGCTGGGTGACTACGACGGCCGCATTTGCACCCGGCCAAGGGGATTTCTGGGGGGATTAGAAATTGCAAAGTTTCCCTTTTCATTTCCTCTTTGGGCGAGTTGGGAGGGTTTTGTTTTTTTTTCTCACTCTCTTTTTCAGAAATGTAGTAAGAATAAGACATCCTCAGAGGACTCTGTTTCTGAGCTGCCCCTGGCTCCTAGTGGATGTGGCCCTGCTGCGGGATGGGCTGTGCTGTGCTGGCTGGTGCTGTGCTGGCTGGTGCCGTGCCAGATGCCTGGCTCTTGGCCCTGACAGCCCAAGCACCTGAACAGGGATGCCTTTGGGAAGGGAGGGCACAATGCTTCTCTGGAGGATTTAAATGTGGACATACAGAATTTACTGATGTTTTTAGAAAGCCTGATGGATGCATTCCTCCACAGATAAACCAAAGCCATATGCTTTCTGTTTGACCTTTGTTTTGGGTAAGGAAAATCAGCCCACACAATGCGAAGCTATGTTTCCACACGAGAGAGAAATGCATATGCCTGGGCGCGTGTGACTGTCAATGCACACATGCCTTGCTGAACACTGTGTAACCCCAACTTGCACTGGCAGCACACTGCTCAGGGATTTACAGAGCTGGTGCCTAGAAATCACAAGCCTTTCTTACCTGAAATGACATAACTGACACAGTTACAACACATCCTGTTATTATTTACTGAACAAGGGTCAAAGCTTGAAACTGGGCTGCAGGCTTTATCCTTCCCAGTGTGCATGTTTTCCAGCAGAGGCTGGGCTTGTTCCTGTGGAGCTTGGGTACACTGGTTCTTCCAGCACGTGGCATTGGGCAAGGACCTAAGTGGGCCCCTTGCCAAAGGGATGGGTTTTCTCCTCATGGAAGCAGAGGGGATGCTTCAGTCCCACCTGGCTTCTCCCCGCTACCCACCTTAACTTCTGGGACATCCACCTGAGGTGGTTTCCTCACTGATGGCAACTGCTGTGCCAGCCACAGTGAAGCTACAGCAGCGATGGCTTTGGCCCATCAAGTCCTGTATTTTGATTGCTCTTCGATGGAAATGTCAACAGCTTCACAGTAAACTTGCAGCAAAGAAAATGTCTGAATGTTTTTCAGAAATTAATTTAAGCAGACTTGGAGCAAAGTTTTTGGGCTGGAAATTCAGGCTCTGGCCAGCACAGCAGACTTTTGCCAACTCATTGCCTTGGCCCTAGAAGCCAGCAATGAATAGAAAGAAAAAAGGAAGGATAAAAAAAATCCCCTCCATTGCCCCTTAGATTTAATTGTGCTTTATGTAAGCCTCATAAATCCTGCCTAAATCACGTCATCAAGCCACAGGGAAAATGAAACCTTGCCCAAGGCAGGGTCTAGCAGGGCTGTTCAAGCTGGAAGGTTTACATTCAGGGACAAGTTCAGTGCACTGCAATCTTGTTTTGGATGGGAATGTGCTTGCCTCTGTGTGTGTTAGAGAGGCACCTGGGTGCAAGAGACAGTCCTGCCTTTTTCCTCGTTGAATGTCAGAAAGAGGAAGAGTGGCACAAGTGGAGATGAACCACACATCCTCACCACTGCCTCTTGAGAGTCTTTCAAGTGCTTTTCCTCTTGTGCTGCAGCAATGGGGAGCAGGAAGGGAGGGACAGGGACTTGCACTGAACAGGCCTGTTCAAGCACTTTATTTTTTCCTTTGGGCATCAGACAGGCGGCAGGAGTAGGATCAAAAAGCAAACTGAACTCCTAAAGCTTTTCTTCTTCTCTGTTGTAGTGCAGTTACAACTCTTTTGCATGTAACCCTCAGCCAGGAAGAAGAGGGTTTCAGCTTGGAATTACAGAATTGCAGAATTAGGTTGGCAAAGACCTTTGAGATCACCAAGTCAAACCTATCACCCAAACCAATCTAATCAACTAAATCATGGCACTAAGTGCCACATCCAGTCTCTTTTTAAACACCGCCAGGGATGATGACTCCACCACCTCCCCAGACAGCGCGTTCCAATGACCAATCACTCTTTCTCTTAATGTCCAACCTAAACCTACCTTGGTGCAGCTTGAGGCTGTGTCCCCTTGTTCTATCACTGGTTGCCTGGAAGAGACCAACCCCCACCTGGCCACAGCAGGTAGTTGTAGAGAGCAATAAGGTCTCCCCTGGAGCCTCCTCTTCTCCAGGCTGAACAACCCCAGCTCCCTCAGCCACTCCTCGTAGGGCTGTGTTCCAGCCCCCTCACCAGCCTTGTTGCCCTTCTCTGGACACGTTTGAGCATCTCAACATCTTTCTTAAATTGAGGGGCCCAGAATTGGACACAATACTCAAGGTGTGGCCTAACCAGTGCTGAGTACAGGAGCAGAATGACTTCCCTGGTCCTGCTGGCCACACTATTCCTGATACGGGCCCAGATGCCATTGAGATTCTTGAGTCAGAGCCTTCTTGTTGCCTCTGGTATGGGCCCTCAGTGACAGCTCTCTCAGATGCAGGGCAGGTGATGCCCACGAGGGAGATCAGCCACCTATTCCCAGGGGAAACCAGAGTGACCTCAGCCCAACCAGCCAAAACAGCATCAGTATTCTGTGAGAGGAGGTGTGCACAAAGGATCTGCAAGGCTTCAGCAAGCACATTCTTGGTCTTTTCACCTGTGGAGATGAGAGCAAGGTTTGCCCTGAAGCAGGAGCTGATGCTGTGCAGGGGCACAGTTGCATGACCTTCGAAGAAGGGTGTCTTGTCACACCCCATTGTGCACCTCCCTTTGGCTCTGCATCCATTACCCCTGAATTGCTCTCCTAGCCCTTCTTCTCTCCAGAGTGGATAAAGCTAGCAGCATCATGCCATGATGGGGGCTGAGCTATCACCAGCAGCATTTAGTCACCTATCCACAGACTGCAGCAGAAGCTGAAAATGGTGGTATTTTTTTTATGATGTTGGGAGGTTATTTTGTTGTTGTTTGTTGTTGTTTTGTCCCTGACCTCAAGCAGTAAAATATGTGTGAAAAGATGAGGGGATAAGGCTTTTCACCAAGCATGGAGCTGAGCCCCTGAGTTTTGCCAAGTCCCAGCACCCTGACCTTTGCCTTTGGTCAGGCTTTTTTCAGACTCATCATTATTTCGGCTGCATTTGTGCTGCAGAGGAATGCAGGTGTTTCCTCTGTTCCCACCAGCATGCCCGTGCTCTGATTGCTGAAAGGCTGGGGAGACTGCTCATGCATGTCCTGTCATGCTCAAGGAGGCATTTGAGGAAAATGTGGATGCAGGTCAGGCAAATGACCAGGGAAACGATGCATTTGCACGTGCTCGCGTGAAATCGTACTTTAAGCAGGCTACGTGCCGAGCTTGCTTGAAAATCTGGTCCATGGTTTTCCATTTGTGGGTTGTTTTTCTGAAGTTAAGGCAAACAACTTGTTCCTTATTTGATCTGTAATAACCTGAACCGGTTTCCTTGGAAAGCTTATTTATTCTCCTTGGCTGCTGAAGTGGATGCTGAATTTTGAGCATCCTGAGAAAAGATGATGTGCATATGGGGCTCTTTGTTGCCGAAGCTTTTGTTGGCTGATGATGAGACTCATTTATAGAGCTGTTTATGTATTAAAATGGTTGGGTTGCCTAGAGCTACGGATAAGCACTGCGTGTTTGACATATCTCTAAATAAATATAGGGGCACGTTATTAATGGATACAGCTTTAAAAGCAAACACCCAGAGATGCACTTACAATAAGGGGAGGGAAAACCAAGGTTACATCATGTTGCTAGAAGCCGATTTCTTTGTTTTCTAAAATGCTTCTTTGTAGGACATAGATGATTTTTTGACTCATTTGGTGTTTGAGCATCTGTCCCAGGTTGAGGCTATAGGGTTAAAAAATGTTCTGGGGACTAGAAGATTGTTATTCAAGCCCATAATTCTGCTATCTTGGTATAAGCTCACAACAAGGTCAGTTCGCTCTCTTTTCCTCCTCCTCCTGCCCTGGGTGTGTGGCAGGACCCAATCTATAGGGAACACGTAAGCAGTAGGCCTCCTGGCTGGCTGGAGGCTTTGGGGAGTGGGGGGAGGATTGGAGCACTGGGGAAGGTAGATTTAGTTTTTCTGGGGATGGGGAAACTTCAAGGGGGTTTGCCATGGATGGGGAAATTGCTCGGTAAGATCTATCGCTGTATCTCTCTCTCTCCAAATACAGTTCTGTATTTTCTCTCCAATTTGATCTGAGAGTTTAATTTCTGTCACCTATCTTTAGTAAACCCAGGACAGAATCCAACAAGTCTCATGGTTGTTCCAAAATGCTCTCAGCAGCCTCTCAAATGGCATCCACAGACGATTAAAGAATTTTACTGTCCGTTGTATCCTTTTTCCCTGATGGAATCACGTTTGGCAGAGAGGTTTTTGAAGGAGTGTTTTTGTATTTTTGGAGAACTGTGACTGTGTCCCTGCTGAGAAAGGAATCTGCACTCTGGGGCTTTTAAAACCACATCATTTTGCAGCCTCAAGACGAGTGGCTGTCTTGGGCTTGACCGTGTGTATGAGTGCAAGTGTACCTATGAGTGTGTGCCATGGGTGCCAAGAGAAGAAGGAAGACTACTTACTGTTCCTGCTGTCATGCTGCTAATCCTTTAGGTGCTTAGCTATGGCTAGCAAAAGGAAGTATCTCCTAAATGCATACCTGATTCCCTAACTTGCAATTACAAACTGGCATATGGACTCTGACACCTCTGCTGCACCCCTTCCTCTGTAGAGCGATGTCTCTGTCATTGTGCTACCTCCTTCCCAGACTGCTCCGGCTTGGAGCCAGAAGCTTCAACTTAGATCTTGCTCATGGCCCTGCTGTTTGCTTCTCAGCCCCACTAGGAACTGGTTGTTATTTGTTTTGGACCTGAAAGGTGCAGATTCTTGGGGCTGTGACCAGGGACAGGTTGTCCTGCCTTCATACAAGGAGTTCAAACAGAGGTTCAAACCGACAGCTGACATCTCTCTTCCCTCTCCACAAAAGGATTGATGCATTTGCTGCCATTTGTGCCCTGAGCCAACAGTTTTGGATAGAGAACCCAATGCCAGCTGCCTCTTCCAGGGGCCAGCCACCTCTCTGGTCAGACTTTCATGCTCAGTGAAACCCATGTGATGACAGCCAGGACATGGGACTAAAAAGTGCCAGCCCATCTTCCTCATGAAGCTGAAGCAATGCTCTCAGGGCTGTTGGATATTGTGCCTTGGCAGGTTTGATGGCTGCACCCCTACACACAGCTTAGTGACACTGTTCTGCCAGCAAGAGCCTGCAGCACAAACCTGGCTGTAGGCTGTATTTTTTGTGGGCATGAATCAGCTTTCCCTGGCACACCTGCTATGCCCTGGGGCCCAGCCAGGATCCTGGACCCTCCCACTGCACCCAGAGCCAGTGCACAGATGGGTGCAGGGATGCTGGCCCAAAGAGGGTGTGTATGGCTGGATGAAACTCCTCCTGCTCCTCACCAGCTTTGGCCTCAGTCGTTACTGCTCACCCAGTTAAAAAATGAACACACCTTTCAATAGCGTTGAAAGGCTTAGGGCTGGTGGTTCTCCAGAGGATGGAAGTGGGGCAAGCCTCATTGTTGCCTGCTTAACTGGCCCCTTCGGGTGGTTATCCCCTTTCCTATGTGCTTGTTTTTACAGTGATCTCATCTGGAGGTGGGCAAATTGTTCTCTTCTTCACTTGATGCTGTTCCTGCAGGCTAGGAGGGTTTTGCCTGAGGCTCTCCTGTTTGTTTGCTCAAGAAAAGTGGTGTGTACTCACCTACTGTGGGGAGGGTGCAAACACAGCAGCTGGCATGCTTCTGACCCCTGTAGTGGCCACTTTCAGAGCCAGGTGTCTGCAAGAGCTTCTCATACTGCTACCATCTTCTGGAAACACATACCTCAGCATCATCCTGGCTATTGCCTTCAGCAGAGATGGTTCCCCAGCCTGACCCTTTATTCCTCCCCAAGAGGCACAGCCTCGTGGCTGGGCAGCTGCAGGAGAGTCACTGACCCACCCAGACATGAGCACCCCCCTGCAAACAGTCCTGGCCATGACATCTCTCCTCTGCTGGTTGGAAGCAGCAGCTTCTCTCTGTGGGACTGGGATTCCACAGGCTGGGGGCTTGCACGGAGGTGCAGCACATGGTAGGAAGGGAAGGAGGGAAGAGTGAAAGATGAGAAAAGAGTTAACTAAAAGTGCATCCCAGTTATAATGCTGGATGGGTTGGTGTTGCCTCAAATCTTTACTCCATTTCATTTACCTGTGTTGTAGGGATGTGGTGAGATGGCAAAGGGGACTGGACTGAGTGCTTGTGGGCTGCATGGAAGGAGAGTGTGTGTGTTGAGTTGGCCTCTGGTCAGCTGCCACTTGCCTGTGAGGCTGGCAAGAGGGCTTGACACCTCCAGCATCATTCTGCCTTCAAAATGAGAGCTTCCAAGGCACCTCTAATCCAGTCCAGGGAGGCATTATTGCCAACATCCAGGCCAAACTCTGGGGCCTTTTGCAATCCACCACCTGGAGTTGGCTAGAATCTGGTTGTCTTGAATGAATTCTGCCCCCAGTCCTCTGCCAGTGGGTAGGATGACTCTTTCGAGGAAAGGGAGCAGAGCTGGCTTTCATCAATGTGCTGTTAAATATTAGCTGTGTCTGTCTCAGCAGGCAGCCACTTCCCATCCTCTTTGCTGTGCGCTTCTCTGCGTGCACCAGAGAGCTCACGATACAAGGCACTCGTTCCTTATGTTCTTCAAATGGACAAGCAAAATTGCATGGTATCAAGCTGAATATATTTAACTTTTTGTCAACTTGAAGACTTCCACTATGTGGAAGAGCTTTGGAAAGTGATGAAGGAGACAGAAGTGTTGGAAAATATGGAGAGAAAGAACAAAAGGGCAGGCTGGGCTGATCATACTGCAGCCAAAAATATCTCCAAAGCAGCAAAGCAGAGATGAATAAAGGATTACCAGTGAGTCAGGGGGAAGGAATGGCAGCATTGTCTCTTGTTTAAGCAAAGAATCTGTAATGGGAAGATGAAGTGCCAGGGAACTAATATCCCTCTGCAGCAATTGTTTGAACCCTCCCTTCCCTTCAGAAAAATCAAGTTGCTGCTGGCTAGCTTGCAAGGAGAAAAACTCAGTCCAAAACCTCATCTAGTCTCCTGTGCCAATAAGCGCATCTGTCGGTGTGTCAGTGTTGATCCGCCTTCAGTACATGCCACATGCTCGTTTCTTTACACAAGATGGGCTGGAAGGGCCATTAACTAGATTAGAAATTCTAAGACACAATTAAAAATCATAATGTTTCTTTGCTTTAATCTTCTCTCCTTTTTAGCTTTCAGGCTTGTTATCTCCCTGGCCTGACACAGTCCTAAGTTGCTTGGCAGTGGCAGGGTATCAGTACACAAACAGGGCTGGTTTCTAAGCCATGTAACATCATGCCTTACCTTGGCAGCAATGCACAGGTCCGTGAGGCTCCCCCAAAAAGGAGTAACCCCACCAATGGACAAAATGATAGGTGTGTGTATCACTTGTAGGGGAGAAGGTTTGAGCATCGAATCTGTGCAGTGAAGGAGCAATTTACTCTTCAGTTACAGATTTTTTAAGAAGACAAAGGAGACCTCTGCTGTATTTGCTCACAATGAAGCTGCACATATGTAGACCCGTGGCAGCTGGAGGTACATGGGAAGGAGAGTGACTGAAAGGTTACTGGCTGTCAGTGGTGCTCAGCAGGGCAGGATTCATGCCCTAGCAGCCTAAACAAGAGACCCCATGCCAGCAGCCAGGGTAGCTGCCTCTCTGTCAGTCCCATGCAGTGAATGAAGCAACACTGCAGATAGTGCCTCGGTGTTCACTGCTGCAAGAGGGGTCATGCCTTTGCTCCTCCTGCTCTCTTCACGCAGCTGAGGCAGGGATGTGGATTTTCCCCATCCCACTGCCAGCGAGGGCTGTGTGGGCTCTTCGGGCCCTTCAGCTACAAGGCAGAGAGGGAGTCTCTCACTGGCCGGTATGCTGCCTGTGTGTGCCTCAAGGGCAAGGAGAGCCCAGGAGGAGCAGCACCATTTGGAACATTCCTGATGTCCTAAGTAACACCTGACCACACAGGGTGGATTACAGCCCATTTTCAGAGGTGGGGAATTGCTACTCGATTGCCACAGCATTGTTCAAATGTAGTGGAAATTTTACAGAGGCTGGAACACATGCTAAATTTTGGTTTTTTAATTCTTTGGGCAAGTGTTTTCCTCATGCAGAACCACATTCGTTACTGGTATTAATGGCCTTGCCAGTCCTTCTGCTAGCCTCTGTCATGACATATTCTGAAGGTACAGGCTGGATCCTGGTCTATCTGCATTAAAAGCAGATTAGGGATTAGATTTTCCACAGTTTTTGGCATATCACAGGATGTTTTTATGTTGTCTCCTGTGCTAGTTGTGTTGAAGAGCCGTCATCATAGAATCATAGAATCAACCAGGTTGGAAGAGACCTCCAAGATCATCCAGTCCAACCTAGCACCCAGCCCTATCCAGTCAACTAGACCATGGCACTAAGTGCCTCAGCCAGTCTTTTCCTGAACACTCCAAGGGACGGTGACTCCACCACCTCCCTGGGCAGCCCATTCCAATGCCAATCACTCTCTCTGTCAAGAACTTCCTCCTAACATCCAGCCTAGACCTCCCCCGGCACAGCTTGAGACTGTGTCCCCTTGTTCTGTTGCTGGTTGTCTGGCAGAAGAGACCAACCCCCACCTGGCTACAGCCTCCCTTCAGGTAGTTGCAGACAGCAATGAGGTCACCTCTGAGCCTCCTCTTCTCCAGGCTAAACAACCCCAGCTCCCTCAGCCTCTCCTCACAGGGCTGTGTTCCAGGCCCCTCACCAGCCTATAGAACATAGCAGGAAAACCTGACTCTGCCGTAGAATTTATAATTGCCCCATTAATCCCTATGGGATTTCGGAAATGAATGCCATAGTGTCCCTGCATGTCCATAGGACCCTATTTGCTTATCTTTCTTAAGTGCTGCAATGTTTTTCCATATGGTTATGTTTAGGGTGCATTATGGAGATCTTTCATCTTCCTCTGAAGCACAGGGATGAAATATGGGTCAGCGCTAGACTGAAGCGGTAAGGCTTTGTGATCTGGTAGTCTGCAGCATCTGATATGGCAAACCCTGTGCTGCTAGGGAAACCATCGTCCTTTAGGGAATTAAATGGCTTGGCAGGGTTGCTTTAAAATTTGGCTACACCTTTTTGATACTTTTTTGGATGAAAGAACAAGATCTTTCACTCTCCTTACTATGGAGTTCCAGCCAGGTTTAAAATTAATATCAACTGACGCTCAAGAGGGAAGGAAATGAAAGAACCATTTCTTCCCCAGAAACAGCCCTGCTTTCCTGCCTTTTCTGTAAGTGCATAGACGTCTGTCAATGTTGGCACCAGGAAACGTTGAAAATAAGAATATTTTTAAATACCAGGAATTCTTCTGCACCTTTAAATGTCACCCAGCAGGAATGCAGGGGCTGTAAAATGGACAGAAGAGAATTGATCCTGTAAAACAGTTAATGTGTGTCTGCCGAGAGAGATTGTTGCTGCTTAGCAAAACATCCCATCTGTTTTTTGAGGAAGGCTAGAACAAGGTGAAAGAGGCACTGCCTCTTGCCTTCTGCAGCCTGGAAACTGAGGAGAAGCCAGGAGCTGAGAAAGAGGGCTTGAGTTTCCCACTGTGACGAATTCACTCCAGCTCCCCAGCAGATTCCAGGAGTCTGGGGTAGCTGATCCAAGATGCCTGTGCTATTATTTGCTAGAAATACCGAATATTATCCTAGTCACTGATTTGGAGCACAATGGACTGTGGTAAATCAGGCTCTTGGCACTCAGAATGCAGACAGTTCGAATGAGCGGAGGCTATCTCAAGAGATATTTTTCTCAGCTATAAAAAGGGGGAATAGCTACATTAAGAGAGGGAAGGTTAAATCATGGAGTGTTTTTTCCCGACACCACTCTGCAGCTTTGGAGAGTAAGCCATTATAGGGAGTACAAATTGCTCTTTACTTTTTCTTTTATTTATTGCCTCATTTTCAAATAATGAAATTCTGGATGTACCTCCTCGCTAGCTGCTGAAAAATAAGGGGAACGCAGGAGGATTCTTAATGACGCTAATAAACTCAGCTGAACACTTTGCCAATGAATATGTTGGGGTTTTTTTTATTGCGAAAATACTGTTTTATTAATACAAATGGTCTTTATAGGGTTGCATTGGTTTGCCACACAGGTTTGTTTAGACCAAATAGTTTTGTTTGAAGCATTCCCTTTTCATCTGATTGGAATCTCGATGTCCCTTCTAAACTGGGGGCCCCAGAACTGGACACAGTACTCAAGGTGCGGTCCAACCAGTGCAGAGTACAGGGGCAGAATGACCTCCCTGCTCCTGCTGGCCACACCATTCCTGATGCAGGCCAGGATGCCATTGGCTCNGGGGGGGGGGGGGGGTGTTGAGCAGTTTAATTTATATTCTATAATGAAAATATAACGAATTAAAGCGATGAGGTTTTAATGAAAGCACAACGTGTTAATGTAGGTTATAGTTTTATGTGAGTGGAAGCTTCAATTAATAGGAAAAATGCAAATATACCAGTGGTCCATTCTATACCCTTGCTGCCCTTCTCCACTAGGGAAGAGATGGAAAGCTTGCTGAAGTGTCTGAGACAGACCTCTCTGCTTTTTTTTTTTGAATCATAGAATCATCCAGAGTTGGAAGGGACCACAAGGATCAGCCAGTTCCAAACCCCCTGACATGGGCTGGGACACCCTACCCTAGATCAGCCTGGCCACAGCCTCATCCAGCCTGGCCTTAAACACCTCCAGGGATGGGGCCTCAACCACCTCCCTGGGCAACCCATTCCAGGCTCTCACCACTCTCATGATAAAGAACTTCCTCCTCATTTCCAGTCTGAATCTTCCCACCTCCAGCTTTGCTCCATTCTCCCTAGTCCTGTCACTACCTGGTAGCCTACAAAGTCCCTCCCCAGTCTTTTTGTAGGCCCCCTTCAGGTACTAGAAGGTCACAATAAGGTCACCTGGGAGCCTCCTCTCCTCCAGACTGAACAGCCCCAACTCTTTCAGTCTGTCCTCATAGCAGAGGTGCTCCAGTCCTCTGATCATCCTAGTGGCCCTGTTTATTCAATCCTCATTGTTCTTAATGCCTTTCTTGGCTAGAAGACAGCATGATTTCAACTGCAGGTTTTCCTCAGGCTGCAGTACATACGCTTTACCCTTCTCTCACCTGTGTGATGGGGACATCACTCATTCATTCAATTTGCAGCAATGTGGTGATGAAAATCCATCCTTTTTGCTGCACTTGGCCACTGGCCTCCCTCTGACCTGCCACACTGATCTTGTGGTGCTCTGTATTTTTATCTCCACATGCTGTCTAGTCTGGTGGGTGCTGTGAGCGCTCACCAGTAATTTTCTTCCTGCCATCTCTTTTAGCGGTATGATGCTGGTCAAAGCAAATGCTACACCTCTTAGAGGGGGTTGCCTGCTAAGATGATGTTGCTGTTGGGGTTTGAGTGGTCTCTGCTCTGTTTATGAAAGATACTAACTGTGATGTGCAGGGAGTCCCACGAAGCAAAAAGAAATGCTCCTGCCTTATTTTGAGGAAGAGGGACGTGGAAACATCTGCCTTTGGCAGACACCAGGAATGAGGTAGGAAAAGGGAAGAAAAAGGTGGGGGGGGGCTAAATTCTGTTAATCAACAAGTGTCAGAGGTGGTGTGATGCTCCGGGAGCCCAAGGAGAGCCCCTTGCAGTGCGCACAATACATGGTGTACTCGCTGCTGAAAGCACCGCTGCTCTGTCTGTGCTTTTCCAGGAAAAACGGAATGTGTGAGTCTCTACAAAGCGTACACTCTGTCAAGCATTGTCTGGGCTGTTTTTGCAGGGAGTGAGGGAGCTCTCTGTCCATTAGCTGGAACAACTCCTCCACTGAATAGACACTCGGCTCCCTCGTTCCTCTGGGCCACTCCCTCCCGTCTGGCTCTTAGCGCTTCCAGCCTTCAAAACGTTCAAATAGCGCAATTTATCCTCACAGGACCTCTGCGGGAGGGATGGAGGCATGGGTAAATTCTTAGTTCACGAATTGGAAAACTGAAAAATAATCCCTAATCTGCAATGAGACTTTGGCGTGCCAGACATCACTCAGACCACGCTGCAAGCATGTCTCTGCACACGGAGGAGCAAAACGCACACTTCTGGGCAGCTGTACACTGATGTATCTGTGTGGATACTGCAGGTTCAAACATAGCTTGCTTTTGGTTTCCCTCACATAATGCTCACCCGGACTGAAAGTCTGGTGCAAGCTGTTTGTAAGAGATTTGTTTCTCTGTTGGGGTTGGTCAGGGTGAGGGAGAGACATAGGACATGCAATGACATCTGCAGCAGTGTGTACAAGGGCACAGCAGAACGTAACCCACCAGCGGTGCTCGCCAGGGGCGAGGCATGTGCAGAAACCACTTGCACATACCGCAGGACTCCAGGAGCCAATGGCACCACGGCCTCAGGGCACTCCAGGCAGCATCTGCTTCATCTGAGCTGCTTATTTGGTTTTCCTGGAATCAAATTAGAACCCCCAAAGGATGTTGCATGCAACTTGTAAACCAAAGACAGGCCCCTTCGTTTTGTCTGGCTTAATTTTACTGTGGGCTGTCAAGAAAACAGTTTGTGATTAAAACCGAAAGCTGCATTGAAGCAGCTGCCAAACTAAAGGGTATCAGTAAGGGCTCCAAGGGGCTTAGTTAACTCTGTCCTCAGGGCCCTGTTTTATCCTGTTCAGATCCACATGGAGGATCTATTCCCATATCTAATCAGGATTTGTACTTGCAAAGGGGTGAATGCTAGAGCTGTGACTGGGGTCTGGGAGGAGAAGGCAGCCCTTGTGTGATTTACCATCGCACTCCTGTGAGCTGCTGAAACCCCTTGTAAGAAGAGCCGAGTCTGACTTAACGAATTTACCAAAGCTCACAGGTCTGTGATGAAAAATCAATACAAGTCTTTGTTTGCTGGAGATTTATGGCATGTAAATAAGTTAGTGTGCTAATTGTGACTGGTGTTACAGATAGCAGGCTGTTCAAAACAGCCTCGCAGGGTGATTTATGTGGGTTATTTCACACACGCTTGTGTGAATATGTTTGTAGATTCTCTGCCTCCCTTCCCTTCAGCCACAAGTGTAGGAACAAGGAACAGCTTTCCTTGCAGCAGTGTCGACTGGCCCACGCTTCCTCCCTGGGGTGCTGAGCTCCACAAACCAGGAACCATTAAACTGGGGGAGGGCAAAAGGCTTGTGGCTGCACCGGAGCCATCTCATCAGTGTTACCCTGCAGTATCTGTGCTGAATGGAAACGATTTCCTCACCCCTAGCCCTAAGCTTACAGACAGGGTTTCCTGCCTTCCTGTCAGTGCCTCCATCTACTCAGACAGCTCTAACGCTTCAGGCTCACCGATCAGCTATGTTCTACCACAGCTCTTTCAGCAAAGGCTTTACGTGGCAGCCTAACTGCTGACTAAGCAGCAGCAGGCCTGCAAGCAAGAGAAATGAATGTAGGGCTTTTTTATTTGGTGACCTGACAAGGCTCTATCTCAAAGTGTTGAGGCATTTTTCCATGTGAGCAACCTCTTCAGTGCTCCCATGCTATGGGAGCTGGGAGGCTAGCCCTTCCAAAGCCCACAGTGAGGTGAAAAGTCAGGAGGCCATTTTAAATACAGTACCTAGAAGAGAGGAGCACAGGCAATCTGCATAGTGAAAAAGCAGCAGGAGGGGATGTTGAATACACGACTCAGCTTTGAAAACAGTCCTCCTATGCAAAAGCAGTTAATATATAGGAGAAATGTTATAGACAGGCACTAAGTGGACCAGAAACATCAAAGTACAAAGTGATATTCATATTAGAGTGCCTCTAACTTCAGAATGCCCCAGAGCAGGGCATTTTTTGGCACCATGGTCAGGCTGGAACCAGATACACAAATGTGAACCATGAGGCACTTAGTGCCATGGTCTGGTTGGTTGGACAGGGCTGGGTGCTAGGTTGGACTGGATGAACTTGGAGGTCTCTTCCAACCTGGTTGATTCTATGATTCTATGATATATATATATATATATATATATAGATATAGATAGATAGATATTCCCTTGCCTGCACTGAATTCCTTCCGTGGTCAGGGTGGTGCAGCTATTCAGAGCACATTTCCATGGTACTTTCAGCTTTCATACTCACTCTTGCAAATTACTTCCAATATATCTCAAGAAAAAAAACCAACAACTCTGTCTGCAGTTAGTGATGGATGTACATGAAAACATTCAAAGCACTTGAAAAGTTCTAATATCTTTGTTTTGATCCTTAGCCAAACTCTGTTTAACCTTGTTGGAGTCTCTGTTTTATTCAGACACTAGTGGCAAAAACATCTGTATACTTGCACTTTAGCACATCATTAGTCTACTGTCATCTATCCTAAAAGTGTCTTCAATCATGCCACACATGGCAGGTGGGGAAAAAAAAACAACCCTGAAGCATACTCTTTTGCAGGTTTTAGGAATTGCAAAAATGTGTTGCTGCTATGGGACCTAGCTTCTGCTGTGAGATTGGCTTACTAAGCGTCCCTTCTCCTTGTGGCTGCTGTTTGAAGGCAGAGAAGTCAGGACATTGGCGTGTCATTAACCCATGCCCACTGCTGGGTTATGCTCCTGGGCAGAAGGGCTCCTGACAATAGAAGGGCATGTTCCCTCTTCCTATCTAGAGAAAAGTAAGAAAGAGGAGATGAATGGACAATTATTCACAAGACAAGCCAGTGAAGGTGCCAAATGAGCACTTCAGAAGGAAATTGGAGGAGGTAGATGCAGAGGGAAGTATTGGATGGAGATGAGGTGGATGGGCTTTGTGGGGAATGAAGTCTGGTTCAATGGCAGGATAGAGCAAGATTAGAAAATCCATGGCTGGTCTGCATGCCTGAAGCTGAAAGGACCTGGAAGAAAAGATTACTTCATATAGGGGTGGTCATTCAGGGAGCTAGTCATTTCTTCTGCTTTGCTTTTTAAGAACAGCTCTGGTGCATTGCCACCTGTATCTCTTCCTTTCTCTGTGCTTACTGGTATTCTGTTGGTGATGAACAGCTAACCTGCAAGGCAAAAAGGATGAAATATCCCTTAGTATTGATAACAGGTGGCATGTCTGTCATTCAGCAGGGACCTCAGGAGTGATTTTTTTCCTCATGGAAGGCAGTTCTGTAAAATTGAAACCTTTATTCTTTATACTTGGTATCACACACATGGCCAAAGGAAGTAGCCTTCAGAACATGGGGAACTGAGAAGTATGCTCAGTACCAGAGTTGGGTGAGTTGAATGGGTCAACAAGCCCACTGATGTGATGGTGCCTTTCATGGCATGACTGGATACTACAGCTGAATGTAATGCAGTATCGACGCTTCAGTGAATCAGTTTCTCTGAATGCTATGCCAAGCAGATGAGAAATCTTTATCAGACAGTTTGGGTCAAATCTGTCATCCAATCCCCAACCTATAGCTTGTGGGAGAGCAGTACAAAGGATGAAGTAATCAGAAAAGCGTGAAGGTCTTCATTGGGGAACTACTGGGAGCTCTCCCATTGTGGTGCGACATTTGCCTCACTGAGCCAAGAGCCAAACCCCCAACTCTTCCCTAAACCTTTTGGATACCTTGAGATGAGAAAATATGCAGTGTGTGGATCCACCCATCCCTGTCCTGGGAGCCACTGTCAGACACTCTCTGATACCTTTGGTGCTCCACTCACACTGCAAGCTTGCAGATGAGACCCAGGGACACCAGCTGGAGAGAGCAAAGCTGTGCATGCTCTGACAGCTCCTTGAAGGTCTGAGCTCTTAAATGGAGGAGACCAGCATGTCCAGCTTCTAAGCCAGGAGAAGATTCAGATGAAGGTTGAGTCTATGAGCCTCTGTTGGGCCAAATCTGTTTTGTCAAATGGCTCAGCAGCCATCAGATCTGATTGCCTGCTGTGCGGATGGGGAGCTGCTGGACTGTTCAGTCTGGAGAAGAGGAGGCTCCCAGGTGACCTTATTATGACCTTCCAGTATCTCAAGGGGGCCTACAAAAAAACTGGGGAGGGACTTTGTAGGCTATCAGGTAGTGACAGGACTAGGGGCAATGGAGCACAGCTGGAGGTGGGGAGATTCAGAGTGGACGTGAGGAGGAAGTTGTTCAGCATGAGACTGGTGAGAGCCTGGAATGGGTTGCCCGGAGAGATGGTTGAGGCCCCGTGCCTGGAGGTGTTTAAGGCCAAGCTGGATGAGGCTGTGGTCAGGCTGATCTAGGGTAGGGTGTCCCAGCCCATGGCAGGGAGGTTGGAACTAGATGATCCTTGTGGTCCCTTCCAACCCTGACTGATTCTATGATTCTATGACTCAACCCTACATTGAGACCAGCAGCCTTGGGGTTCACTATCTATCTGGTCATGCCCTATGGCCCAGCTTCCCTCCACAGTGATATTGCCTGAGGCATTGGCTGGGGAGAGAGCTTCTCAATCTGATCTGAAGTTTCAGTTGTCAGAGATGATGTGAAAGCAAGAGAATTACAGTGGCATGAATCGTTGCTGTTTCATGCTGTTAATAGCAGCGACATTGGATTGGCTGTAAAGATGCCTGGAGCAGAGGATGGACCCCTGTAGAATTAGCAACAATTTAGGGTTCTTTTAAATGCATTTTTTTTTCCATACTGGAAGGAACAAATGTTCTTTCCAGCAAGCAGCTTCAGCTTCTGTTGCCGTGGCCTGCCCTCCTCCCAGGAAAGCACTCACTTCGGAAAGACTCCGCAGCCCTGCAAAGTGTCAAGGGCTGCTCACAAAACACATGCACACACAAAAGGACAACTCAAAGTAAAAAGCAGCTGCTGGAAGTAAGAGCTCGGCTAATGTGTAGATGAAAGCATTTACACAGAGCAGAGGTGGAGAATATTGGCTCTGTGGAGTGGGCGGAAGTGTCCTCATGAATGAGCAGCGCGATGCGGGTCTGCCTCGAATAACAAAGAGGGAAGGAGGGCGTTAGGATTTGATAGTACAGACTTGGGAAAAAATGAGGGGCTGAGAAGAGAAGGAAATCATGGCTAATTTAAAACTGCGTTGGAGAAGCAGGTGGGAGGAAGACCTTGAACATTTGCTGATTTTAAAGTAAGGAAATGGAAAAACAAGGGTTGGAATGCAGAGCAAGGGAGGGCTCCTCTTCTGCTCGCCCTTTAAAATGAACAATACTGACTCTTACAGAGAGCATCAGGGAATTTCTGAGAAAATGTAGAGCTCCTGGAGTGGAGTATTCTAAAGGAAAGATTGAGGGAAATGGATGAAGCCAGTGGCTCCTATAAAAAATATGATATGATGACTCAGAGGCACTTTCAGTGGCGCTGACATATTTGCTCTTTGCGTGTATCCTCAAAGCCCACATCAAGAAACAGGAGCAGCCTTTCTTTGACAGGTTAGAGTTATGCTATCAGGTGGTGTGCTAAGGGGATAAATAACAGAAACCAGAGGAGACTAATCAGCTCTTCCAGCTGTTACTTGCTTTGGACTAAATTCTTACCGATTCGTGTTGGGTGCGCACTGGGATGACCAAGTGGGAAGTCTGGACACCTCTCCCCAGTGTGCCTGCATTTTGGGTCGGTTTTTTTTCTCCCATGGGTAACTTGTGAGAGATAACAACTCCATTATGTGAGGTGCATGTGACAGTGGCACTGTGCCCCTCTTGAAAAATTGCCCAGGTCTGCATCTCACATTTTATACAAAGAGAGTGAAGGCCATCCAGAAAAACAAGCATAAGCAGCCAATACAATCAGCTTCAGTATATTCTCCTCAAAAAACACTGAGCATCTCTCCAAAATAATCAGAGCTGTTAAATAGCACTTATTCTGTGCAGAGGAAGTATGGCATGATGGGACTGCCAGCCCATGCCAAGTAAAACACTTGGACTTACTTGCTCTGTAACAATGGACCAAACCGAAGAAAACCAGAGGCTGTGGTGCCTATGGGCTGTGCTGAGGGGAGCGGAGGAGAAGCAGGACCCAGCAGTGGTGCCAGGAGAGGACAGGACTGCCATGCATCCAGAGCAATTGATGGCTTACTCTCTCCCAAATCGCGTTCCCCAGTGGCCAAGCCCAATTCAGGTAACGCAAGCAGAGCACCATCACCATGCAGCAAGTTTGTGGTGATCAATCAAGTCACAGTGATTTCACTGAGGGAAGAATATAGATTTTCTTTGCAAGAGTAAACACATAGCTTTTTTCTTCCCCCTCTGCTATACCAAATATTACATGCTGGTGTTTGACAAATAGTATTTCTGAAGCACTGCTCATGATCCCAACACCAGCAACAAAAGCACTACGTATGTAAAGGTTGTGGAAAGGCAGGGAGGCAAGCTGCTCCATAGGCTGCTGGATGGAGGACACTGGTCATGCAGGGCCAGATTGTATATGGTGCTGCAACAATGCAGCATAGTGGCACTCAGGCAGAGACCCCTCATAAACACATCATGCAGAGAAATAGCACATGACAAATATACCTTCCAACCTGATTGATTCTATTCTATTCTATTCTATTCTATTCTATTCTATTCTATACCACTTGCACCACAGGTATTGGTTTAAAAAGTAGTAATATTCAACCTACACATTTTGTATTAGCTGTGCATACCTTGTCATGGGAGGGAAGGGCTTCAGCTGCATTGGAAGTATTACTGTCTCCCACAACATCCTCACAGATAAGCTCAGGAGATGTGGCACAGATGGCTGGTTTGTGAGGTGGGTTGAAAACTGCCTCCACAACAGAGTTCAGAGAGTTGCCATCAATGGCACCGAGTCAAGTTGGAGGCCTGTAGCCAGCGGTGTTCCCCAGGGATCACTATTAGGTCCAGCTTTGTTCAATATCTTTATCAATGACCTAGATGAGGTCATTGAATGTACTCTCAGCAAGTTTGATGATGATACAATGCTGAGAGGGTGGCTAACAGCACATCATGCTGTGCTGCCATTCCAGCAAGACCTGGACAGGCAGGACAGCTGGGTGAAGGCTAACCACACGAAGTTCAATAAGGACAGGTCCTGCATCTGGGTCCTGCATATGGGGAGGAATAACAACAGGCACCAGCACAGGTTGGGGGTTGCTCTGCTGGAAAACAGTTCCATGGAGAAAGCCCATGTAGTCCTGGTGGACAGCAAGTTCTGCATGGGCCAGCAATGTGCCCTTGTGCCCAGGAGAACCAATGGCATCCTGGGGTGCATCAGGAAAAGTGTGTCCAGCAGGTCTAGGGAGGTTCTTCTCCCCCTCTACTCTGCCCTGGGGAGACCACACCTGGAATACTGTGTCCAGTTTTGGGGCTTCCCGTTCAAGAGAGACAGGGACCTGAGGGACAGGATGACTGAGGGACTTGAGCATCCTTCCTACAAAGAGAGACTGAGAGACCTGGGGCTGTTTAGTCTGGAGAAGAGAAGGCTGAGAGGAGATCTCATCAATGTGCACAAATATCTGAGGGGTGGGTGTCAAGTGGATGGGGCCAATCTCTTTTTGCTGGTCAGCAGCAATAAGACAAGGAGCAACAGCTACAAATTGGAACATAGAAGGTTTCACCTCAACATGAGGAGAAACTTCCTTACAGTGAAGGTGATGGAGCACTGGAACAGGCTGCCCAGAGAGGCTGTGGAGTCTCCTTTGGAGACTTTCAAAAGCTGCCTGGATGAGTTCCTGTGTGGACTACCCTAGGTGATCCTTCCTTGGCAGGGGGTTGGACTTGATGATCTCTGGAGGTCCCTTCCAAAGTTCTGTGCTTCTGTGCTTCTGTGATTGTACTTTTCATGCAGAAGGAGGTGAAAAATGTAGATTTGATTGGTGTTGCTGGATATATTCTGATAGAAGACCTCTTTGCTTCGTCTTCCCATCCTCACATGAGATGTTTCATGTCCTGTGTTTCTTTTCTCTACTTCTGCACATGAAACAGATCTTTTCCTCTTTTATGTATGTCTGTAGATGTATTTACCCTTGATTTTCAAGCACCCTCAGCCATCCCATCATCAGTGCTGCTGCTCCTATTTATGGCTGTGTGTGGGTCATCCCCACTACCCCATAACCTGCCTCATGTGTAGTGTGGGGCAGCTGCAGCAGTGCTCCTTGCTGGGCATTCTTATCCCTCCAGCTGTTCTCCTGGACTGTGTGAGATCCCCATGTGATGCCCTCCATGCAAATGGGATAAATCATAGTGCTTAGTTGGAAAAGAGGAAACTTACAGAAAATGATAGAGGGATGAAGCGGTTTCACTCTGGGATTGCCCCTGCTTGTGTGGAGCAGGGTGAGGATGTGGCACTGGGAGGACCAGCACCACGCCAGGGCAGGGATTCTCGTGTCCCAGACCTGCTGTGCAAGGCAGGAGCAGGATGAGGGGAATGGCTGTAATACCAACTGCTGGCAGCCTTATTTTTGTCAGTGTCCTGCTGTGGTCAATGGGATATTGCTCCAGGAAAAAAAACAATATGAATATAGGGATTTGGCAGTGGAAGAAGTTCTGTGTTCTTGCTGTTGATTCTCCAAGTGGAGCCTTAACCTGCTCTTTGTGACTTCATGATCATTCCCAGAGCCTGCACTAATGATGTCATACCCGGGGGATTCTGGCTTCAGGTGGGAAATTAACAGCAGGAGCAGATGAACTCTTTTAATAAACAAAGTTCCTGTTTTCATGCAAATGTCTTTAGAAATAAGGCATGAGGGGAGTAAGAAATACAGACATTTATGGTATAGAAGAGCTGCTGTTTGGAAACAGACTTTTTATGAGTTTTCCAAGAGGCGCCAGCTGCTCTTTAATGTTTTCATTTAAGAGTTTTATGTATGAGAGCTCAAGCTTGTGTAAACAGCAAGGCTGAGAAAGTTGCAGGGGTTGTTGTTAATGCTGAACCTAACAGGCTGGGGATTTGGCTCAGAATAGCCAGAGAATGTTGGTGTTTATGCAGAGTGGAGGTTTTTAACACAGCCAGATGATGCCTCTGACATCTCTGTTGCTCTCTGGACTCTCCTGACCATGTCCCTCATTCCTTCTGAGACCTGGGAGAAGGTGGCACATGCACACGGGGAACTCTCCGGTTGGGGCAGCCCTTTCTCCACTGTGCTGCAGCTTGTCATCTCTCAGGGAGGCTGGATCTATTACCCTGGTAAGAAGTAAGTCCCAGGTCAGAAGGTGGCCACGTCATCCCACTGCCCTGTCCCCGGCTGTGGAGGCAGGGCTAGGCAGAGTGCTTTTGCGGTGGCATGGCAGAAATGCAAGGAAGTCCTTCTGTCACCTTCTCTGCCATGTGCCCTGGTACTCCCTACTCTCACCAACAGCCATCACTGCTCTGCATCTCCTAATCTGCTGTTTTGAGGAGTGCCTATTGTGCGCTCCAATTAATTTTATTGCTTTTTGTTTTGCTGGAGAGAGTGCCAGAGCCCACGCCACAAATAGCTTTGTGTGTGTTCTTCGGGTGGGTTCCCTTTGTTTGGCAATTAGCTCTCCAGGGATGAAATGCGTGGCACCACGTCAGAAAAAAACAAGTGAAGTTCCTTCGGCAAGGCCATCAAGCACAAAGCAAGCAGCTGCATGCCCAGCGCTTCCTGCGGAGGACCTGGGCGGCGATCCTCAGTGCTTGCCGCTCTCCATCTTATTCTCCTGGTGTTCTGCAGCAGTGTTCTGTTTGCTCATCTACAGCAACGCTCTGCATCTAGCCGCCTTGTTTTTGGAAAGGTGACTGCTGATGACAGCTAAGATAACAAGAGGGTGGGTTGGTGCGGGGTTTTTTTGTCTTCATGAGAACGCCTCCGGTTCTATTAATAAGATCCTGAGTCTGACTCGTCCTTCTGAGAACTCCTGGCCCTTCATCACCCATTCAAATCTGTATTTTTAAGCTGCTGTAGGTGGATCGTCGACAACGGTTGTTATGCAAACTCCAGGTGCTGGCTCTGGGAGCTTCTTGGAAACCTGCTATGAGTAATCTTTATGTTTCTGACAGGTCTACAAGGAGCAGGGTGGGGGGGGGAGAGGGTGCATTTTGCTGAAGATAGGTTGACAAAATAAGTGTCAATTCATGACAAACTAACTGCCAAAAATACTCACATCAAACACTGGAAACAATTAGCAAGCAGCATAACAGAATATATCCGAGGCTGGAGAGCACAGCAAGGATGGAGCCCCTCAGTAGTAAACTGATTTTTTTAACTCTTTCTCCCCCCCTCCCCTATATGATTTGGAGAAATGATCATCTCCTTTGTGGGTTTGATGTTTGGGTTTGTTTTTAACCCACAGGCAAACGGCTGTACTTGAAAGATGAGGTAGGTCTGTTGATTTCTCCAGCTTATTGTGCGATTGGGTGCTGATCACATGAGGTATGAGATGGCCATCAAAATTTGAAGAAGTCTGGTCAGTCTCATCACTCAACCTGGACTGCAGAGGTTTCTGAAGTTGGAGCTGAAGTGGCAGCTCTCTAGCACAGTGCTCTGTCAGTAGGCTGACACTTCAGCAAAAAAATTATTTCAACAACAATTTCCCAGAAGAGAGAAGCAACTTTTGATAGCTCTTTCTATACATGGTCATTGTGGGAGCACTTAGGTGCCAAGGTGAGCAGAACAGGGAGAGGAGTGCTGCTTGGGGAGGGGGATTTGCAGCAGTATGTGTACACTCCCTGGGTTGCACTGTGTTTGGGTGGGATTGCCATGTAAGGCAGTTTGCCATTTGACCCAAAGCCATCACATCCTACGCTGGCTCTATTTAGGACATTTGGCTATGCAGTATCTGTTTGCTGGCTGTGACCAGAAGCTTCTGAAGTTGCAGAGGACACTGGCAACAGATGAGGTAGAGGAGGCAGCACAGCCCCGTGATAGCCCTTGGGCTTGGGGCTGCTCCCATCTCTAACATCCAGGGCAAGCCACCTGTTCAGTTTGTAACATCATAAACTGAAGTGGCATGGGCTCCTCTCAGCTGACTCTCCAATATGCTGAGTTTCTCTTAATGATAGCTCACACTGCCATCACACTGTCAGCCCTCCCCAAAGCAGACTTGCCTTTGGCTGAGGTCTTGAGGTGTCTGTCACAGCTGCACAGATATGACCCTGGGGTCAGCAGCCTCTGAAGGGTACAGTGCCGGATGACATATATTATCTTGTACTGCTCTTCTCCATAAAGCACTCTGTGCTGTTGTCAACTGTCACACCCAAATACTTACACCAAGCCCCATCTTTGCATCACACTGGTAATCACAAGGAGGCAATACCTCGGAGTCCACCAGCTGGAAAGCCCCATCTCTATACACAAGCGTTGCTTATTACTACACCATGGCTCACAGATCTTCAGAAGGTAACCCACTCTGTGAATCCCCATGCTCCTGCCAGTCTGCTATTTGCATCTCTCCCCTCTCAAATGAGTCAACAGCCATCTGTGCGTGCTGAAAATCAAATAAATAGTTTCTGCTTTAGGAGGGCTTTCTGTCATTTATAATGATTCCCTCTGTATCAGCCTATGGGGTACATAGTGATGTCCAAGATGAAATCAGGAGGAAAGAGTATGATCTGGAGCCACCCAGAGCAGCCTGGTATCACCTTTCCATCTCAGCTGCATTTCAGCAAGCCATCTGAAACAAGGCAGTTTTCTCTGTGCTTGGTGCCAAACACTATTCTCACTGAAGCAGAGGGAAGTTTTGTTTTTCCCTAAATAGGAATGATTTGGCCTTTGGTGGTGCTCAACTGGAAAGAATCCAGCACTTCTCTGATCATGTCAGAGAGGCTGAGATGGTCATAAATCAGCAGGGCTGCTCCAGAAATGTTTTCCCTGGGTTTGATTCTCCATCCCACCAATGAAAAGAAAAAATGGGCCCACCGCTGGTTTAATTTAACAGATAACCACTCTCTCCAGACAGTCTTTGTGATTAATTTTCCTCACAATTATTTTTCCTCCTTCTTCTTTTTTTTTGTTTTTTTTCCCGGGGGTTGGGGTGGTGTTTCATAGGGCTGTTGAATTTTTTTTTCTTCCCTTCCTCTCTCCTTCCATATGGGGAAGAATGAAGTGAAGAAACAACATTTTCAAAGAAGAAAGACTTGGAAAGAGTTGCTGTTTTCTGGGAGTCTGCTACAGCTGTTAATTTGTGGAAAACCTCAGTGGAAAGTAAGCAATATGGCAGCATCGCTTAACAGAAGAATTCAGCAGTGGCTGCATTCCAAACCATGGCTGATTTAGGTTCTTGGCTTCCACAGCCAAAGCTTCATGTAGTGTCATGCTTTTTTCAAGAGATAATGTTGATGCAGCTGTGGAAGACTCTGATGTTCTCTTCTCTTTTTTTCTCCTTCTAACGTGGAATTGTCGTCATTCAATCAAGCTGAAGCATTGCGGAGCTGTGATGTTGTTTGTCTTTGCTTGTCAGATGTTGGCGGGTGAGGCTGAGATGTTGTTTGAGAAAGCAGAAAAGCCTCCCTCCCTGCTTTCTTGCCTGCTTCACAGAGATGCAGGCAGACCCAAACTCCCATCCAAAAAGGCAATAACACAGAGAAAATTTGAAGTTGGGCTTAAACACTGTGGGCTGGACCCTTTCTGCCTCTCCAGAGTCCACATGCTCTTCACTTCCTGCAGACTTTGCTCCTCTCCAGCATTTGTCATGCATAGTTGGTGGCATATCAAGATTTTAAGTACTGTACTGAGTGCAATAACCTCTTTTTCTTGGATGGACATTTTGTTTGTGGAGAATACAGTGTGGTGCTCAGTTATCTGGGCAGAAATGAATACTGAGGAAAATCTAAGCTGTGTGACACCTATTAGCTCAGAGATTAGTTTTCCAGTAGAAATGTCCAATTATTCAAACCTCTTTAGTAGACAAGAGAGTTTTTGGCAATCTGTTTTGCTGGAAACCCCTGCAATTCATTCAGCATGAATTAGATAACCTATTAGACATTAGAAAATGGGGGAAAGGTTTCTAATTAATGTCAGCCCTGCTGTTAACTTGGGAGGTATTAGTGAGTGATGGCACAAGCTATCAAATAGAGTCCTTCAGATATTTCTGTGATGATGGTTCATGTGCATATTGCAACTTAGACCTGTAGTCTTCTGCATGGACCATTGCGCAGATTCCCTCTTCCCTGGTAAAACATTAGTTGCACTGGACCAGCTGCTGCTTCTTGGGTCTGTCTTCTTTTCCAAGGCAGGCTTTTATGAATGAATGAATATTTCTTTTTTCCCCTGGCACTACCTTGATGCACAATGACTGACTCACTCACCTCCTTATCTCTGGGTTGTATGGCTCCGATTGCATCTTCCTCAACAAGTTGACTGTGTATCTTGCTTCTTTCCCAAGGGGTGAATTACAGCAGAATCCTTGAATCATTAGAACTTTTCACAGCACCTGGGCAGAAAAGAAAACTCAGAAATAGGCCAGAAAGAGGCAGGCAGAAAAAGATGAAAGAATGTGGAGACTGGAAGCATTCTATCTTGGAATGAAGATTCCTCCTGGCTGGCCTAAGGCAGAGCAATTTACTCTTTTCTGCAACATGCAGAATGGCCCTGCCCCTGCTCTTAGGAATAAACATTTCAGAGGTGCCTGAGGGCCCCCCCTATTTATGTTTTTACAAGCTACTCAGTCTCCTTTGAGTCTCAGGTGATACCACAGTTGCCAATATCAGAGCTAGCTTGAAGTAAGGCAGTGTCTTGTAGAACTATCTGAGCTAGACTGAAGAAGTTTAGCTGCTACAAGCAGTTTGTTCACAGCAGTGCATTTGTCATATCAGAGCATTATACCTGCCTGCTGCCATGCCTTATCCTGTGCCAAGTCCTGTTCAAAGCTGTCTCTAGCTTGCACTCATGACTGTCTGCGCAGTGAAGGCTTTCACCGCAATCCTGGCTTCTCTGCAGCTGCCTGCTGAGACTTAAGGACCTAAGAGACAGAGTCATGGTAGAGCATAGTGTTTGGGAGCTACAGTCACGTTGGTGCTTCTGAAAACTTTTTGTAGGGCTGAATCCACGTTCACTATTAGCACTATTAAATGCTTTCCTGCTTTTCACTGTCCTCTTGAACTCACACTGCAGCCCTAACTGACTTAGTGTGTCTTGTTTTTAATGACAGAGCAAAGGTGCCAAAAATATTTCAGTAGCTCCCACAGGAACATCTACAACTTCTTTAGCTAGTATTTTCACAGCTGGTCATAAATGTTTTGTATTTCTGAATGCTATAGCAGTGAACATGTGAAAGAGAACAATGGCCTTTGTATCAGGATTCAGAAGTTACAAAAAGCTACTCTAGCACCTATGAATAAATGCCCAGGAACAGAATCACAGAATCACAGAATGTTAGGTTGGAAGAGACTTCCAGAGATCATCAAGTCAACCCCCCCTGCCAAAGCAGAATCACTTAGAGTAGTCCATACAGGAACGTATCCAGGTGAGTTTTGAAAGTCTCCAGGGAATGAAACTGCACAACCTCTCTGGGCAGCCTCTTCCAGTGCTCCGTCGCCCTCACTGTAAGGAAGTTTCTCCTCATGTTGAGATGAAACCTTCTATGTTCCAATTTGTAGCCATTGCTCCTTGTCTTATTGCTGCTGACCAGCAAAAAGAGATTGGCCCCATCCACTTGACACCCACCCCTCAGATATTTGTGCACATTGATGAGATCTCCTCTCAGCCTTCTCTTCTCCAGACTAAACAGCCCCAGGTCTCTCAGTCTCTCTTTGTAGAAAGGATGCTCAAGTCCCTCAGCCATCCTGTCCCTCAGGTCCCTGTCTCTCTTGAACGGGAAGCCCCAAAACTGGACACAGTATTCCAACAGGACACATTGATTGGGCAGGGCTGGGTGCTAGGTTGGACTGGATATTCTTGGAGGTCTCTTCCAACCTGGTTGATTCCAGGATTCGTTTCTGTTCCTACCCGGCAGCCCGTCCAGCGCCGCGGGCAGGCGGCTCAGCGCCTCCCCCTGCCGACCTTCCTGGTGCGTTTAAATGAGGCGCTGCGGCCGCCGCTCCGCCCGCTCCCCGCCTGCCTCTCGCCAGAGCTGCCGGCTCAGGGAGGGAGCAGTGGGCGCTCCGCTTACCGCTCTGCGCCCGGCGTCTGCCCTGTGTGCAAGCCGCTGTGCTGTGCATTGCTGCTCCTCCGACATACTGCGGAGGCAGAGCAGCTAGAGCGGAGTTTGTTGTCTGAAAGACAAAGTTGCAGAGCTCCAGGCAGAGCTTAGGCCAGCCATTGGAGTTAGAACAAGGTCTGTATCTGGAGCCGTCAGTATCAAAACGTATAGGCAGCTTAAATGACAGAGCTGTGACTTCTGCTGAGGATCGTGCAGCCACCTGGCAGGAGAGCCAACTGCCTCGAGTGCAGTTTCTGTCATCTTTGATGAAAATGGGAAGAATAAAATCTTGCACCTCTAATGTTATACCAAGGTCTAGGAACAGGAATTAAGTCTTGGAATTTGAACTCCCATGAAAAATAAAGTAATGCTACAGACCTTTAAGTGCAGCTCAGATTTATCACCTGCTAGCCATACTCAATTAGTCTAACAGTGAAAATAAGCCAAAGATGTTTAATAATTGCTTCAGCCTATCACTCATAACCTTTGTGCTGCACCTCTTTGCTCTCTATACTGAGCTAACAAAGCATGAAAAAAAATCCCAAAAGCATGCTGCAAAACTTTCAATTTTATTTAACCACTAACAAATCTATTTAAACCAAAGAAGTTTCAGACTGAGATCTTGATCCAAATACTTTCTCTCCTGCAGTGGCATAGTTTTTGCCTCCTGCTGGTGTGGCACTCATACCTTACCTGGCACTCAGAGCTGCAGCACCAGGTACTACTAGTTGTGAACACTGCTCCCACTCAGCTGTGGCAGCTGCATCCTGACCCAGGCAGCAGCTACCAGGCTGCTCTGTTTCTCGAGAGCAGGTTGCTCGGAGGATGTGGGTCATGAATTGAAGAAATTTACAAGTGACACTTGCAGGCTGAAAAAGAAATACGTCAGTCTGCCATATTTCCTTGGAATGTCCCATCTCATCAGTGGTGTCTTCTGATGGTGACAGAAGCAGGCTGCCAAGCAGCACTGGCTATATCTGCTTTTGGAGAAGTCCTTGATAGCCTCTCTTTGGCTAGGTGAAGGAAGCTAGTGATGGATGGTGTGATACCCCGCTTCTGAAGGCACTGTTTCCTGAAAACATTGCTTCCTAAGTGCCATAGCTGCAGGTGGACCCACGCCAATATACTCAAGCACTGATTGGATCTGACTGCGAGATTTTCCATAGCTCAGGGGAAATAGTGAGGTGGGGTAGGAATTCAGGGTTCCTGTTTGAGCTCATTCCAAACACTCTGGTGGGTTGTCATGGTGCTCCCCGAGGGGCAGAAGGCCCAGTATTCATTTCACTTGCACTGGGACCATGAGCTCATAATTCCCTCAGATGCAGCAGGGTTTCTTTTAATGTACCTCTAAGTGGAAGAGCAATAAGGCTTGTCACTTTTTTTTCTCATTCTCGCGGGTCTGCCCTGACAAACTCAGTGGGAGCTTTGCTGTGAATTGCAACTCAAGCAGACACGTTGCTGAGGGTGGTAAAAATCCACACAAATCTTTAAAATTCCCCAGATTACCTCCATTGCTGCAGTTAATTTTTTTTGTCCGTGGCTTCCCTGTGAAACCAGATACAACTAAAACATGCAATTCAAGTAGGCTTAGTACCTTGACCTAAGTGCTAAGGTATTGCAGGAGCTGCCTGCCAGATACCACAGCCCCTGCTTTTACAGACAAGTAATTGGGTCACCACTTGCGAGCTTTTGACACACACAGACTAAGGGACTGATAGCACAAATGCCCTGAAGCAAGGAAAGGCAATTCACCTATCATGAATCTAAGAAGAACTGAACTACGGTCGTTTAGAATAAGACGGCTTCAACCTCCTGTATTTGAATCCTACATGAAGGCACACAACTGATCTACCTGAGTGTCTTGCTGGAGATGCCCAAGGAGCTGAGGTAAATGCTGTGTTGGTGCAGCACTACGAAGGACACTCTCTTGGGACCTGTGCAGACATTTGTGTGGTGTCTGCGTTGGGACCCTTCCCAGGGCTGAATGGTGTACTTTAGCACTTTAACAAGACGGCAGGAGGTGCATATATCTGACGCAGAAAAACCCTCAGAAGCAGTGTTAAACCATGGTGAAGGTGCATGGCTAAGGACTGACTCTGGTGGTGCTGTGGTTCCAGGTGTGTGGGAGATAGGTGATGTCCTAAAAATGTCTCCATCATCTTTCACAAGTGGAAAATGCAGGAACTGGTCAACTAACCTCCCACTCTCCTTGCTGCATTTGTGTATTCTGTGAGATTTTCCCCTCATGCTCAGCCTGAAGACACATTCCCGTTGGTTCATGCTATTATGTCACTCTCCAGTGGGTGAAATCAGTACAACCAGGAAATGCTGAAGGAAAATGAGATGCAGATGTGGCAACTGCCTTAATATTCCCTTTCAATACAGTTACTGTTGGAGAGCTTGTGCTGCTACTTTGACTTTGCTCCTCCATGGGATACGTTTGCATCAAAGCACCAGTCTTACCTGCTTGTCGGTTCAGCCCACCTGCCCTTGTGGAACAGCTTGTTCAATGCACTTGCATCCCACCTGGTCATCTTCCACAGGATGACTCAGTTTGCAATGCTGCACATCTGGTAGGGGCCATATGGGACACTGGAACCTAAAAGGGGCTTGGATCTGCTGTTCAGTTATGTCATGTCTGAGCGGTGCTTCTTTGTGCAGTTTCAGGGAACCTAAGTAAGAAAATATAAGCAAAGGAGAGTAAAAATGTTAGTTTGATTTTTTTTTCTTCCCCCCTCCAGAAATTACTAGTGACCTCAAGGCCCCTCTGGTGAAAAAAAAACTGCTCTGTGAGGCAATGCCAGTAAAATAGAGGCAAGTGTAACTTCACAGAAAAAGCAGTGATACTCTGATTAATTGCTGTGTTGTCTGAGGTTTCAGTAAAAATGGCTGCTGATTATTTCTGAAACTTACGATGGCTGTCTTAGTGCATAACCCCTTCTCAACATCATTTTGGCAAACAGAAAAGGAAATATATCATGCAGTGTTCCACTTATAGGGCCAAGTTCTGTCATCTATCTGCTTTGCAAAGCCTCTGTTGGCTGCCTTGGGATTTCTCCCTGCAGAATGATGGCAGAACATGATCCAGACCCAATATAAATGTAACATATGAGCCAGTATATTTTCAGATGGAGAAAACGTGTGTGGAATTTCCCTGTGCTATCATGTGCATGCTTTATAGGCAACTGCATCTGCAGTTATTGAAAAGAAGCACAGACGTCTGTGGTTAGACATCAGTGACTATTGTGGGAGGGAAAAGAGGAAAATGGGAAGGCTTAGAATTTGTGCTTGATCGGTTTACTGAGGCAGACAAGGAGAGAGAAACGAGAACAGTTTAGGATAGAACCATAAGGAGGGGAAATTGGCATTTCTGGCAACAATGCTGAAATAAAATGTCTTTGCCAGAAGAGTATAAATAATGAGTTTCCTGATAGAAAATGTTGATGAGGCCAGTATGGGGAGTAGTCTGAGGAAAATGTATATAGGTGGAAACTGAGTTTTATTTTGGTGGTGACTAAAAATGACCATGAAACCTGTAGCTTGTAAACCTGGCAATCCTGAAATTAATTATTTTCAGAATTAACTGTTGGAAAGTGATCAGCCCCACGAGAACCATTAGCTTTGCAGATCTTGCGTATCCTTGCCTATTTTAAGTCCTCAGACTCACTGATGGTCATGTAACGTCTTGTAAAACAGTAGTTAGCTGAGATAGCAGCCTTCCTTTAAACAGCAGTCATGGAGGCTGCAGGAAGTGCTGGTGGCAGCAAAATGTTTGCTTACTGGCTCTGCTTTGGGTAGGTTTTACGTTGCACACATCTCTCTACCATCTAATTGATGCCTTCCCTAGGAATGCTGCATACCACTAGCTCTGCTATCAGCCCTGTGCTATTTTTTCCTAGGCTTCTCACGCTGAAGAATGTGTACCATTATAGTACCATGTTTCAATAGATTTTCTCGCCTGAGTCTACACCATGGGGCACATTGAAGCTCCAGAGGTCTCTTGTGCAAGCCCCTGCTCAGAGCAGGACTAGCTTCACAAGGAGATCAGGTTTTTCTGGGGCCTTGCTCAGTTGCGTTCTGCATATCTCCAAGGATGGAGATTTCACAACTTCCCTGGGCTGAAAGCCTGCTTCATCAGGTAGGATGATCCTCCTTTATAACTTTAAATGGTTGGTGCTGATCCAGGACATAGACCTTTGCAACACAGGATGCTATTCATTGCCCTTGGGGCAAGTTTGGGCTGCTTGAGTAGAAGCAGATGAAGGAAGATTTTCTTGGCCTGACAGCAAACCTCAGTATCAGCCCCAGGAAACTCAATCTAAAGCAGTTTCCATAAAGGTGAGCCTTAGGCTACCTGGCAGAGAGAAAGACTCCTGGGGGATATTGTTCACAGTACCTCTGTGAAGCTTCTCTTTTGAAATGCCCTCCTCAAGAGGTGCTGGTCTATCTTCACTGATAATGGCAGGCATGTAAGAAGATTAGCTTCTCCTCTGTTTCTTATGTGCATCCTCTGTGCATGAGCCTTTCTACCATTAACCCTGAAATCCCCTTTTCTTTGTCTGGAAGGAAAACTAAGGAGGTCTTGGAAAGACAATGAGAGCAAAGGTGCCATTGAAGGGCAGCGATTCAACAGCTTGGGTTAGTATACAATAATGATGATGCTGATGATTCATCACCCCTTCAGCTCGTTGTCTTGTGAATAGATCGTGACTGTGTTTCAACAGACTTGGGCTTTTGTTGAGATGGAGCAGTGTTTGTCATCAACCTCTGTTTTTCCTCACCTGAAAGCTGCAAAGTCTCTGTCCTGTAAGTGACCTCCTGTCCAAAATCCCAAAATCTGCTGCCTTTACACCTGGTGTCTCTCCGCTACACATACAAATATGTTGATAGTTAAGACCTTAAAACAGTCCATCAAATGCATCCACACATGCCAAAGGAAAAGTAGACTAGCAATCACTGAAAAGACTTGCCACACTGTGTCCCAAATCCCTACATAGTCAAACCTTGGTGTGTAGCAGAGGAGAAGGGTTCTATGTGGGAAGGCTCCTAAAACCTCTTTCTCATCACCGGGACCGATAGTCTGAACAGTCAAGCAACTATGACAGTAGCTAAAAGACAAAAAATTAGTGATTTTCCAGACCAAGAATAACTCCATCACTTGTCCAGCACACAATGGAAAAAATGTACCAGAAGCTTCCCAGGATTTTCATTTCACGTGCAAAGTCTCCTTGGGGACTTTCACTGGACAAGGAGATCTGCAGTGATCCTGACAATGTGCTGTCCAGTCCCCTTCATTCTGGACAAGGTCCTGGCTGGGAGGAGGATCATAGAATCATAGAATCAACCAGGTTGGAAGAGACCTCCAAGTCCAACCTAACACCCAGCCCTGTCCAATCAACTGGACCATGGCGCTAAATGCCTCATCCAGTCTTTTTTTGAACACCTCCAGGCATGTTGCAGAGTTGTTTGCTACATCCTCTTTCAATTTCACCTGTGCTTAGTTTTTCTGGCAGATAGGGCTGAACCTCCTAATTATTAATTTTGGAGGAAAAAACAATTTGCATGCAATGGCAAGACACCAATACAGGACATTTCATTTTGCATGTGACTCTTGCTTTGTCCTGTAGCTCCATGATGGTGTTCAATGTTGCAATGAAAAATCACAAGGTTGCAGGTCACATGAAGCTAGTGGGATACAGGTGACGCCCATGTCACCCTCTCTCAGGCTGCCAGTGCAGCAACATCCCTTCTGTATAGCCCTTCCCTTCTTCTGAACTTGTAGCCTGGCTTACCCAGACAGCAAGGCTTGTGGGGTCTTGCTTCACATGTATGTGAAACAAAGTCCCTGACAAACAACTTTCAACATTTGGCAGATACCAGATGTCAGCAGGGTGGAGATCTCATCAACTGTATGTTCTTACAAGTTTTGTGAAAACAAACAGCCAGGTAAAGAGAAGACATTGATATTCCTACTGTGGGAAAGGCTAAAGTAGTAGCTTGTATCTCATTACAGCATCTGGATGGGACACACAAAGCTCTAGGGTTTCCCTTGACTGTGGAGCTTTTTATTTCCCCATCCCAAGGCAAGGCAAGGCACTGCGTAGTGAGAGGTGGAGCTGGTTTCCCTTCTGCAGTAGCCATGGCAGTGATCTAAGTGCCATGTTTAGAGCTCAGTCAACAGATGGCCTCTTTCCAGGCCCCTCTAGATCTCTTCTCTGTCCACTGTGGTGAAGGCTGGTTTGTGAAGCATGTCCATGTCTCCTTTCTGGCTGCTGGCAAATAAGGACTGTTTCTTTAAAATGGAGCACAAATGCTTACCCAGAGTCAACTGTCTCTTGCCTCCTGTCTGCAGAATCTCTTTTATGAAGTAAATGTTTATGCTTTCAGACTCCCTCTAGGCCTGTATAATCATTCAGCAGATGGCTGCAGGATAAATCTGTTCTTGCAGTTAGCAAAGTACTAAATGCATTCTCCAGAATCCTCAACGAAACCACGAGAATTGGAGGGACACCAAACCAAAACATTCTTCTCATTTAGGCTGTTTGAGCTGCTGGGAAAATTGATATTTTGCAAAGGAACTGGCTTTTTTTCTTTTCCCCCTTCATGGCTTTTTTTTCCCCCCCTCTTTTCCTTGAAGTCTGTAGCAGTGGAATGAGTGAATTATTTCCTGAGGCAGCTGCTGTGTAACATCCAATACTTCACTCTTTGAGCTCATAAAAATAAGGGCATTGAGGAGAAGAAAGTGGCAAGTTGTTCAGCGTTCCAGAGGATTGGATGGCTCCAGAGATTTCATGTTTGTTTTCTTGACATGTGCTAGATATGTCCATCTCTTTTCTTTCAGCTTCTGCAGGCACCACCTGCCCCTTGTTCTTCTTCAAAAATAGATGAAGTAAATCTGAGACGTGGGGCCTCAAGGGAGTGCCTGAGGAAGAAGTGGAATAGAAAACAGTAGGAAGAGAGAAAGGCTTGGATCCTCATCTCTCTTCACAGGATGAAGGTAGATTTAAGGAAGCCTTAAAAATCTGAACAGTCGGTGAAAACTGTCAGCCATTGTGTCATACTCGTGACACATACCTCTACAGGCAGATTTTCATCTAGAAGCTAAAGGAATGGGAATTATATAAATGTATGACCTCAGTCCCTCTTACAGGCTGATTCCTTGCCAAGCTGTGTGCGCAGTCATGGTCTTGCAGCAATGGCCAAAGCTTAGGGCAAGCAACTGGTCGTGCAGAATTGCTTTGCTCATCTTACAGGGGTGGAAAATGTAGTTTCTTTCCACTGGAATTGGAGGTTGAGGAGGCACTAGCTGAGGGTCTTTGCCATGGAATCCAAAACATCCAGGCTCACTGTGAAGGAGAAATCTCACTTCAGTCAGTGAGGTAGGCTGGAGAGAAGGGAAGGCTGTGAATTGTGCCTCTCCATCTCTATACACATCAAAGTCAACGTGGCATAAACTAGGGCTCTTTTTGTCCAAAGTGTGTTTCACTACAGGCTTCCTATCATAAGTGAATCATAGAATCAACCAGGTTGGAAGAGACCTCCAACATCACCCAGCCCAACCTAGCACCCAGCCCTGTCCAATCAACTAGACCATGGCACTAAGTGCCTCAGCCAGGCTTTTCTTGACCCCCCCCAGGGACGGTGACCCCCCCCCCTCCCGGGGCAGCCCATTCCAATGCCAATCACTCTCTCTGCCAACAACTTCCTCCTAACGTCCCCCGGCACAACTTGAGGCTGTGTCCCCTTGTTCTGTTGCTGATTGCCTGGCAGAAGAGACCAACCCCCACCTAGCTACAGTCTCCCTTCAGGTAGTTGTAGATGGCAATGAGATCACTCCTGAGTCTCTTCTTCTCCAGGCTGCACACCCCCAGCTCCCTCAGCCTCTCCCCACAGGGCTGTGTTCCAGGCCTTTCACCAGCTTTGTTGCCCTTCTCTGGACACATTCCAGTATCTCAACATCTGTCTTGAATTGAGTGGCCCAGAACTGGACACAGTAATCAAGGTGTGGCCTGACCAGTGTTGAGTATAGGGGAAGAATAATCCTGTCTATGGCCTTCCAAGGCTGTGTTTTAGAGCACATTAAGAAAATATACAGATAGAAACTTCCTGGCTGCTATATTGACTTGCTTATAAGAATACACATGAAGTGTTTTGAAGGAGGAGAGCATGAAAATGACAAAAGTGATCAAATCAGTAAGTATCATATGACTAAAAAGAAAACCATGAGATGAAGATTTAGACAAATAATGAGTACAAAAGAAGGTTGCCTGTGAGGAAACCAGTGCTGGGACAGCCTGTAACCAGATGAAAAGTACCATTCTCTTTGTGATCAATGTGTATATATCTCCAGTAACAGTCCACTGCCACTTACTGTAATGCTAGCACAGTTGTTGGGGATCCTTCTTTAGCAAGCTATAGGCTTTTTTAATTATAAAAGGGCAAATTCTTATGTTATGGGAGGGGTATGCAGTGAGGCATACACAGGTTTTAAATTAAGGAAGTTCTTTCTTCTCCTCATGTGTGAGGAACTCAAAGAGACAAACATGGAAACTCTTTGTTTCTGTGCAGAGTCCTGACAAGCCGTGTAGAGCACTCTAAAATGTGCCAGCGTCTCACCACAGGTCTGCCACTGCTATGCAGCACGACCTTGGACTTGCCATCACTGCCCTTTTGTCTCCTCTGCAAAAGGAGTAAGCTGTCTCAAAGCAGAAGTTAAAGAGTGCATTAAAAGCAGTATCCAGAATTGACTACAACAAGGAAAGTATCATGTTCCTGCAAGCAGGGGACCTCCTCCAGGACATCAGCATTACAATGACAGTCGCTGTAATGGAGAAGAGGTGAAATAACAAAAAGAGGGAGACCAAAGCTTTATCGAGAATGCTGTAAGTGAAGTGGCATGGGAAGCTGTAAATGTGGGCTGGTCTGGGGATAAAGTCCATTGGTTCAGCATCATGGTGGGTTTCAGCATCATGGTTGGAGTCTCCCAGTGCAATTCTGTTGTGCTCTGTAGGTAGTACTATGGATGCTGCTACTATTGCTGGAACACAACACCGCTCTAGATGTGCTGGGTGATAAGAGTTTCACCCTAAATCAATCTTCATCACAGGGATAATATGCCAGAGACCTTTAGTGCCCTAAAGGTAATAGTTTTCAAATGCTTCTAGAAAGTGGCACTGCTGGAGTTCAAAAAGGCGTTTTATAGCTTTGTGTTTTGCTTTGTCATTGAAGAGAGGAAAGGAACACATGCTATGTATGGCTGTGTTTATAAACATGGAGAGATCTGGATACCTAGATTGAAATCCTGTGTGGAAGTGTGTGAAGCGAGCCAAGTAGATCCTTGGGAATTAACATAAAAATAACCCATGAGCTGTGTGAAAGGTTGATAGTCATGGTCAGTAGACTGCACTTGTGATAAAAGGAGTTTCACAGTGGGATTCACAGCAAGAGCTTCACTAACTGATTTCTCTATCCATTTACAGCATCACACCACTCAGTCCTTTAACCACACCCATTCTCACAGCTACAAATTGCTTTATGTGGTATCCAAGTGTTCATGGTATCCTCAGGTACTTTTACATTCAGTGTGTAGTGTATCCCATCTGTTTTTCTTCCACTGGTGCATTTCATATGGTTGCCTTGAGATTTACAGTCCCAAGGTACAGAGCTGCATGTGCCCTCATGAGCCTTCTATGCATGCAGCAGTTCCACTTGGTGCTGATGGAGAAATTAGAGGCTGGAGCCTTAGGAAATGTCATGTAGCAGTTCAGTAGCTCACAACATTAAGAGAATGCTGCAAAGCCTCTCCTGGTGTCTAACATAGGTTAGAGAGGAGTTTTTGACCCACTTGTATGTGTAAAGCAAATAATTGAAATCAGTTTTCCAGCCCAGTGTAAGTCAGGGAAATCCATGCAGTCCTTATGAGGCTAATATGCTTGCATAGCATCATTAATAAAACTGTCAATGTGTACTTGATTTCCAATCTTGATAACCACTGTTCTCTCTCCTGTCCTCTCCACAACAGTAGTATTTTGTAACTATGAGAAGGGTAATCACTGTGGGGGCTCTGGCTGTGAAGTAAATGCTTTCCTCAGTAGGGGAATGCCCTCTGGTTCCATGAAGAGCATACATACCATACTGAAAATCAAAACAAACACTCATCAGTTTCCCGCAGAAATTTGGGGAGTTTGTTTGTTTTGTGTGCATTTGTGTTTGTTTTTAAAGGTTGGTGTAGTTCAGTAGAGAAGGAAATGACTGGTGAGAATGGCTTTTGCTATGTGTTCAGCATGCCCATGGGAGTCTGAGAAGGGTGAATGAAGAGCTGTTGGGCATGAGCACCAAGAATTCAACCTGTGCTGTTGGAACTGTATAGTGTACTTGTGGTGTGAGGACAGTGGGATGGCTATGCCTGTGTCACCAGTGAGAGCAGCAGCTCTGATGATGGCAGCGGTAACCAGCTAGTTTTAAGTGATCCGAGCAAAGTAACATGTCAGAGGAAAGATGTCTCTTTTGCTACACAGGAGGCTGTGGTCCATCCTTGTGCCTCTGCATTGTGCTTCTGAATTATTACTAAGTATATTCATACTGCTGGCACCTAAAAATATCCAACTCAGAGGGCGATTTCACTTTCTGTCAGGCTCTGTCAGATGACACAGAAGCATTGTGCTGCCCCATGAAAACTATACATTGACTCTTGGGCTATGGGGATTCCTCAGCCTTTCCTGACATCTGTGTTCAGAGCACCTTCTTTATCCTAGGGCCCTGGGGCTGATTGAGGAAATCTGTCCCCAGAGGCCCCTGCTAGGACTTGCCCTTGCTGGTCTCCTTGGATGTGTAATGCTTCTATGCTGGTGGGACCACAGTGTGCTTTGACAAACATTAAGGGATATCTAATAAAGTAGAGCTTATTGTAGAGTCAGAGCAAATCCATACAGAAACTGTAGATTGCCCTAAGTTGTCTGAACCCCAGACTTTGATGTGGGAGTTTCTTTGGTGCCCTTGGGAAGAGTCTCAGTCCTTGGATTTTCAGTCTAGGATCCACAATTTTGTTCCTGGTGCCACCAAGACTCACCTAATTTCTGGTTGTTCATCCCCCCTGCTGTCCTCTTGGAAGTGGCTGTGTTTAGCCAACATGACCCAGTTGTTCCTGCTCACCCAAATCAAAGGATTTCAGTGTTTGAGCAGGGGCTGTGTCTAGACAGTCAATTAGTCTCCACTCTCCTGCCTCTTAAGAAACTTCAATGTCTTCTTTGACCTCGTGTGTATAATTTTTTGTCTTCCCTATAAATAATGTATTTCTTCGTTGCTGGTTGGTGCTGGTTCTTTAATATTTTGTTACCTGAGTTTCCAACACACTTAGCATCTTTCCAGTCTACTCTTGCACCAAATCCTTGTTTCTTTGCATGCATCCTAGCTCTTCTCCCAACTGATACTTCCAAGTTTTCCATAATCCCATTAACTGTAGATCCTCTGTGCCAATATCTGTGCTTTCACATCACTCGTCCTAGCTTTTCTTAATGAAGAACAGGATGATTTGCAGAATATCCTCCTGTTCATCACAGAGTCATAGATTCATAGAAAGGGACACTTTCCCTGAGACCAGATTGCTAAAAGTCCCACCCATCCTGGCCCTGAACACTTCCAGGGAGGGAGCATCCACTTCTATGGGCAACCCATTCCTGTGTCTCACCACCCTCATAGTAAATGTCTCTCTAATAACTAATCTTAAAGCTACTCTCTTTCAGTTAGAAACTGTTGCTTCTCACTACACTCCCTGATGAAGAGTCTGTCTTTCCTGTAGGCCAGCTTTAGGTGCTGTCCCTAGAGTGTCTATTCTCCAGGCTGAACAATACCAACTCCCTCAGCTTTTCTTCATAAGAGAAATGTTCCAGCCCTCTGATCATCTTCATGGCCCTCCCATGGATCTACTCCAACAGATCCTTACCTTTCTTAAACTGAGTGCCCCAGAGGTGGACACAGTACTCCAGGTGGGATCTCATGAGAGCAGAGCAGATAGGGACAATCACCTCCCCTGACTTGCTAGCCACTCATCTTTTAATGTAGCCCAGATATGATTGCTTTTTGGGGTGTGAGCACACATACACTGGCTCATCCATCAGTACCCTCAAGTCCTCTGCATGAGTGCTCTCAGTCCACTCATTGCCCAGCCTGTATTTGTGCTTGTGTGTGTTCTGTATTCAGACTCTGAGAATCTCCTCCTTCATCACCTTTGTATCAACCCCAGGAATCTCAGTTTTGCCAGTTAAGGGAGAAGGGAAAACACTGCAGAGAGTCGCAAAGTGGTACCAAACCCTGAGGATGTGCATTTCGCACAATGCAGTGTATTTTCCTGAGGCACTTAGTAGCAAAATCCTATGGAGGGGAAACCCAAGATTAATCTGATGAGAATGTGGAGGGTAAATTCCTAGAAGGGTTGCAATAACACTGGCTTTCCTTCCTGGGTATCACAGCTCTTCGCTTTTCCCCTTTGAGAACCAGCCCAAGTCAGGTTAGTAACCCCTCCCAGCACATGTGTGCTTCTGGGGGCAGGATCAGTGTTACATGAAGCTCCACGCAGCAGAACTCTAGCTTTGGTTAAGGGCCCCTCGGGCACTCCTCTAATTGAGATGCTTAGTATGGGTAATTAGTAAGGATGCTAATTGTCCATTTTTAAGATCTCATCTTTCTCATACTGCAAATTGGCTAGTAGAGAGAAGAAAAGTCTTAGGGCCTGCTAGTGCCTCTCTGCAGATGGCTTGCTGCACTTGTAACTGTACTGTAATCTTGTCCAAAGGCACCACAGCAAAGTCAGAAGACTGTGACAATGATAGCAACCAGTACCCTCTTCTCAGGCAGGAGAGGAATTCCTGGTGTGCTTGCAAGAGGAGCTACAAACCCGGCAAAGGCTATACCTCTCAAATAGGATCAAGAGGCCGTGGGAAGGGCTAGGATCGAGAAAGGGGGAGTGAAAGTGGGGCACTGCACTCTCAGATCCCTGCTTCAGGAGCTGAGGAAGAGCCCTAAATCTGTAATATTACAGTGCACCTCACTAGTGTGGGATGGGAGGTTCTAGCCCCACATTTTCTTTGACACCTCCACTCCATCCCCCTCACTGCATCTGGGAGAGCTAACGGAGCCCTTGGGAAGTGCAGTAAAGGCTGCTGGGGCTGCCTTTCCAGGGTAAAGGACATAAGTGTGGTTCATGCTAAGACCCACAGTTTGTGTACCCAGCAGACATCATTAGGAGTGCCCCAGGCTCCCTGCTCTCTCTACCCTGAGTACCTCACCCTTGGCAATGGCCAATCCAGCCCTGCCTGCCTGGGAGCACAGCAGTGGGCAAAGAAGCCAGAATTGCGTTAAAAGTGGTTGAGGCAAAGATCTCACTAGGCCTGCACACTGTGTGGCTTTTCACCACAGTGTGTGAGATGCATCCCCAATGCCTGTAGTGGTTCACACCTGTTCATACCCTCCTCACACTGCAGAAACCAAGAAATTGTCTCTTTGTGGCTGTTTGCACTGATGCTGGGGTGTTTCTCCCCACTGACAGAGTACTGCAAAACCACACAGCACTGCTGCTTCCCTCAGAGTTAAAGGAAGCTGATTTTTTTTGTTGACTTTACTGGGATCTGCAGGAAAGTAGTGCACAGGCTATCAGGGATGCCTACTCTGCTATGACACTGAGTTCAGGCAGATGTTGAGCTGCTTCTCCTGACTGATTTTCCAGCAGCAGGCATCCCTCCCAACCTCACCCTGCACACAACCTTATCTTTCACAGAGCCTGCCTCCGATGTTGACAGCTGCCTGTCCCAACATCTCTTAACTTGACTAAGGAACAGGGAACACTGAATAAACCACTCAAGACCACTGCACCTTTAATAATAATTGTAGGATGAAAATTATTTTCAACCATCTAAAATCTGTTATATTTTTTTATCATTTTTTTTTTGACTACCCACTTCATACAACCTAAAATCCAGCCTTCTACAAACACTGACAACCTTTTTATATCCCCATTATGACATGGGATTTCTTTCCTTCCGGGTGTTGCTGCTTCATCAGGCTCTCCCAAGGCTGCTGCTCTCTCCCACAGTCTGTGCAGCCCCAATCCAGTATCTGAAGGGGGCCTACAAAAAAGCTGGGGGGGGACTTTTTAGGCTCTCAGATAGTGACAGGACTAGGGGGAATGGAGCAAAGCTGGAGGTGGGGAGATTCAGCCTGGACGTGAGGAGAAAGTTCTTCAGCATGAGAGTGGTGAGAGCCTGGAATGGGTTGCCCAGGGAGATGGTTGAGGCTCCATCCCTGGAGGTGTTTAAGGCCAGGCTGGATGAGGCTCTGGCCAGCCTGGTCTAGGCTAGGGTGTCCTTGCCTATGGCAGGGAGGTTGGAACTAGATGATTCTTGTAGTCCTTCCAACCCTGGCTGATTCTATGATTCTAATCCCATAGACTGACTGGCTTCAGCTTCCCAAAACTAGCAATCATGGAAGCAATGAATATCGGGTAGTGAATACTGCTCACTGACTACACATACCTGCTCAGGATGCTACTGCCCACCTGGTGGCTGGTTCCCAAGGATGGTGGAGAACAGATCGTTTATTTCTGCTTCTCTTTATGCTGAGATGTTGGTGGGCTGCTCTGTGTTTGACCTGAGCTTGTGAGGGTGGAACTGTACATGTAGCCAACTGCCAGACAAGTAGCCTGCTTTTTTGGGATATAGTCTTCATTCAGTGTTGGCAGCTGACTGGCTGCTCTGAAATGCTGATATTTGCCTTGTGTACAGGAGGTCCCAATTGCAGATTTCCATTTCCCTGGATTTAAGGTATACTGGATCTGTGGCTATGGTTCAGCCTCTTGTTCAGAGGTGGGGACAAGTTGTTTTAAGTGGAGAGCTGAGTTCACATGATAAATCCACTTCCCACAGTACTAGACAGTATCTGGATTTGTCCAGTGCATTTGTGTACAAAAGGCCTAGACTTCAAAAGCCATGTTCCATGAGCTATGGAATTTTAAAAGTACCTTCAGCTCATTCCCAAGTTCCTACCTCCTTTTAACTTCCAGTTAACTACCATGTTACCATTGTAATGCCAGCTCTTTTCCACGCTCCCATCTCCTCAATCCCAACATTCCCTGGCACCTTCCATGATCTGTTGCCTTGGGAAATCTGTCTGTAAAGCAAAATCAGGGCTAAGCACTTTAACTGGATCAAAACTGTATTTTTACAGTTTCTGAAATTGTGGCAGAGTGGATGTTACTGGAAACTAAGCATCCTTCACAAGTCTTTGCAAGGCCAAATACAGATCCAGTGCTGCACCACTGCAGCAGGGGCACAGCATCCTCTGCCATGTCCAGACCTCAAGCAGGAGTGGCAGGCTACCATCAAGCTTACCTAAGACCATGCTGCCATAACCAGGGGGGTGTTTCTGCATTTTTCCCTGGTTCATGGGCCCCAGAGCGCTGTGTGAGCAGTCCTAAGGCCATGTGAAGCACTGGAGCAGCTCGCTGATCCAGATGGAAATGAATGACTTAGTGGGACAGGGCTTGGTCTCCAGAGGGTTAATGAGCAGAAGCCATTCACCCCACAACTTCAGCCCTCAGTCTGACAGGCGGGTGGCAGGTGGGTATGAGCAGAGATAACAGGCAGGATAGGACCATAGCTTTCATCAGAGATACCAGTTTATATTGGTGTTGAGCTGCCAACTGTATCCCAGCACTGTATACCAGCACACACTTTGTTCCAGCCAAGTGTTGGGTGCAGTAGGCTAACTCGAGCTTTATGCTTGGTGGCAGGACAAGGAGGTCCTCTCCTTTTGGGGCCAGCTCCCTTTACAGAGCAGAGGAGGCCACCACACTGAAAAAAGCTTCTATCAGATACATGCAGTGCCAGCAGACATCATCCCTTCTCCGTTAATGCTCTTTGTTCCACAGCAGATTTTATCAGTGCCGCTGGATGCCTCTTGCCTCTTTCAACAGTAGATATCCAAGTTGACCCAAACCCCAACAACTTCCACTGAGCAATGCAATCATATTAAGAGAAAACAAACTAGGGAAAAAACCCCAAACCAACAAAAATGCCTATATCTGGCAGTTTGCATCAAGATACAAAGGCAAAATTCCAGACAATTGTGTACATGGGGGCTGCAGAGTGATTTAGTGTGCAAGCCAGTGCTGTCAAAAAGGGAGGCAATGCTGTCAAAACCACTGATGAGAGCAAACCCTTTCTGGTGCAAATCTAGGTAGCTCAGAAATGTTCTCATCCCATTTCTCTTTTCCTCAACTTTGGACCAACTTGTTTTTTTCCCTTTCTGCTTCTACAAACCACAGCAGACTCATCCAAAAACCTGTCATCCTTTTCAACAAAAGGGTGAAATAAGCATCCCAGCATCATCCTCGGCAACCTGCCACAGAGAAACTGCTGCAAGATATGACATGATGAATACTGACTTAAAATGAGATACAGAGAGGAAACCAATCATACCCACTTGGAAGAAGTGGCATTGAGGCCCTGCAGAGCTGATCTTGGTGGTGGCAAGGTGGAGCGCCAGCATGGCAGCAGGCAGGGAAGGGGTCACCTCTCTGACACAGCCCTAGCAGCTCTCCCTGGGAAGCAGCATGTAGTCCTTGCACATAAAAGGGCCTGTTGGTCACATGGAGGGCTTCATCTTGGCCATTTCTATTAAACTGGGATGAATTTCGGTTGGCCTGGGAAGCTACTACTCTCAGAGCAATCCTGGATGGTGTGGAGACAGTTTCATGGCAGTTGAGCCTAGTTTTGTTAAACTGCTTATAAGAAGAAAACTGCTAAGAAAGAGAGGACCTGTGGGGAAATAAATGCACTAGTAGGGGATAAGAATGCAGCATGGTGTGCAAGGCTATCAGTTCTGGAGGCCTTTGAGCCTCCTAAGAGCTGTGCAGATAGCCTGTGCCCAGCTACTTGGTCTGCAAGAGATTGATGCAGCTGTATCAAGGCATCAGGAGAAGGTGATGCTGGGTCCTAAGGATGTGGTTTAGGGGATGGTCTAACTGCTGAGGTCTTCATCACTTTACCCTGCTGGAGGTGCTGTGTTGCTCCCTCAAAGGTAACAACACAGTATGTGATATGCACTGAAATGTTGCCATTTAAAGGCAATCTACAGTTTTTCCTTCTATATGTTTGCTTTTAAAGCTTCTCACTGCTAGAGACAAACCATAAAACACAAAAATGCAGCATGATTTTCTTGGAGAGACTTAGTTTGACTCAGTGTCTCTAATCTCAAAAGTACATCAAAGAAGTGTATAAAGGATGTAGTCTTTGCCCTAGAGATATGATCTAAACTTACATTATGCATCACTAAAAAGATGACATAACAGGAGGCTGGAGGCACTGAGATGCTACATTGATGGGGTACTGCAGCCTTTGCAAGGTTCCTGAAGGCCTACTGGTGGCAGTTCTGTGTCTAAGTGTCTAGACATGTATGTGCACATGCATGTGTCTACATGCAACCAAATATTTAGCTCTGGTTGCTAAAACTAATCCATAAATAATCTGAAGTGAAAATGTCCTCAGTGACACTTGATGTGCAGTGGAGATGGAGAAGAAAAGAGGACAGAAGAGTAAGAGTTTTCTATAGCCAGCTTGTTTCTCCTCTGAGCTCTCCAAATGCTGCTCAGCTCGGTGTACTAGAAAGGCAGCTCACACATACTCTTGTATGTATTCTGTGAGTTTATGACCCTGACTCGGATGGTTCATTAAGGGCATTAGTTGCACTGATAGTAAAAATGCTACCTGGGACATGTCAATCTTTGGCTTTCACAGTACCTGTGTTTAAGTTTGCTAGCTCACAGCAGACCTTGGCTCATTCTTACAACCATGACTCGTTACAAAAGCGTTCTTGCTGTCTGGAGAATGGGGATAATGTTTGGTTACCTTTCTGCCAGGAGTTCTGATAATTAATTATTTAATCTTTATAGTGCACTTAGGTATTGGGATATATCTTGATAGAATCACATATCCCCTTAGCTGTCAAACCACAACAGCACCTTTTCAGCCCTACTGGTGATCCAGTGAGAGATAGTAAAACATCCCTGCTTCTTGAACACACTGAGTGACTGACTCTACCTTTATCAAAGTAAACCACAACAGGTTTCACTACTTGAATGAAATAGAGCCTGAACGGAGGTACGAAAAAGCGAGAGTGAGGAGATTGATGCTAGGCTTGATGGAAGACTTGCCAGAATGTAATTTAGAGAAGAGAATGAGTGGGGGGTTTGCACACACTGGTAGCATGTCTTTACTGATGTTGTCCGTGTCTTGTGTGTTCTCTTCCTCCCCCGTGGGTTTGAATGTTTTGTGTGTGTGGTTATGTAACCTGGGTCACCTTTTCTTTCATGACCGTGTGGATGGTCTTGTCTGTAGTGTATCATAGAATCATAGAATGGTTTAGGTTGGAAGGGACCTCAAGGATCATCCAGCTCCAACCCCCTGCCATAGGCAGGGACACCTCCCATTAGAGCAGGTTGCTCAAGGCCTCATCCAGCCTGGCCTTAAATGCCTCCAGGGAGGAAGCATCCACAACCTCCCTGGGCAACCTGTTCCAGTGTCTTACCACCCTCACTGTAAAGAACTTCCTCCTAACATCCAGTCTAAATCTCCCCTCTGCCAGTTTAAACCCATTCCCCCTCGTCCTAACATTACTAGACCTTGTCAATAGTCCCTCCCCAGCTTTCCTGTAGGCTCCCTTCAGATACTGCAAAGCCACTCTAAGGTCTCCTCGAAGCCTTCTCTTCTCCAGGCTGCAGAGCCCCAACTCTCTCAGCCTGTCCTCATAGCAGAGCCGTTGCAGCCCTCTGATCATCTTCGTGGCTCTCCTCTGGACTCGCTCCAGCAGTTCCATGTCCTTCCTGTGTTGGGGGCTCCAGAACTGCACACAGTACTCCAGGTGGGGTCTGACGAGAGCAGAGTAAAGGGACACAGTAAAGTGTACTGCAGAGGCAGAGCAAGGTGAGAGAAGCAGACAATATTAAAGTGTCACCGCCTGTCTGAATGGCTGTATGTCTATAGGAAGACTTATAGGACTGGATGGAAGCCTACAGTGCTCAGAAATCTAGTTCAGTGGCATCAGGGCACATCCCTGCAGCCACTGCTGCCAAGCACACCCAAGAAGCCTGTTTCAGGCAGGATATTAGACCGGGCACTGAAGTCGCCAGCCTGGGTCACTTGCTCACTAATCTCTTTTCCCTGTTAGCAAATAGTGATGATGCAATGCTCCTCCCTCCTGGCCAAAAGCCATGGCAGCATAATGCCACCACAGAAGACCTCCACTGCTGCCATGTGGTACTCGGAGCAAGTGAGCTGTTTTCTCTCCTTGAACAGGCAAAAAATGGCAATTCAGTATTTTGAAGTAAAGTTGGATTTCAGATCAAGTCAGACTTTGTGACATATAGCAGACGTGAGTTTGATTTAGTATCCTAAATTCAGGGACGAATCTCTTCTGGACCTTACAGTAGTTTCTGCATCCTGTTTACTCTCTGGATAAACACAGAGCATCCTGATTTCACCACTATAAAGAGCCACAAAATCTGGAGATTTTCATCCAGACCATCCAGAACGGACTTAGGTGTTTTCAGATAGGTTGTTATCCAACTTTAAACGATTTCTGTTTTGGCAGAATTACAGGCTAACCAATCTGACATAAACCAAACACCCAAACTCTTCATCTCAGCTTGGTTTCATTACCTATTTTAAACCTGGGATTTTTATTTTTTTTAAAAGTCACATTGAAGTGCAGCTTCAATCACATCCTGTTAATAGCTAATCATCTAATTATGCCTTAGTGCAAGATGCCACCCCACCGAAGACTGGCATTTAAAGCATTATGCCTGCAGGGGTGAGGACAGTTTGGTTTCAGAGCTGTATCTCCTTGGTGTGACTGTTCCTGATGGATTGTGAACAAAATTGTATTGTGAAATACACGTCCTTATTGGAATTGCTGTTAACTTCATAATTGCTCTGTAATTACTAAAGAGAGAGTATCTTACATGTCTGACAGCCAGGTGCATGTATTGCTTAATCTGCTTCCATTATTGACTTGGCTCAGTTCCTGCGGGTGCTTTCCTATTCTCTTTCAGTTGTGCAATACCAAAACTGACTAAATGGCGTCTGCTGTTTTGTTCCTGCTTGCGAGCGAACAGCAGGAGCAAACAGAGGTGAACTTTGGAGGGGCTGGCTGGCCTGGAGCTGGGAGCAGGGCATGCCACTCCTGCCCTCAGCTCCTTCCCTGGCTGGAGGCCATTCTGCCTGCCCCCTGGCAGGGTCCACACAGGGCAGTGGGGAACCTCGTGGCTCAGATACACCATTCCTTCTGCCCTGCAAACGTGAAACAATACTGCAGTGTCTCAGCAGGCAGCATCACCAGGAGCTGAGAAGGCTACCAGGAGAGAGGTCAAGGGTCTTTCTTCTGGACATCTTCAGGCTGGAATTCGGTTTAAAAACGTTTCATTTCAAACTATGATTTAAAGTGAAGCAGCAATGAGATAAACAGTGAGTTGTCAGCAGCTTCAGAAGTGATTCCTGCCCTGAGGGAAGTGCTATTCGTCTGTTTTGCAGTAGACTGGGTCAGAACTTGTGACAAAATTGTGCAGATGGTCAGCTTTGTCTGTGGCTTTGGGAGTTTTTCAGTGGCCCTTGCTGCATGCACTGGCATTCTAATAGAGCTTCATGAAAGGGAAACAGTAGGACAATCCAGCACCTCTCCCAAAAGAGGCAGCAATGAGCACCCTCCTCTCCTTTTGGTATACAGCCAACATAGCAGGGACTTTAAGGATCTCTTCAAGCACACTGCTGGCTGATGAGATGTTCTGCCTGACAAAAGCTTTTCTTAATTATGTTTTCACTTACATGTAGAGAATAAAGTTCTTGCCTTGTCCCCTCCTATGTCTTTTTTCTCCAGAGGAAGAAGTGTTTCTAGACTGCATGACCAAGGAGCAATGATCTCATGGGGGTGTTGTCATTTTCTATTGACTTCCCAGCAGAGGAGAAAGCAGTGAAACAGGTTACTACCGATATAACTTGCTTGGTACATGACAGCCATGCAAAGCTCTGACCAGACATTAATTTCTCCCAGGACCAATGTTATGCTTCCAAGTCCAAGAGCAGTGTTTCAGTTGTCACATAGCAGGAGCCCACAGTGCCCACAAGTCCACCCACACCTCTACCCACGTGCCTGCAGGGCTCAGAAAGTGCTTTTATTAGCATCCTGCTCTAAGTGTCTGCCAATCTGGAGCTGTGAATGCCCAACACCTTTGTTCCTTGAGCCCAGGCTGTCCGTGGCCTATTTTCTGCTCTCCTTACTGGAAACTCTTGCATCTCAGGCTGACAAACTGGCTTTGTGCTCTCCTCCACCAGGGAGATGGAGTCCCCCTTGGGCTGCAGAGACAAAAATAGCCTCTTTTTGAAGATGTTTTAGTGTAATTTTTCTCTTCAGTTGCTGTTTCAAAGTCAGATGGTGCCAGCATTCATCTCTTGTCCTCAGTGGACTGAAAGCATACAAAGCATCTGGCTTTCCTTGCTTTTTTCTCAGTTGTCTGCTTGTCCAGAGTAGAAGTTATCTCTCCAAGAGCAATTATATTATAATAGGTGATTTTTTCAGCTGCTGCAGCAGCTCCCCTTTTCTCGTTTCCTCCTTTGTTATTACCCATTTCGCGCTGAGAAACATTTTAAACACAAGAGGTACAGCAAAAACACTGATGTGTTCCAGGAGGCACTGCAGAAGACCAGAAGGGGGAATTTTTAGTTTCAGAAAACAGCTGTGTCTTCAAGGCCTCACAGCCAGTGCACTTCTAGGAAATACTTTGAACCGAAGAAAGAGAGGAGATTTTTTTTTTCTTTTGAGAGAGAGATTTGTGCTTTTTATAGATTAGTAGTTTCACAGCCTTGGAGGCTGATAAGTCTGGCCACAGAGCAGGTGCAGCAAGCACCATGTGGAGGCCTTGCTGTGCATGCAGGTCATTTGCTTCAGCATTGCTGTGGGCAGGCGTGACTCTGCGGATGCTCTCCTGTCATCAGCCCTGCTGTTGTGCTAGCTGTAGGGACTCTCAGGGCTTTTGGCTGGACATAGAATCATAGAATGGTTTAGGTTGGAAGGGACCTCAAAGATCATTCAGTTCCAACCCCCTGCCATAGGCAGGGACACCTCCCACTAGAGCAGGTCACTCAAGGCCTCATCCAACCTGGCCTTGACCACCTCTAGGGAGGGAGCGGCCACAACCTCCCTGGGCAACCTGTGCCAGTCTTTCACCACCCTCACTATAAAGAACTTCTTCCTAACATATAGTTTAAATCTCCTCTCTACCAGTTTAAAGCCATTACCCCACATCCTGTGTGATGGTTACAAGCCCTTGAAAATAATCCCTTCCCAGCCTTCCTGTGCTATCCTTCCTACTATCCTATCCTTCAGATACTGGAAGGCCACTGTATGGTCTCCTTGAAGCCTTCTCTTCTCCAGGCTGAAGATCCCCAACTCTCATAGCCTGTGCATCCATCTATACAGGCACAGGGGGAGGCAAGAGAGGGTGTGTGGGTGCCTCTTGATGTAAAGTTGAACCCTTAGAGGGAGCAGAGAAGAGAAAGCCAGCGGTGAAGAGGCTGGAGGCTGGAGGAGAGATCTGTACGGAAGCAACTTCATGTTGTGCAATGGGAAGATGAATTCCATATTCCCACGGGTATATCGTGGCAGGAATCTGAGCATACCCAAGAGTCACTGAGGTCAGCCTCTTAGCATGCCAGGGTCTGAAGGGAAGCCTAAGTGGGCTTTACATACAGCCCATTTAGTGCACAGTGTGTCATTATTGCTGCTGTACTTTCCTTTCCAGCAAATGTACAGCTTCTTGTAAGACCCTTCCAGTAAATGATAGTGTAAGGGATGTGAAGATGCAAACTGTGCCTTATTAGATACAGTTACTAGTTACTAGTTCAGCTTGGGGCTAAGGCCTGAATCTAAGTGTGACTTTGCAGTAATTCACAACACTGATGTTTGAAGCTGCAACACTCACATCTTCTCTTCCCCTGGTTGTGGCATGCTTCTAAATGCCCTCTCTTCAAATACCATGTCCAGGTGCTTTCTACATGTAGGCAGAGCAAGTTTGAGGACTGTTTTTATATCCAGGAAAGGATTTCAGACTTTCAGTTCCATCATCAGCTATGTGGGAGTGCCTGCTCCTGTTCCTAGTCTTCTTTGGGGCACATTTTCTCCCAGACACTTGGTGCGCACTGGAAAGAAAACTCACACAGAAACATTTTTTATGCCGAAGTTTGATGCCACAGCTGGGCTAAGTGGTGGCATGAGGCCTCCCTCTCTCTGGATGTGTGCCCCATGTTGTGTGGCATTGCTGGCTCAGATTCACCCAGTGGTGATTCAGCTCCTGGTATCGATATGCACCTTGGCCTCAGATAACATAGAAGACTTCAGTCTGCAGACCTTTGCAGGCAACTCTTTCTTTACAATGTTTGGGGGCTGGAGCTCATGTGGAGGCAGAAGGATGGCATCCATTTGCCACAGCCTCTCAATTACCTTGAGGCAAGTTAGACAGGTTGTACATTAACTGTGCTCCAAAGCTTGGCAATTACAGAGCCATTGTAGATATGCCATTGTGTATATCCTTATGTTTATGACTTCATTCTTTCTTAACCCCATTTCTCAAAGGCAAATACACTGAACATGTTGTGTTCTGGCAGTCTGTGTGGCATTTCGTGACCTGCCCTCCTTCTGAACAGAACATGGCCTCCAGTCTGCCCTGCCTGCTATCTGCCCATCCACTCTGTGTCTCTGTGACTGAGAGACCTTGAGGAGATAACCTGTTGCTGCTTCTGGCCACAAGTTGTGTTAGCAGAGCCTCCCTTATGCTGCCTGCAAGTATTGCATGCTTCTGTACTCCCAGTGAACACATCCAGAAGCTGCTTGCACTGCCGTGGTTACTGAGTTACTCAGCTCTGCCAGGGCTGGCCAAAACCAAAGTGGGGCTTGGTGTTGGAAAGGAGAGCACAAGAGCATACACTGTCTTGCAACTGCTGAGACCTAATGACAGAGGAAGAGGGAAGTAAACATCCCCTGGGCACAAAGAAAGCAAGGTGGATCTGTTAATCCTCTACACTGAGCCTGCCTGCGCAAAAGGCAGGTATGGTGCTGGGACCAGCAAGCACACCATGGAGCTGTTTAGTGTCCCCCTGGTTTGCAAGCTAGCAGCCTGTGTAAACACTATATGGCTCGGGCTGATCAGAGGAATAGCCAACTATTCTCCCTGCTCCCTTGATAGCATGCTCACCATCAACAAGGCAGGCTGCCTGTCTGGAGCAGGGGCAGACCCCAGCCTGGCAAAGGGGCTGAGAGTGCACTGGTCTATGAGGTTGTGTCACCTGTGCGGGGAACCAGTGCACCTCAGCATTCAGAGCTGCTTCTGTCTTCATCACCAGATGGCCGATTTATCTCTTAAGGAGCACACTATTTTGGCATGGCTGTCAAACGTCTGCAGGAATCCTTTTGAAATGCATCTTGGCTTATAGGTAGCTGGAGATTTAGCCTGGTTCACAGAAACAAACACACAGAGCTGAGAATCAATAGTATCATAGAATGGTTTAGGTTGGAAGGGACCTCAAAGATCATTCAGTTCCAACCCCCTGCCATAGGCAGGGACATCTCCCACTAGAACAGGTTGCTCAAGGCCTCATCCAGCCTAGCCTTGAGCACCTCCAGGGAGGGAGCATCCATAACCTCCCTGGGAAACCTGTTCCAATGTCTCACCACTCTCACTGTAAAGAACCCTTTCCTAACATCTAGTTTGAATCTCCTCTCTTCCAGTTTAAACCCATTACTCCTCATCCTGTCATTACTGGAAAGCCACTCTAAGGTCTCCTCAAAGTCTTCTCTTCTCCTGGCTGCAGAGCCCCAACTCTCTCAGCCTGTCCTCATAGCAGAGGTGCTGCAGCCCTCTGATCATCTTTGTGGCCCTCCTCTGGACTCACTCCAACAGTTTGATGTGCTCCTTGTGTTGGGGGCTCCAGAACTTTACACAGTACTCCAGTCTTTATGAATACAACCAGCCATTTGTGCTACTCTAACTTCCACTTCTGGCTGGGACGAGGAAGTGCTGGCTCCTCAGGACTACAAGTGAGCAGGCTCACTCAGGTATGTCTGAACTCTAGGAGGAATTTGGCTTCAAAATATTTCTGGTTCAGCCTGGGGAATTTATTCTCTCAGATCTTGTGATGGCTGCCAGCAGCCCAGATCAGAATTCCCAGTGAGCTCAGGCAAGGGACTTCAGTCAGGCTTGGAGGAGTGGGAAGGATAAAAGCGGAACGATAAAACCAGTCTCAGATTTTGCAACCATTTTCAAAATCCCCATCAAAATCCAGAGCAAAACATTGCTGAGCTGGGAGAAACCATGACTACAAAGTCTGCCTCTCAGGCCCCCTCTCATGCTCTTCTTTTTCACCGAAGGCTTGCCACTAAACATTCAAGAAGAAAATTAATTCAGTGGCATTGAATCGTAGAATCAACCAGGTTGGAAGAGATCTCCAAGATCATCCAGTCCAACCTAGCACCCAGCCCTATCCAAGCTCAGCAAGTCTCCGTGTGTATGGCAATGGCCCCGTGTGTATCAGTGGGACTGCAGTGCTTGGGAAGAGCAGCTGTGGCAGAGGCCAAGGCAGCAAGCTATGAGCCCTAGCTGTGTTTAATGTCCAGCACAAGCCATGGCTGCAGCTAGAGAGGTATCTAGGGTAAGGAAAGGGAGGGTGTCAGAGAGGAACAGCTCTTTGGGAATTCATCCACAGCCCTCCCTGGAGTTGTGATTGCAGTGGGTGCAGGCTAGCAGATGTTTCAGTGATGACAGCCTTCTTCCATGGTTTCAAATTGACAGGTTCTGCCCTTCTTTTTCCCTTCTCCCCTTTGCAACTGGAAAAAAAAACAAAAACAAAACAAACACTTAAAAAAAAAAATCCATCTGCTCTGTAATGTTTAGAGATTTTTTGGGAGGCACAGATTTGACAAGGTGGATTTCTAAACAGACAGTCAGGTTGCAGCTTAAAGAAAGCAAAGGACACACTCTGACAAAAACCAACATACTGAGCACTGAGTGCAGCCTTCCTGTGGCACATCCTCACCTCCATCAATGCACCCCTCTGTCAAAAGGAAAGACTTCTGGGCAAAGTGTATGCTGACACCCTCTCCCTTTGCAAGCAGAATTAATCATACTTATGTGCCATATTCCATTTTAGCTTTTATTGCAGAGTCCAAGATTAATGGTTAATGCAGTACATCTCCCCATTTCCACTCCTATTATAATGGAGTGCTTTGAATAACTATTAACTTCACGGTTAACTGAAAGAAAATTGTTAATCATCTACAAGCTTATGTTGCATTAAAATCATTCTCTGTAACCTTCTCCCAGCTGTGGAAGAGCTGTTTCCTCAACACTGACCTTCAACGGCACCGGGTACCTGCAGCCTGCAAAACACAGAAGATCACACTGTATGGTCTTATCTGTTAGCTAAGGTAATAAACTACATGAATCAGTGGGGTACAACTTACCTTTCTTGGTGCTGATCCAACATCCAGTTCTCCTGCTAGCAAAACAAAAAAAAATGGTTCTCTGGGTCCCCAGAAAGTGCCTAATGAGTGGCTTTGTTTTGTTTTGTTTTGTTTTTTAATTTAGCAAGTTAAAGCTAATCTGTGGAGCACTGAGTGTTGCTGGGATACACACTGTGACAGTACAGCCTGTCCTTCCCATGGCACAAGGCGTGCACAGACCAATGCATATGTGGATGGTGTGATTCAGTGGCAGAGTTAGGGCTGTCTGCCCTAGGGACCAGCTCTCATCTGAACATTGGAGATGAGGGCCGGGGTGCATGCCCCTTGTTAATTAGGCATCCCCTTGTGTGGAAGAGCCTGCTGGCACAGAAGGTGTGGGGTGGTAGCTTCTGCTGCTTTCTGCCTCCCCTTGCAGCTGCTGCAAGTGGCTGAGTTTGGCTGCAGAGGTGCACTCTCCCTGTTGAGCAATTGCATACAGGAGGCTTGCATCCAGCCATTCAGGAAACAAATCACCCACTGTTTGTCAAGTAGGAGGGAAGCACTTGGGACAGTGAAAGATTAGACTCACAAAACTCCCCTTCTGGCTGTAAAGATGGGCTGCGGATGTTGTGTTTTTTAGCTCTTTAAATGATTATTCTGTGCCAGACTTATTAGGCAAGGTATTGTTGGGATCTTGGCAAGGAGATAAATACGCTGCAGGCTTTGCAGTCATTCCTCTCCACATCTGGTCACTGTCAGGCCTTCAGCTAATAGGCTGAGGACTGTGTGCTACAGTAAACAACCTCTGATGATGCTAGAGGCTAAACGTGACTATATATTGCTCCAGATACAAACAGTTCCACATTAGGTATTGTGTGTCCTCCCTCAGGACAGAACTGCAGCCATTGACCTTGGGAACCTGCATTGCATCAGCTTGGCATGGCTTCTTCTTGGCCAGCAAATCCCATCTCTTTTTATGGCTGTAGCTCTCAAAGCTGAGAGCGACAACCCCGGCTCCAGCCAAGGTGTGTGTAGCCAAGCATTGTGAAACCTCCTGCAGACAGTCTCAGCACTGAACAGCCAGAAGCCATGAGGTGGTGAGGGAGTCTGGGCAGAAGAAACTTGCTGAGGACAGGGTTTGGTAAGCAGGGTGCGGAGAAATGGGTGGTCTCAGGCAGCAGGAAGCTGCAGAGAGAAGGGGTTTGGAGAAAGGCACAGATAGCTCTGAGATCTCCTAGGGCTTTCTAGACATCTCTGGCTGGGCCTCCACAAGTCCTGTAGAGAGATGGGCAAGAACTGTGAGCTGGTCTGGGCTTCAGGCAAGTTGCTTTGTGTGCAAGTATTCAGGGACAGTGCCCAGCTTCCTCAAGCAGTATGCTTCCTTGCTTCTTCTTCCTCCCCTCGTTTTTGTTTCTGTCTGCTGTCCAGGGCCAGGAGCAATTTGGTCAAGACTCCTTTCACCAAGGTGTTTGCTAAACTTGTCTCACAAGAAATGCAAACATACCTCACCATCTGGAGCCTTTGGTCACCTCTATGGTAAAAATGAAATCATCTTCCATCCAGTACCTGCAGTACTGCTCACATGCATCTGAAAGGAGTCCATGAGTGGAGGGGGTTTGGTACAGCTGTTTTCTGCTCTGCCCTGTTCCCAAATCAGGGCAGTGGTCCATCCTTCAGTTAACTGCTTAAGTTAACTGGGTAGATGACAGAGCTGAAGAGGACTTTGCCCCAGTGCAGCAGCTGGGTATCTGAAAGCAGTCTCTCCAGAAGGAGGCTTTTCCAAGGCACAGTATGCAGTGCAGCAGGTGTGTCCCAGGCATCAGGCTGGTTTGGAAATGCAGTGCACTGTGCTGACGGGGCTCTCTTCAAATACATTCTCATGAATTGTTAGCTTCTTTCAGCAGCCCTCCAGCCTCCTTGTGCGCTGTGCAGCGCTGCTTTGTGCTGTGGTAAAGAGAGATGCCTTTTGCAGTTTGGCTGACTCCAGGCTGGATCAGCTGGCCAGGTGCTTGGCCAATTTCCATTGCTGCTTTGAAGCTGAAAAGTGTTTTGAAAATAATAGAGCCTTTAGCCCTGTAAGTAAAAACCATTTATCTTAGGATGAAATGGTGCTGGGATGGAAAAATTCCAATGCTATGAAAGTCTCTTTTCCTGAATGTCTTGGATACTTGCTGGATTAGGTTCACTGGTAAGGAGCTTGGAGTTATGAATGTCTCTTTTACAGAAAAGAGCTGCATAAGGAAAAGGAAAGCTCTGGCATGCTTGTAAGTGGGACAGAGTGAGATTCCCCATGGACTAGACGTTTCTGAGATTGCTTTTAGAGGTACGGTCAGCATTACTGCAGTGAGCTGAGGTGGTAGTAAATACCTGATCATAACCATAGCTGTTACTGTTTCCCAAGGGTATAGTACCAGCAGAATACCTTATATAAACAAAAGTGAACCACTATTGGCTCTGCTCTGCATGGCTGTTTAATAACGCTTTGTGTTCCATACAGAGAGCATCAGAGTGTTTTATAGATGCTAATGAAATTAGCCTCATGATGCTCTTGTGAGGTGAGGCTGTGTTAGCAGCAGCCCTTTCCCTGGGCTGAGCATATGTGTGGTGGAGGGCTTCCAGCTGTGTGGGGTTTTGTGTGTCTGTACTTTCTTACAGGAGACAACCTGGTGGGATAGAGCCTTCTGCAGCCTCTGACCTGCTCCACTACCTCCTCGCCAGCTAGTTTCTTTTGCCTGGCACTGAAGGTAGGTGCAGGAGGAGGCAGAAAACACACTGCTGTGTCACTCCTCTGCAAGGCACAGGCTTTCTCCTGGGTCAGAGCAATCTTTCACTGCTCAAGGTCTGATGAGCAGAGGTAGAAAACTCAGATCCTTCTCTTGGGTTGCTCAGGGCATCTCTACTGCATTTCAGGCTCTTATGTCAGCTTACAGCGTCTGAGCCCCTGGACTTGCCCCGCATGGCCAATGACTCCAAATAGCAGCCTGGCTATCAAGGATGCTGGAGTGTGGCTTTCTTGCTCGCATTGTGCATGACTATGACCTCTTTGGGTGCAAGATGGGGTGCTGACTGCTGCTTTGCAATGCTTCTGTGTCACACACAGTAGCCCAAATTTTGTCACAAATATCAGCACTGGCCCTGAGGTTGTTATTGGAGCTACCACTGCTGCTTTGCTTTAAATAGATCCTAAGCAAACCTCTCTGTTTGTTTTTCTTGACATGGTACTGACTGGTGCTTTCCAAGAAACAAGGGAAATAAAAAGCTGGATTCACAGTGGTGACTTTGACTCCCGTCTGGCAAAAGCAAACTGATCTCCTAAACAAAAGAGGCACAGGCATGCAGAGGAAAAGTAAATGGGTCACTGCAAGAAGCAGGCAGTTCCTTCTGACCCAGTGGCTGCAAGTGACAAAATCTCACTGCTGCTTGGTTAGAAGATCCATCCATTTTAGGATCTGCTCTGTCACAAGAGCACTGATGTGCTTTCCAGGTAAATAAGATGTGCTTAAGAGGCTTCATAATGGATTTTATAAAGTTTCCTGGACTTTCTGCTAGGTACACTTTTCACTTCCAAATCATACTTTGTCTTTCTGCATTTCATGGCCCATGAAGCTAGTAGGCTCATACCTGTTGCAGGGCTTGAATTTGTAACAGAGTGGACTGGGGAACTGGAAAACAGGAGATGTGCCAGGTGTTACCTTTCCCACTCTTTAGAATGTGCTTCTTTCCCTCTGTGAAGTCTGCAGGGTTGTGGTAGCCCAAGAGCTCAGAGGAAGAGCTGAGATCTTCCTTCTGGCTGGACGCTGGAGAGGACTCTTGTTTTAGAGCTCTCTGATGGGAGTGAGGTCTGGACCCATGAGCCACCCAGAGCAGCACCCTGAAGGTCTTACAACTCTTAGACTAGACAGAAACTCCTGGGAGCCCATCAGAGCCTTTCCTATCATCTCCTGTGCTCTGTTGCTGTTTTCTGAGTGGATATTGAGACAGCAGGAGCTGAGAAACTGCACTGCCTGTGCAGTACAAACACATGAGCCACTGAAAATGGTCCCAGTGATTCTGAGCAGAGAAAAAATGCCACACTCAGGCTTGAGCCACTGTTACGAAACAGAAGGATGAAAATAGCACCTTTTAACATCTCCACAATCCAACTCCTCTTCATCCTCCTAAAGGTTTGTTGGCTAGAGTCTGCAGGTAGCACTGCCTGAGCTCTGTGTGTCCCCAGGGCTCTCTGCCTGGGTGCCCTTGGCTGGTGTTTAGCTGCTGGGCTACAGCTGGCAGAGCAAGATATAAATCCCAGCTCTCAGGGCTTCAGCGCTGGTGAGTCACCGTGTTTGGCTAGTGGTGAAGTCAGGCTGTGGCATTTGAATAGACCTTTCTGAGCCTCTCCCTCCAACCACTCGCAGGTGCTTGGAGGTTGCAGTCTGTTTTGTCTGGGACTGTGTGTTCAGATTGGACTTTTCTACCAGTGGGACGTTGACTTGGGAAGGCTTTGTGTAAACAGCTGTGATCTGTTCAGATTTAGATCTGAGGCAAGGGGCTGGGGCTGGGGAATCCTGATGGGCTTTACTGCTGCTGCTTGCAGCCAGTGTGGGACAGTCAACAGCACATGAAAATGCAGTAAGGACTTGAGGTGATGCTTCCCTTTTTCTGAGCCAGAGGTCTGAACTGGCCTTTCCATCCCTTTGTGAAGTGATCACTCTGACTAGTCCACATCTGAATTAATGAAATTTGCTTAAGGAAGAGGTGGAAATCTAGTGCTGGGGAGAATACTTCAGAAGTATTTTTATCATGGACGGAGACAAACCTTGTATTGCAACACAAGCTGAACCATGGATCGTAGAATCATAGAATCAACCAGGTTGGAAGAGACCTCCAAGATCATCCAGTCCAACCTAGCACCCAGCCCAGTCCAATCAATTAGACCATAGCACTGAGTGCCTCATCCAGTCTTTTCTTGAACACCTCCAGGGTTGGCAACTCCACCAGCTCCCTGGGCAGCCCATTCCAATGTCCTTGAAGGTCATTGCATTGAGATCCAAATTTCGTCTTAATGACTGGCTGGATCATGCTCTCCTGGAACCCAAACTATCCACTTTCTGAAGCCCTGCCTCTGGAGAGAGTTTACCACCAGCATTATCTATACACAGCACGTTGGGTGGGCTTCTCATTGTGAGAGCAGTGGTGGTGCAAATGCAATTTAGTTTTATTTTAGGGCTATGCTCACACATCTCATTCAGCATGCAAGAATTGCTCAGGCCAGTTGCATTTTCTGTGCCAGCCTGTGAGCTGTGGACAGAGAGAGAGCCCTCCAGACAGGCTCTGCCCTGCTGACCCTCCCATTCCCTGCCTGCTGCTAATTAGAGCTTGGCTTAAACTGTGAAATTTGAGCTTAAGTGCCACTTCTACAAACTCTTTGTACACAGCACTTAACATTGGCAGTCGTGGTGTGCAGGTAGAAATCCAATCCTCATCTGAGCTGACCACTTGCATTTTGTAACCCTGCTTAGAATTTGGGCTTTTTATCATCTGAATGATAAGGTTAGGCTACTTCCTGCTTGCTTTTTCTCTCCTGCCCGTAGTGTCTGGAATACATCTTAACAGTCAGTGGATGGAAATGATAATTAGGGTCTTTGTCATGAGCAATGTGCATGAACTCTTCAAGATGTCATTCAAAACAAACTTTTTTTTTACAATCAATTCTTGATCCTCGGTGGGTGCATTATATCATAGAATGAATCATAGAATGGTTTAGGTTGGAAGGGACCTCAAGGATCATCCAGCTCCAACCCCCCACCATAGGCAGGGACACCTCCCATTAGAGCAGGTTGCTCAAAGCCTCATCCAGCCTGGCCTTAAACGCCTCCAGGGAGGAAGCATCCACAACCTGCCTGGGCAACCTGTTCCAGTGTCTTACCACCCTCACTGTAAAGAACTTCTTCCTAACAGCCAGTCTAAATCTCCCCTCTGCCAGTTTAAACCCATTCCCCCTCGTCCTGGCATTACCAGACCTTGTCAATAGTCCCTCCCCAGCCTTCCTGTAGGCTCCCTTCAGATACTGGAAGGCCACTACAAGGTCTCCTCGAAGCCTTCTCTTCTCCAGGCTGCAGAGCCCCAACTCTCTCAGCCTGTCCTCATAGCAGAGCTGCTGCAGCCCTCTGATCATCTTTGTGGCTCTCCTCTGGACTCACTCCAGCAGTTCCACGTCCTTCATTATCTGAGCTGCAGATTGGATGTGCCATGTTTAAAAAAAGCCCCAAACTCTTTCAGAGCCATTATAAAGTATAATGTACTTTTAAAAATCCTGGGCTTATTTATAACCTCATACTGCATCTTAAACTTTGTGTTTTGTTTGCTTTGTTTGTTGTTGTTGTTGTTTTTTCTTCCAAAGGTAGATGTATTAAAGCACTACATTCCTGAGGCCTTATTTGCATGTACTTTGTGTTATTTATTTTGTTCTTTTTTATTTGTCTTTGCCCTCATTACCCCAGATACTGAGAGCTGAGCGTATCAGCTTATAGCATCTGTGGAGGAGGGCGTGTGACACAGTAACCTTTCCTGAGCTGGGCTTTTTTTTTTGTCTTCTGGTGCTGCATGAGAGTTTCTGCAGTGTGATGCTGCACAGCTAGCTGGGTGGGAGAGGAAAAGGGAGTGCTCTGCTGCGGGGAGTGGTGGGGAGAGAGTCTATACCTGAAGGAGCGTGAGTGAATGAGAAACAGCAGAAAGAGAAGGGATGTCTTAGAAACCATTTGTCAGGGTGGAGAAGCAGCGGCTTGCTAAAAACGTGCCCGTTCAGTTGAAAGGATGAATTGACAGGCGAAGGCTCAGTGCAAATTCAGCTGCCATCACTTCAAAAGCCCTCACGGCTGAATCAGCAAATTTCTGTTTTCATACATAATGGATATGTGCCATGCCAATGCCCACAGCAAGGCTTGTGTTAAGCTCCTTAAATTAGCTGTTTATGATATTCACACTCGGTAGCTGCAGCTTGTTTTTTCCTGGACCTCTTGTTTGTGCAGCCCTAAGAACAGCTGCCTAAGCAAGGATTTGGGGAGTGGTACTGCCGCAGTGCTGCCCTACCAAGATTTCCAGCCATGCCTTTCCCACTCTTTTCAGCCTGCATGTTACCTGTGACTCCCACTGACCCGTGCCACTATTAGGGAGGGGCTGGGGTCTGGAAGCTCCAGTGGACTGACCTATACAGCCTGGGCACACAGGAGTGCAGGGCACTGGGCATTTTTCTCCCGTGCTTGTCCTTGCTCCTTCCTTGCCATCTGCTTACTGCCTCTACTGCCAAAAGCGTCTTTCCTCTACCACTGCCTATTCTCAAGAATCCTTGTGTCTCCCCAGTCCAGGAGTGCTGCCCTGTTCACCTTCCAGCATGCAGTGGCTTGGAGGCATGTACTGTTGATGCCTGGCATAACTCCATCAGTATCAGCACTGGGTACAGCTAGTGCTAGAGAAGGACACAAATCAACCACATCCAGACTTTAGCTATGTTTGTGTTCAGATACTTGGCTTGATTATAAAGCTCTTGAAGAAGTGACACAGAATTATATTGATGTTTCTTGAAGAGTTTGAAAGGAGCTCAAGATCTTCACAAAAATCGTGCTGAGTAAAGTATTATTAAATGCTTGTCAACATTAATCCAAATCCTATGGGCTTTAATAGTTTTACCTTTTTTTAGAGCTTATGGAATGGAGAAGGAGTATAAGGTTGGCATCTTTTTATTCCAACCAGAAGGTTTTCTGAAAGCAACTTCTGGCTGAATATTCTTTTTTAAAGTGTGGGCTGAGAAATGTCAACCAGCTCTAGTGTCTTACGAAAGATGTTGCAGTTAATAAAACGACAGGCAGGCAAGCTGAAACAATATGCTCATTCATCTCTGCTTAGCCCTGTGCTCCCTTTTCCTGCCACCCTGCTTGCTCCCAGAGGCACAAGCCCTGTCAAGTGATGGAAGCCTTTCTACTGGGTTTGGAGGCACTTCTGGGCTGAGAAGTCATTTTGTGAGCCACAGCTGCAGGGCAGCAGCCAGCAGCAGTTAAGGGAAGCACACATCAGCCCGCAGCAGGTAAGGGAAGCACACATCCCTGTAGAGGGGGGGATGTACAACATCTCTGCCACGGGATGGTGGGAACTGTGACACCTCCCTTGGATGTGCCACATAGAGGCCACTGAAGCGCAGCAGAGAAGTAATCCTCGTTTCCTCAGAAAGGCTATTTCCCTCCCTCTCTTGATCTTGGGGATATGTAAAAGCTGTCTGTGCTGCAGACAAAATCTGGCCCTAGAGAGCCAGAGAAGGAAGGAGCAGATGAGGCTTTGCTGGAATGTGGTGCCAGCATAGCTCCTTTTGTCAGGGTGGCAGTGTGGCAGAGCTGCCCCTCAGGGCTTTCTCCACTGCCGCACTCCAGAGGTGGGACCCGGTGAACCTCCAAGTACTTCTGTGGCTCCAAGGCACATGCAATGTTTCTGTTTGCTGTGCTATTTGGGGAATTCTTCACAACAGAAACAAGAGCCCCCTCTTGATTCACTGAGAGCCTTAGCAAACCGTAGGATGGCATTTACACGGCTAAGGTATTCACGCAAGCGCTCCCCCAAATGGCAGGTTCACCAGGGAGGAGGTGACCTTCAGCATTTCTTATTTTGCCCTGTATCTGGCATGTGGGGGGCCTGCCTGTTTGACTGGAGTGCTGTAATCAAAATCAATCATCCTTATCATCACCAGCGCTGATAGTGCAATGGAAACAGAGAGAGGTGCCGGCTTTGCACTTTGCAGAAGTGACATCATTGTGAGGGGTGGGATGAAAGGTCAGGAGATGAACTCCAGGCGCCTGCTGCAACTGCCTTTCCTGAGCAGGACTCTCCTATCCAAGGCCAGCCTCCCAGTTTGGCAGCGGTATGAACAAACTACCTGCACGTGTTTGGGGAGCTGGTCTGCAATCCAAAGTAAAGCAAATAGCAACTAGGAAGAATTTCTAATGAAAAGAAAGGGGAGAGTATGCTAAGAACACAAACACTGTGAGGGAGAGGCTGAGGGAGCTGGGGTTGTTTATCCTGGAGAAGAGGAGGCTCAGAGGGGACCTCACTGCTGTTTACAACTACCTGAAGGGAGGCTGTAGCCAGGTGGGGGTTGGTCTCTTCTGCCAGGCAACCAGGAACAGAACAAGGGGACACAGTCTCAAACTGTGCCAGGGGAGGTCTAGGCTGGATGTTAGGAGGAAGTTCTTGCCAGAGAGTGATTGGCATTGGAATGGGCTGCCCAGGGATGTGGTGGAGTCACCGTCCCTGGAGATGTTCAAGCAAAGCCTGGATGAGGCACTTAGTGCCATGGTCTGGTTGACTGGCTAGGGCTGGGTGCTAGGTTGGACTGCATGATCTTGGAGGTCTCTTCCAACCTGGTTGATTCTATGGTTCTATGATTCTAAATTCTGGTTCAGCCTACCACATTTTTAATGGCAAAATTGACAAAGGACTCCCTCAAACCCTCTCTCTCTTACCTCCTTGGGCAAACTACAGAGCACAATTTGTCATTTTGGTTGCCTGGAACATTTTGGAGGAAAAAAAAGAAAGAATAGTGGAACATTGAAGACTGTTGGTTTTTCTCCTATGGATTTATATGATTCTCGTGGTGCTGAGGGCTGATTTTGGCTGCATTCTCAGAATTCTGAAGAAAATGAGTACTGAGTGCTAGCTACTCATTCTAGCAGTGCTATGGATACCATAATCATGAGGGGGGAAAAGCTTCACAGTTTGCATGTACTAAAATCCAACCACTGCATATAGGAGCAGACCATTGTCTGAAGAGTGAATTCTCTGATGCCCAATAAGGTGTAATAATTTTTTCCCTTAGAAGGAGGATTTGTAGGGACCCTGTCCAGCAGCATATTTTTGTGAAGCTTGTAGCATCAACTTCCTATTTTAGAGGCTAAAATTTGTCAAAGAGGGTTTATCCATTGGTGTCAAGGAAGGCAGATGTGGTAAGATGTGCAGGGAAGAAAGGGCTTGTGCTCAAGGCAAAGCCAGGTGAAGAAGGTCCTGACTCTGCATATAAGCAAGGCATACACACTGCTCGTGCCTCTGTAACCTGGCTGTAAGGCAGAGATGAGCATGAATGATGTTTGCACTCAGACTGTTGAGCACTTTGGTCTCCTTGGGTAGGTGGTCTCATTCCCTTGCTGCACACCATTTGAACCTCAGGCAAAGATGCTGACTCTGCCTCTGTCTTCCTTAGTCCCATTGCTTTTCTCCATTGGTGGAGGGTAATCACAGTAGCAGTCAGACAGGGAAGGCTTCTGCCTTGGTGAGCCATTCCACCCTCTTTGGTGATGCTGTGTGCTCTGGCAGGACTAGCCAAAGGGGTTTAAGATGAGTTGCTTTAACACTTTCACACTCTTTCTTCCTGCCTCAAAGAGACAGACCTTAGCTTTGAAGCCTTTGAAACATCAAAGGATGAGATTTCCACAGGAGCTTAAGGGAGCTGGGTGTACTCATCTCATTGATGGTCAACAGAAGATGGGTGCTTAATCCCTGGAGGTGCTTTGAAAATTTTGGCCTAGTGTAAGTCCTTGCTGGGGAGAAAATAGGAAGCAGTTGGCAGATCCTTTACAAAGCTGACTGTAAAAGGCAGATGCTGCTTCTTTTTTTCTGAAGATAAAACATGATGAATTTGAAGATGATCTCCAAAACTCAGATTTGCCCTGAAAACTTCCAACTGCTTTTTCAAGGAGATGCACTTAAAAACAGCCTGTGACTTTGCCCCATCCAAAAGATGATAACTCATTTGTGCCACTTGCTCTCCCCACACCATCATTGCAGGCATAGTGTCACCTTGCAGAGAACCTGAAATGGAGACTGTTACCCATGAAGTCAGTACTACTTCCCTGGCTCTTTTTGCATCACCTGTCAGCAGTGCTTTCGTACAGCCAGTGTTACTTTTTGACAGCAGTATTGCTGCCCATTTGCTCCTGCTCATGAATGTTAAATTTGGGTTGTTTAACACCATGGGGGAAGGACCACCAGAGTAGCATGCCTCACAAGGATCTCCTCACTACCATCAATGCTGATGCCCACTGGCTACTATCAGCTGTCCTGGGACCCTGAGGTGCAGATGGGCTTTGCTGGGAGCAATAAGTGCTGTTTGGGACAAACCTACTCAGAGTGGTGTGCCACCAGTGAGCATGTGAGGCATGAGGCTACCACTGGTGCCTGTCCCCGGGGCTGCCCTCTTGCTGGCTGTGAGGAGAGGTGGCAGGAAGGGGTCGTGGCTGTGGGCAGCCCAGCAGGAGGTATGACCAAGGGCTGGTGTCAGTGGGTTCCCGCAGAAAGACAAAGGAAACTTGGCTGCAGCCTTGCTTGTGTGCTGCTATTTTTGCTCAAGGTAATAATAGGAACTCCACTCTAAATAAAAATAGACAAGTGAAGAATTTCCTAAGTCTGTCTCTGTTAATTTCTTTCCTGGTGAGGAATTATCCCACTCCAAAAGAATAAAACGTTCTTGTCTGCTCCTTGGAAACTGGGACAATAACACTGGAAGGGAAAGAAGAGATTACAGAGTTGTCATGGAGGTGATAGCAACACATTGTACACTGTGTGCCAAAAATGCATCCACTAAAGCAAATAATAGCTATGCACTGTAGGGCTTGTCCTGACAATGTGAGGGCAGGCTCTTCATGCCAGCTGCCTTGCCAAGCCTGTGCTGGAGCAGGGCCCTTATCTCTCAGCTGCCTGATGGGGCCCTGGTACTGACTCTTAGGTGAGGTTCATTGCATCCCTGTCCTGACAGTCACTTGCATTTCAGTGGCACGTCCCCTTCAGCTGCACCCAAGGGACAGAGTATTCCTGCTGCCTCAACAACCAAATGAGGTGGTGGTGGGGTGAGCTGCTCTCCTGGTGATATCTTGTGTCTTTCAGAAAGAGGCTTCACGTTTTGCCCTTTTGCTGCAAAGTCTGAGTTTGTGGGGGTACATTTTTCTTCCCGTGTGAGCCAGGGAGCTGAAATCCTCCTATTCTGACCTACTGAATATGCCTTTTGGTTAATAACTACTGCTGTAATCAGAAATGTGCATTAACTGCCCTGTTCCCACAGAGCCACAGGACTCCACCAAGCACTGGATGAGCTGACTCTGACGTCTCATCACAGTCTACCTGCCCCTGCTAAATAGTGCTCTCTCGCTCTATTTCAAGTGTCTTTAGGATTCAAGGAAATCCCAAGTCACCAGGAACTGCAAAGGCAGGAGCAGGTGAGGAACCTGCAGATGTGCTGCAGACCACAGAGGGGAAGGGATGTGGCAAAGTCAGAAGCAGCACCACACAAACCCATCTGAAAACTCACTGCCAGAGGGCTTTGTGTGCAACGCTTGCTCATGCTTTTTTCTTCTGCCACAGACTCACCAGGAGTGGGAGTCTTGTTAAAGCCATTGTACAGAGGTAGCATCAAAATCTTACCCAGTTTCAGATGCTGTTTTTTCCACTCCCATTCCTCATGAGATGGCTAAGCCCACTGTTACTGTCTGTGCAAAGAGTAAAGTACAAATGATGTCTACTTTCATAAACAAATGCAGGAACGTTGAGTTTGGTTTTGTTTTTTCTTTCACATTGTAAGCATTAAGATAGCATTTCTAAGCCCTTTATTCTTAAGAAGTTTATTTTGCTTTGAATAAACCCAAAATGTCAAAACAAAGAAAGCAGTATATCCTCTCTGAAACTGCCTTATCAATTTTTCCATCAAACCAATCATTGACATGAGAGAGTAGGTGCTTTGGAGAAATAGCAGAGGGTAAGTTGTTCTTTCTGCTCTCAAATCCCTGTAATCAAACTTCTGATCAAAGTTCACAAAGTTTAAAACTGCAGAGTAAAAAGAAATGCAAAGCAGCTTGTGAATGGAGAGGTGTGAAACTGAGGGTGTGAAACAGCAGATCTGATCTGTCAGGTCAGCTTTCTCTGTCTACTGAGATATAACCCAGAAAAGATCAGGAAATTCTGCCACATAGCATTAGGACTTGAGAAGATTCTTAAAAGCCCTGTACAAATGTAGCCCCTGGCACCATGGGAGATGGACAGCCAGAGAAGGAGAGATTTGAATGCACATGAAACCTTGCTAGCAGAGATAACTAGCTCTGAGAAGCTGAATAAGTGTTAAGAAGTCCAAGTTCTGTCTTTACTTATGAACATGGCTTTTGTCGATGGCTGGAGATGTTTGACGAATGAAGTGCACAGATGGTCTCACTCCCTTTCTGCCTCCTGCTGTCTGCATACCTGACAAAGCTTCTCTGGTATTAAAACCATCTAAGCAAACACAAAGCTCTTCCATGCCTCTTACTCAGGTTGCATCAAAGCTCCCTTACTGAGACAATTGAGACTGACAGTAAACACTGCTGGAAAGTGGGTGGTGGTTCTAATTTAGGGATGCTCTCTAATTTTATCCATTTTCTCTCAAGTTTATGGTTTTGGTTGGCTACAGCTTGATACAGACACGTCAGAAAGGTGCTGTGTTCATCCAAGCTTGGGTTTTAACAGCAGCCTGATGCTGGCACTGCTCAGGAGCAGGATATTTACTGGGCTTATTACTTTTATGCTTGTCAAAAAGAAATTCTTTGTATTTAAGGATTTTTTTCCTGAAGTTTATGATAAAAAATGTTCTCAGTTCACAGCTTAGCCCTCTGATGTAGTAGCCTTTTTTTCATCCTGACATCAGTCTACTCAAGCACTTAAGTTTGAGTGCATGCCTAACAGAGTTAAAAACAGCTTCAGGAGTGTCTCTTGCTGCCCTACTAAACAGGCATAGGCAATGTGTAAATGCAGTTGTCTTGCTGCATCAGAGTGAACTGATATTATGCTCCCACTAGCTGAGATGAAGCAGTGAACTGCATGTGTCAACGAGGTGAGATTTCAGAGTGGAGGTGACATTAGAGGACAGAGAAGCCAGTTTTTAATAGGATGTGCTGCACCTTGACATAGCTGCAAGACAAGAGGCTGGGTTGAAACGACAGGGTTTTGAAACGTAAGTTGGAAGCAGTTGGGGCCTTTTGCAATGCTTTTGGCTTTCTGGGCAGGCACATGGTGGGGAGGGTTTCTTCTCATGTGTGCAGTCACATACCTTACTATTTCATGGTAGGACAAATAGGCCACCAAGAACAGAAAGTGGGACATTTGGCCTCTCTCCTCTATGGGAGGTGCAGTGCAGATTTGCTCTCTGAGAACTAGGACAGTACCTCCAAAAGTAGAATAACTGGTCACCCTGTTCGTGTGTGCCTTGCCTTACAGAGGTACCCTCTAAATCTCAAGCTTTAAGAGACACTTTTGGCCTACTTAGGGAAATGTTTTCTGAAAATAGGGATGGATACAGTGGGACAGACCAGAGCTTCTGCTTTCTTTCTAGAGCACTGAGCAGAGCTAGCAATTGGAGGAGCTGTGCACTGGACAAGTAAACCAAACAGGTGCTCTGCATCACTTCTTGCATATCAAGCAATACCACAGTGACAAATCTGCCCTTCCTGGCCAGGAAGTGTTTGCATTTCAGCAGCAGAGCACATCTAGAAAACATTGCACTGCAGTGTGAGGTGATGCTTCAAACAGAGATCTGTTATCAAATTGAACTTGTGTGTGTGTGCTATACACATCTATATATAACAACATGGATTTGGCCAGAAACAAAAAAATCTGACTTTCATTTGAGTAAAATACATAGAAAGCATCCACAGAAGGTTTTCTTGTCCTGCACTAATGTCCTTCTCTAAATGTAGCTGGGTCCGTGACGCCTACAAGCATCCAGTTCTGGGCCTCTCAATTCAAGAGAGATGTTGAGGTGCTGGAAGGTGTCCAGAGAAGGGCAACAAAGCTGGTGAAGGGCCTGGAACACAAACCCTAGGAGGAGAGGCGGAGGGAGCGGGGGTTGTTTAGCCTGGAGAAGAGGAGGCTCAGGGGTGACCTCATTGCTGTCTACAACTACCTGAAGGGAGGTTGTAGCCAGGTGGGGGTTGGTCTTTTCTGCCAGACAACCAGCAACAGGACAAGAGGACACAGCCTTAAGTTGTGCCGGGGAAGATCTAGGCTGGATGTTAGGAGGAAGTTCTTCAGAGAGAGAGTGATTGGCATTGGAATGGGCTGCCCAGGGAGGTGGTGGAGTCACCATCCCTGGAAGTGTTCAAGCAAAGACTTAGTGCCATGGTCTAGTTGGCTGGATAGAGCTGGGTGCTGGGTTGGACTGGATGATCTTGGAGGTCTCTTCCAACCTGGTTGATTGTATGATTTCATTTCTATGATTTGAGTGCTAATGATGCCAGTGGGATGGTCAACTGAACATGCCTGGGCACTGTGCAGCAGCCTGTGTGGGTAAAGAGAATCACAGAGTACAAACCAGGTCGGATAGCACAGTTCTTGAAATAATGCTGCTGTCCTCACTGGTCAAGGAAAACTCCTCTTTGGCTCCCCTTACAATGGCCATTAATTTTTCCACCTGGCTGCAGCTTGGACTATACCTATTTAGGCTTCCCACTTTGAGTTAGAGGTTACTCATAGTGGCTGTGCTGCTCTGAAATATGGGTTTGCTCTCTTGGGACTCATCATTAGTCCAGTCAGTTGTGAGGCTGAATCTTAACAGTTTGAGAAGGAGGCTAATAAAAAGGAAAGCCTTTTTTTTTTTAGTTTTTATTTTTCATCCATTTAGCATGCTTTGGTACTTAATTTGGAGCCTAGTGGCTCCAGTCCTAGTAGGAAGCTGACTGCCTTGAGAACAGGTCTTTAATCCACACGAAGAGCTGCCCTATGTGATGCCTTGCTTTGAATATTAATATCCAGAGAAGTTATTCAGCTCACAGCCATTTCATGGAAATGCTGTGCCTCTGTGAGGCCAGACTGAGCCCTCAGGTGATCTGATTTTGTTTTAATTTTATTTTTTCCAAAGACAGTTTTGGGTTGTTCTGTACTCTTAATTCAAAATTCTTATTCAGCTTGGAGTCTCTGATGCTGCTGCATTTCTATTACATAATCTTAACTGATTTCAGATGTAATGAAAAGGCGAAGGAGACTACAGGACAGCAGGCTTGGTCTACTTAACAAAGTGACCTATTAGTTATATACTTCATGAAGTTACTTAAATCTTCTACAGGGCAGCTGTGATGGTTTGGGTGTTACCCACCCCCTCACACTTTGGAAAATCACCCAGACTGGACTCAGCTGCTGGAAATTGAATGAATGAAGCTGTATTTTTACAGCTTAGCACAATATACAAGCAGATATTTACAATATATACAGAAATAGACAAGTTAAAAAGTAATACAGAAACACAACAGCCCTCCCAGAAACCTGGAGGGGCTCCCAACCACCCTCCCACCTTCCTCCCACCCCTCTACCTTCCCCCAGACTTTGTCTTACGCTCAAGGTAGTTTGGAGGGTTGGCCGGGGGGTTAGGAAGCAGAAGGATTGGTCACACAGATGTCAGGTTAGGTTAAAGAGAAGTTCATGCAGCCCCAAAGACAGAGAGCAAACAACTGCCCTATCTATGTTTATGTTCTTGTCTCAGCAAGCCTGTGAGTGAAGCAGACATCACCATTGCTTCCTTTTCACAGCCTGTAATCTAATTCTTCTCACCAAAATATCCCAGCTAGGCTCACAGCCCCTTCTGAAATGAAATAAGACAAGGAGGCAGCAACTGTTCTGGTGAGTGCTCGTGTTTTTAAAGGCCTTCAGCAAAAGCTGGTAAATGAATATTCAGTGTGAACTGAGAAGTATTCTAGCTGTGTCAGCCGGGCAGCTTTTGGGTTTTATATTTACATCTGTTGCCAGGACTGGGGAAACTACAGTGACAGAGCTTCTGGTGAAGCACTTGCTCCTACCGAGTGCCATTTGTCCAGAGCTGAGGGCACTGCATCTATGGCAGTGGCAGGTTCATAGCAAGTCAGAGGCCTTGGAAGTGGATGTGGATAACCCTGATTAGGTTTAATATTTGAGTATGCCTGTGGTAATGCCTGGGGAAGATGATTTGGGCTTCTGATGGTGGGCCTTGGTCATACTCCAATCCATGCAATCATGTACTGAGCTGAGCCATCTGCCTTGTGGGGGGATCCTTCCCTCAACGTGGACATGGGGAGCAATTGTTGAAACAGTTTTGTGCTCTCAGTGCTGGAAAGGGATGGAGCAGGTACTGATTTTCTCTCCAGGTAGTTACTACATCTTCAACTTCAGAATCTGGCATGAAGATTTTTTTTTGTTACTGTCATAAATATATGACCTTCCAATGTGATCTAGACCACATTTACTTTACTTTTTAAAATTCTCTCATTTATTTTGTGTCCTTCTTCCCTATAGCCCTGATAGAATTTTGTCTTTTGTCTCTCTCATTAAACTTGTTCCCAGAAATATATCAACCAAGAATAAATGTTGGAAGTTAGATGCTTGTTGATTGTTTGTTTGGTTTTTTTTTTCCTTTCCTTGAGACAAGAGTCTACTACTTATCTTTAATTTTGAATTCTTTAAATTTTTACATTACAAGAATCCTCTATGTTGGTATAGTTCTTTACAGTGAGGGTGGTAAGACACTGGAATGGATTGCCCAGGGAGGTTGTGGATGCTTCCTCCCTGGAGGCATTTAAGGCCAGGCTGGATGAGGCCTTGAGCAGCCTGCTCTAGTGGGAGGTGTCCCTGCCTATGGCAGGGGGTTGGAGCTGGATGATCCTTGAGGTCCCTTCCAACCTAAACCATTATATGATTCTATGATTCTATGATTTGCTTGTGTTCCTCATTAAAAGGCAATGCTGTTAGTTAGGACTGCAAAGCACTCTTGCTCTTTGGTGACCAGCAGGACATGGCACACAAGAATCTGCAATGCAAGAATCCTGTTCTGAAGCAGGGCAGAGGCAAGGCAGAGTTTGATGTGCAGGTACAGGAGGCAACTAATTTGTATCATACGCTGGTGCTTAGTATTTGCAGTGTAAGTACTTGTCTCTGTGCTTGGTTCCACACTTGTGCTGTCTCCAGGGAGCTGCTTGGGAGAGATAGTTACTCTGGATCTGAGCTCCTGGTGGTGTGTAAATCCCCATCTTGTACAAAATTGGGTAGATGGCTCAATCCAGCGACACTTTTTTGATATGAATGTCTCTGACAGGCAAAAGAAGTAGAAATCCAAAGCTAAGAATGGTACATTAATATCTTCAAGGCATGTGTCTGAGCCCTGCAGTGTGATAAAACAAGCAGGAGGTGAGCTGAAACCACTGCCTAGTATGTAGCAAATTTCCCATTTATTGTTTTATTCTGCCACTTTTCAGTCTTGTCTGCTCAGTTCTGATGTTACACCTTACCCTTAAACTTCCAGCTGAACCCCTCTTCAGGTAACATTTCATCCTGCTCATAATGAGCACCTGAACCTGGGGTTAACTTACAAACACCTGAAGATGTTTTGGCCTCTTACCTTGGGTGGAATCAATGGAAATTTGGTGTCTTGCTCATAGTTTAAACTTCTTGGACTGTGTGTTCAGAGATATGCTTCAAAGGCCTGATCTCCTGGGTTTCTGCTCCAGGCTCCCTCAGCTTGGGAAACTGGCTGGAGCATAGTGGCTCCCTTCTGGCCAGGACAGTATGAGGTCCCACCATGGGACCTGAGCATGCCTCTGGTTTGCGTAAACTAATCCCAGTCTTTCGGCTGACTATGAAAGTAGTACGAAATCATGACAGGGAACATCTTTGTGCAAAGGTCAAGCACATGGGCCTGACAAACTGTGCTCAACAGCAAACTCATTCCCTTTACAGCATTTATTCCTGCATGAGGCAAGAGGCTCACTTAATGTTCCAGATTTCGGTTGTGGTTCATAGAATCATAGAATCAACCAGGTTGGAAGAGACCTCCAAGATCATCCAGCCCAACCTAGCACCCAGCCCTATCCAGTCAACTAGACCATGGCACTAAGTGCCTCATCCAGGCTTTTCTTGAACACCTCCAGGGACAGTGACTCCACCACCTCCCTGGGCAGCCCATTCCAATGACAATCACTCTCTCTGCCAACAACTTCCTCCTAACATCCAGCCTAGACCTCCTCTGGCACAACTTGAGACTGTGACCCCTTGTTCTATTGCTGGTTTTGGTGGTGTTTGCTGGATCAAACAAAGTGTCTTCCACTGACTCTTCCAGGTGGTTGGAGAGGGCATGGCTATACCACCAGCCCAAAGAACTTCAGTCTGTCTAGGTGGACAAGAGGACACAGGGACCTGGATCTCTTGTATGAGCAACCACAGCATTAGTTTGCTGAGCCCAATAAGAAGCCTCTCTCTGGTGCAAAGAAAACAACAAAATTATTATAAGAAGAGATTGGCAAGTAGCCTCCAGGTGCTCCTGGGTACACAACATGATGAAAGGCTGTGCTTGTCTCCTAAGCAAGATGAAGGTGTGATATGCAAAGGTCTCTATTGGGTGAGAAAGCAGAAAATAAGTATTGAAACTGTCTACCAAACCCATAACTGTCTGCTGGTGAAATCAAGGAGCAGCCACAACCATATTGCATTTTGATAGCACATCACATCACACAGCTTGAATTACAACAGGTCATAAATTTGCTCACAGCAAAGAAGGGATTGGAAACAAGATGTGTGCTGCAGGCAGAGGGAGTTTCAGCCTCCCGCTCCCCACCAGCTAGGAGGGCAGATGGGAAAGAGGAGCGGGTGCTCTGTGTCAGTAACTTTGCAAGACCCTCTCCCCTACCTGCTGCTGCGTGAGTGACAGCCTGCTCCTCTGCTGCAGTGCATCCATTCTCCTCACCTTGTGATTGCATTTTGGTTCTTTGGTGCTCATGGGAGACAGCGAGGCTGTGCAGAGAGCAAAGGTGTCAGCACGGGTGCACGGGTGCAGGGGCGGTCAGGAAGAGATGAAAGGCTCCCAATCACCTCAGAGGGAGGCTCTGACTTCCTGGGGCTGAGGACTGATGGAAGCTGAACAGCAGTGTCCTTTCTTCCTCTGTGTACTATTGGCTTCAGAAAACAGCCAGGATTGTTTGCTGCACGAGTGTCCTTCATCTGAGCATGCTGTATTTGGTGAAGTGGAGATGCTGCCACTCAGATAACAACTTCCACCCACAGCAGGGCTGGTGCTGTCATGGTTTTGCAGCACCACATGCCAGCCTGAAGCTGAGACTGGACTGGCTACAGAATGAACAGGGTTGCTTCTTTTCTGTGTTATACCAGACTTGCAAAATCTGTTCCATCTTTGAGGTCTGGGGGGTAGCTCTGTCTGTGAGCTATTCCTGGTCTTCAGAGGACTTGCTCAGTTCTGGTCATGCATGTACTAGAAGAGATGGATAAAGACTGTGGTCTTTATCCACATGAGGATATGATGAGGAAGAGAGCATGAGGTGCTGGATGGACCAGCAAGAAAGACCCTTGAGTTAGATGTTACAAACAAGTTTTGTGAACACAGTGACGGAGCTGCCTGAAAAACAGAAGCTGTGCTCACAATGACCTGCTGGTGAACCAGAAAGTGGCAGGAGCTCATGAGGAACAACAGATCCAAGGAGAGAGATTCCTTTTTCAACCCCAAAGTAGGCACAAGGGTGATTTGCATACCTAAGCAGGATTTGGGCATTTGTGCCCAGCCTTGTGGTTCATTTCCTCACTCAAATGCATAAAGAGTGAGCAAATGCTTGGTAAACAGGGGCCTAAGGTTTCAGCTTTAACTTTTGCCCACAGAGCTATGTACAGCATTGGCTTGGAAGTGTTTCTCAGAAGGTGATGATTTGCCTCATCCCTGATCTAAGCCTGGGGTGGCTCCAGCCATTCCCCCATGTTGCCTCGCTGCTGTTCCCCGTCATGGGAAGCACCCACCCTGTGGCTGGCAGCCTGGCTGGCAGACCCACTCTGCTGCCAAGACTTTGAATGGACGAGGAGAGCGTGCAGCGAGGTGGGGCCCTTTGGGTTGGCCTCAACTGGCATTGGTGAGGGCCAAGCTAGGAAACTTGCACAGCTGCTGCCCAGTCTCGATTCGGTCTATGAATAACTGGAGAGCTTTCCATCACCAGGGCTGTCGGTCCAGGTATTTGCAAGCATTTTATTTGGTGGTTTCTTTTTAGTGTGGTTGCTGGACAGGGAGGACAGGATAGAGAGAAGAACCTTTCATGCTCCAGCCTTTTGCAGCATCCGGCGTTTTCATGAAACCACAAAGGACCTTAAAGAAAAAAGAACAAGTGCTCTGTTTATAGGGATTTAGACCACTGAAACAAAGAGGGGGCTGTGTTGTTCAGTGACTGCTTGGAGTCAAGGAGCCTGGAGACATAGGTTCACAAGAGATGGGTTTCCAGGTTGGAACCTACCCTGCTTTCCCACCCTCCCTAGGCCGCAGTTTGCAGCCCCTCGCTTGTGCCACTACAAGGGTTGGCAGAGCTGACTGGCACTCCATATCCAGTGTGCTGCCCAGCATTGCTGTGCATATTAAAAAGTCTCTCAGGAAGATGAATCCAGCCTTCTGCAGCTGCCTGGGAATTTGTCCTGTGCAGGGCATTTCCATTCAGAACCCCTTGCAGCACATGTTGGACGCAAAGGAGGAGCACGATGAGCACCCCGAATGAGAGTTGCGTGGCGGGAGAAATCGGACAATCTGTAGTCCACACACCGTCAGCTGTTGCAGCACTGGTTGAGTGTAAATGTTCCTTTCTCCCATCCCTGGAAGTGCAGATTTCCACCACCTGCAGAAGTGCAGATTTTTATGCAAGCATGATAGCTGGAGGCAGCACAGAAACAGGTCTGATGGGCACAGCAGAAAGGCTGCTGCTCCCAAAGGTACTCCTGATGGTTTTTTTGGGAGCATTGCATCAGAACAATGGCAGCAGGAGGGAAAGGGTTATGGCTATTGTCTGTGATTCTTAATAGCTTGTGTTCATCTCTCTTCAGTGCCCAGGGTGACCTGAAATGCAAAATAAAGGCAATTGCAGAGCATAAATCAGATGCTGGAAGTCCTTTTCGTGATCTAAAGCCAGGGTACCAAACCACGGCTCTATGCTGAGGAGGACAGCAGCTGCCTTAGGCCACCATTCACCCACCACATTTCAACCCTCAGGGGAACAAGCTGTAAAACAAGAAACAGCCTGTAAACATCCAAACCACACAGTGCTTCTTGGTAGGTATTTGTGGAAGAAGGCATTTTAGAGGTGTGCAATACAAATGGCTCAAGTGCCACTGCAGACTGAAGGTCTGTCCCACCAATGCCGGGCTATGGTGGTGGCTGTGGGAGCCTACTGCCTTGTGGCTCCTGCATCATGGTGGCTGGCACAACTTCCAGAAAGGCAGGGGTAAAGCAGATGACAGAGGCCCATCTCTGGATGGCCTTGTGTGACCTGCTACAGGGAGCAAGTGACCTGCAAAACCTGTGACCCCTCTGCCTCCAGTTCAGTGCATTAAAACATTTCATCACTCTCAAAACTGCTCTGTTTTCCTAGATAAAACCATTCCTGGCCACTGCAAAAATTCTTAGCTTCTCTTCACTGCTGGAGTGTTGGTACCTTTTAGGAGGAAGAGCTGTAGGAGGGAGAATAACTAAGTTCTCACTCATGATTCTTAGTCACTCAGCAGCCATTGGACACTTCCAGGGTTCAGACCTCCATGAGTTAAAAGGGTTGGCAACATGCAGTATTGTGTCTAAACTGAACTATGTTTGAATCATTTCCTATTGACCTGTGATGAAAATATTGAGCTAAGAATATTTTAGAGGCCTTTGGAAGAATGAGGACTGAATCAGCTGCTAATGTTTATCCATTCTCCTCTCCTTAACAATCTCCTCAACAATCTCCTCATTCACAGAGCAGCAGTAAAATTTTGGGTGTGGAAGAGACTCAGTAAATTCTAGTACTCATGGAATCCATGAAAATTATTTTCTCCTTGGGTTTGCATGAGATTATTCCCAGAGACAAGCATCTGGGGACTTTCCAAAGAGATCTTGTAGAGATAGTCTAAGTAGTCTCTGTGGTTTTCATCAGCTTGGTGGAGAAAAAGTCTTCTGTTTTACAGGGACATTTTTCTTCCAGAAAAAAAGCTTGATTAGGAGTGTCCACAGCACATAACTGTCTTAAAGGTTGAGATTCAAGCTAATTGAACACATTTGTGCTGTGCCACATTGCTTGTGCAGATGCTTATTAATCTGGTCTACAGATTGGAATGGGCTGCCCAGGGAGGTGGTGGAGTCACCATCCCTGGAGGTGTTCAAGAAAAGCCTGGATGAGGCACTCAGTGCCATGGTCTAGTTGACTGGACATGGCTGGGTGCTAGGTTGGACTGGATGATCTTGGAGGTCTCTTCCAACCTGGTTGATTCTGTGATTCTATGATGTGAAGGGTTTGGGTGTTACCCCCCCCACACCCCTAGTAAAGTCACCCAGACTAGACTCAGCAGCTCTGGAAATTGAATGAAGCTTTGTATTCACAGCTTAGCACAATATACAATCAGATAGTTACAATATACACAGAATTATACAAGTTAAAAAGTAATACAGAAACACAACAGCCCTTCCAGAAACCTGAGTCCCTAGGAGGGGCTCTCAACCACCCTTCCACCCCTCTACCTTACCCAAGACCTTGCCTTATATTTGAGGTAGTTTGGAGAGTTGGCCAGGGGAGTTAGGGAGCAGATGGATTAGTCACACAGATGACAGGTTAGGTTAGAGAGAGAGGTTGAGCCCCATGGAGACAGAGAGTGACTCTGTTATTTGTATTTATGTTCTTGTTCTTATACATCTCAGCAAGCCTATGAGTGAAGCAGACATCACCATTGTTTCCTTTTCACAGCCTGTAATCTTATTCTTCTCACCAAAACATTCTAGCTAGGCTCAAACTAGCACATATGATTCCATGATTTTGTGGCCCTCACATACAGTCAGGTATTGTTGCTAAGTGGTTTTGACCAATTCCATGTGAATTGTTTTCAGCATTGATGTAGTGAAAAGCTGAAATTTGCTCATAGAGGTTTCTATTGCCTCTTAAGGACAGTAGTGCTGGTCCACAGCACTTCTGCAAAGCTAAGAGGGGGTGTGTACAGATGGGCAGAGTCCAATGGGATGGCATTCAATAGCTCCAAGTGCAGGGTGCTGCACTTTGAACACAACAACCCCATGCAGATCTACAGGCTGGGGTTGGAGTGGCTGGAGAGCAGCCAAACAGAAAGGGATCTGGGGGTGCTGATCGATACCCGCCTGAACATGAGCCAGCAGTGTGCCCAGGTGGCCAAGAGAGCCAATGGCATCCTGGCCTGCATCAGGAATGGTGTGGCCAGCAGGAGCAGGGAGGTCATTCTGCCCCTGTACTCTGCACTGGTTAGACCACACCTTGAGTACTGTGTCCAGTTCTGGGCCCCCCAGTTTAGAAGGGACATTGAGATGCTTGAACGTGTCCAGAGAAGGGCAACGAGGCTGGTGAGAGGCCTCGAGCACAGCCCTACGAGGAGAGGCTGAGGGAGCTGGGATTGTTTAGCCTGGAGAAGAGGAGGCTCAGGGGAGACCTTATTGCTGTCTACAACTACCTGAGGGGTGGTTGTGGCCAGGAGGAGGTTGCTCTCTTCTCTCAGGCAGCCAGCACCAGAACAAGAGGACACAGCCTCAGGCTGTGCCGGGGGAGGTTTAGGCTTGAGGTGAGGAGAAAGTTCTTCACTGAGAGAGTCATTGGCCACTGGAATGGGCTGCCCAGGGAGGTGGTGGAGTCGCCGTCCCTGGGGCTGTTGAAGGCAAGGTTGGACGTGGCACTTGGTGCCATGGTCTAGCCTTGAGCTCTGTGGTAAAGGGTTGGACTTGATGATCTGTGAGGTCTCTTCCAACCTTGGTGATACTGTGATACTGTGTGCAAGTGAGTTTTGAATGTGAATCCCCCACAATTGTACTGTCCAATTGCACAACAGACACAAATGCAGAATGCTTGCTTGAGGTTCCCCTTCTGTTAAAGTCCTACAGTAAATGATGGATGCTCTTGTTTACCAGTAGCATGTACCGAATCACCAGCCACAGGGCTGTGAGACTGACTGTGAAGTGGTCAGGAGGTCACTGTGCTTTTTAGCAGCAGCATGGGAGGGGTAACTCCAAACTCAGCAGTGTCATCCTAGACTTGCCTGCTGGCAATACTTACCATGTGCTGCCCAGCATGCAGTGAACTTTGTGTAGACTTTGGGACTGACCATTTTCAAGCTTCTGCTTTGTCTGAAAGCCAAGGTGAAAAAGTAGATTAATTTTCCATATCTTCCAGTCAATATTTTTAATAGTTAAGTTTCTGTGGATCTCATCTTTAATGTTGAAAAATATTTGGATGTCATGTAAGTGTGTGTCACTCACACACTTAAACAAAGTGCTTCAGACACTAGGCAGAGAGCCAAAGTAAGTCTTTGGATTAATATTCGCAGTTCCTCTTGACTCTCTGATATCTGAAGGTCAGTTTGGACCCAAAATCTCTTGCAAAACTAAAACATAAAGTGTGTCAAAGCAGTTTTAGGGCAGTGAAGGTGTCAGGACTGCTATCAGCAGTTTTCAGTTGCTTTGTTCTAAGCGATGGGGAGGTAAAATGCGTGCAAGAGGAGACAAAAGGAATATACTAAATGCATCCTGTAGGATTGTACAATCCCTTGGTTTCCAGCTGTTTAAGTGCAAGGTTCTGCTGTCTTTATGAGTGGCTCTTTGCTCTCAGAGCAAAGGCTGGTGAGGTGGCCTGGAACACAAGCCCTATGAGGAGAGGCTGAGTGAGCTGGGGTTGTTTAGCCTGGAGAAGAGGAGGCTCAGGGCAGACCTCATTGCTGTCTACAACTACCTGAAGGGAGGCTGTAGCCAGGTGGGGGTTGGTCTCTTCTCCCAGGCAACCAGCAACAGGACAAGGGGACACAGCCTCAAGTTGTGCTGGGGGAAGTATAGGCTGGATGTTAGGAGGAAGTTCTTCCCAGAGAGAGTGATTGGCATTGGAATGGGCTGCCCAGGGAGGTGATGGAGTCATCATCCCTGGGGGTGTTCAGGAAAAGCCTGGATGAGGCACTTAGTGCCATGGTCTGGTTGACTGGATAGGACTGGGCGATAGGTTGGACTGGATGATCTTGGAGGTCTCTTCCAACCTGGTTGATTCTATTCTCGTGGCCTTTTTTTGCCAACAGTGAGCCCAAGTGTGCCTTTGACTGAGGGCACATTTTTTGGTTCTTCGACTGACTTTGTCTGTTGGGAGCACCTTGCAAGATGGCACTTCTGTGCAAGGATAAGAGTAGTTGCAGGAAGCATTCAGCTGGATCTACCTCCTCTCTCCCAGTTTCAGGAAGACCTCTCCAAATGTAGTCCTATGTGCTAGCACCAACGAGTTAGCAGTACTAAAGACTGCTCAACAGTGGCTGTGCAGGGCCAGTACCTTGAAACTCCTTTGTGAATGTGGAGATTACAAACTAGAGAGTCATACTGAGACCCTAAGCATGTGACCAAGGAGGGACAGACTACTGGACTATCAGAAAGCATCGAAGCTTTTTGGTTTGGGTACGTACAGTAACATGATTGTATGCTCCAGCATCGTGTTTCTTGCATACAGAAGGATGAGGGAATTCCCAGGTGCTTACTGGAAGAAACAACCAAGCAGAAGTCAGTGGGCAGCAGGCTCCACAAGAAAGCAGATATCCCTCCCATCCCATCCTAGAAAGCAGACATACCTGTCTTGTTCTGTCCTAGCTCTTCCACCGTGAATCCTTTTGCAGACCTATTCCTTCTACAAAGAGCACTGAGTGTGCTGAGCCCTCTGTTCCTGAGCTCCCATGAAACCTCCCACAAGCTGGAGGTGAGTCTGGTATTTTCCTCTCTGTTCCTGTGCCTTTGTGGTCTCTAGGCCACAAGTGTGGGAGGGTTCTGCAACTTCATCGGGTCAGAGCAGGCTGTCAGGTAGGAGGGACAGGAGTTGAGCAACCCTCCTGGTGCTGCAGTTCCTGCTCTATCAGGGCCACCAGCTCTAACTGGACACAATTGCCCTTTCTCTCTAAGACAAAAAAAGTAATGGGAGGATTCACTTATTTATCCACAGGATCCACCCTCCAAACTGTTGTCCTGCCTTAGGCCTTTTTGCATCAGGCTGAGATCTGTGCAACCTGCAGCATCAGCATGGAAAAGACATAGCCTGAAGCAACAGCCACCACCCTCTGCTAAAGAGCAGGGAGTGGTTTGGTTTTAGACTGAAATCTGGAGTAAATGTTGTGCCCTGGAAAAGGGCAGATCTGCAGCCCTGTCCTGAGGAAAACTTCCTCAAGATTTCAACAGCATCAGAAGCAGCAGTACTCAAGAGAAATTACTAGAAAGTTTACCTAGTTCAGAAAAATGAGTGGAAAAACGAGTAGCAAATGAGTAAAAAAAAGAGTACAAAGAAGCTGAGGAGGACTTTTTAGGCTCTCAGGGAGTGACAGAACTAGGGGGAAGGGAGCAAAGCTGGAGATGGGTAGGTTCAGACTGGATGTGAGGAGGAAGTTGTTCAGCATGAGAGTGGTGAGAACCTGGAATGGGTTGCTCAGGGAGGTGGTTGAGGCTCCATCCCTGGAGGTGTTTAAGACCAAGCTGGATGAGGTTGTGGCCAACCTGGTCTAGGGTAGGGTGTCCCTGCCCATGGCAGGGAGGATGATCCTTGTGGTCCCTTCCAACCCTGACAGATTCTATTATTCTATGAGTGTTTTTGGTTTTATTGGGTTTGCTTGGTTTGGTGTTTTGTTTGTTTGCTTGTTTTTGCATCTGTTTTTCCTGTTACATTGTGTGGAGTGATGTGAAAGCCCTGTAGGGAAAGTTATCATTCTCTGTTTAATTTAGAAGGCTTTCCCATGAGGACAGAGGCTGAAGTCATTCCAGGGGCACAATCCAGCTATGAAGCAGCTGCACCTGGTGCTAGGGTTGGTGCACCCCATGGCTGCTCTTGGTGAAAATGCTGGTGATGTGCCTCTGCCCAGAGATCTCGTGGGGAAGCACTCTCTTATTTCTGTTCCCACTTGTGGCTGGGCTCCCTCCTACCTTCCCATGGCATAGTGACTGGGGAGGGTTTTTCTCACCAATAAAATACCTCCCTGCTGGGTGTTGGCCTAGGGCCTCCAGCTTGTTCCACTCTGGCCCTGAAGTCTCCTCCAAATGGGAATGACTCCTCCAAAGTCTTTGCTAAATGAATTTGCTCTTTACAGGCAATTTATTCACTTTGGATGGCAGAATATTGCATTGTGGCTGCTAATAATCTGGGCCAAAACTGGGCTGGTGATTTATAGGGGAAAAGGTTTTGTATCTGCTTCCTTAAGTGCCTGCGTTGCTGCCTGCCTGTCTCTCTGTTCTCTCTTCTGATCCCCTTGCTGCTCACATTCTGGGCATTTCCAGCTACCTCTGAATGAGGCATTAATGTAGATAAATATTGCTGCAAGAAAGTAATGGCCAAATACTCTCTGCATCATCTATATGCATTGATTGGGGAGCAGTTTTTCATTTCATACATCATTTGCTATTTCAGCATGTGGCAATTCTGCGAAGCAAGGAAGGAGAATTAAGAGTCGTAGAGCCCACACCTTGTTCCTGCCATTCTCAGCACTTGTGAACATGGGCACACACTGATTGCATTGCAGTTCCTGGCCTGAGACACATCTGGATGAGCTCAGGTGATTCTTGTCTTAACTCTCTGTTAGCTGCTATGTGCTTCTGTTTTTCTTCCCATCATTCTGCCCCTTTCTCTTCTTTGCTTGGCATGAACACACCTGTCTAGGTCTAATCTCCTTTCTTACCCACCCCCAAACCTTTGCCTCACTGTATCCTGCATTTTTCACTGTAATTGATCCTGGCATAAAATACATAACTATCATCTCTTTTCCTCATTCCAACAGGATCTTGTATGCCAGTGAAATCATCTTTCCCACCTGGTCTGCTCCTGTGGTTTCATATCACCTCCCCATGAGCTGAGGATGAGTTTAAGGTAACATCTGTTCTGCTTTACGTTGGTTGTGTTCGTACCTGGTGCCCCACGGTCCCCATTGTCAAGCCAGCGAGTGAAGCAGCTTTGCCAGAGTCCTCCATTTTCTAGGAGATGATCAACTCTGCTGGGTTCACCCTGTGATTAGAAGCTTCATTAAAATCAAGCATGTAGGTTCAGTAACACACTGTGCTTATTCTGTCTGACTATTTCCTCCTCTAGTTTCCTCATGAATTCATTTCTCTTCTGGTCCCTTCTGGGCTGTGAGGTAGGACCGATGGCATCCTGGCCTGTATCAGGAACGGTGTGGCCAGTAGGAAAAGGGAGGTCATTCTGCCCCTGTACTCAACACTGGTCAGGCCTCACCTTGAGTACTGTGTCCAGTTTTGGGCTCCTCAATTCAAGAGAGATGTTGAGATACTGAAATGTGTCCAGAGAAGGGCAATGAAGCTGGTGAGGGGGCTGGAGCACAGCCCTGTGCTGGGGTTCTTTAGCCTGGAGAAGAGGAGGCTCAGAGGGGACCTCATTGCTGTCTACAACTACCTGAAGGGAGGCTGTAGCCAGGTGGGGTTGGTCTCTTCTCCCAGGCAACCAGCAACAGAACAAGGGGACACAGTCTCAAGTTGTGCTGGGGGAGATCTAGGCTGGATGTTAGGAGGAAGTTCTTGCCAGAGAGAGTGATTGGCATTGGAATGGGCTGCCCAGGGAGATGGTGGAGTCACCATCCCTGGGGGTGTTGAAGAAAAGCCTGAATGAGGCACTTAGTGCCGTGGTCTAGTTGATTGGACAGGGCTGGGTGATAGGTTGGAGGTCTCTTCCAACCTGATTGATTCTATGATATGATTCTATGAACTGGGTTGCCTTCCTTTCTGCAAACTGCAGGTTCAGGTGATTCTGCATCTCTCTTTGCTCCCACAGCTGGCAGCACTGGCATGTGAGCCATGCTGCTGAGCCTTGTTTGAAGGAGCTACCGAATTCACCTCTCTTGCAAATCATTTCAGGTGCTTGCTGGTCCCAGGGACATATCTGAAGGTCATCTCCTCCATCATACCACAAATAGTGGGGGAACTAACAGATGTCCTGAAGATTTCTCCTCGTGGTCTTGCACACTATGTCAAGCTCATTCATCTCTGCAGTGTGCTGCTACACTCCTTGAAGTGAGCCATCACTTAATTTTCAGTGACTTTCTAATGTGTTTGTTCCCATTTTTTTCCCCAAGCAACAGTACAGACATTGCTGCATTTGGCAAAAGAACAAAGCTTTGTTGTTCAGAGCCTATGCACTTCAGTATCAGCTAGGACAAACACACCAGTGCACTCCTAGACCTCAATCTCCAAAGCCATATGGACAAAGAGTGAAAAGGCTCAAAATCACAAGTTAAAAAAACCCTTCACCTTTATCTTGTCTCTGAAGGACTCTGTCAAGTGCATTTTTATATCTGTGCTTTCTTTTTGTCAGTAACACCTCTGCAGAAAACTGAAAATAGCATCTTTTACTATTGGTTTGTCCCCCTGAGAAGCACTGATTTCTCCCCCTCTGATCAACAGGGCTCACTGTGTTGCTTTGGTTATGCATCTCTGTTGTCAATGAATGTCAGCATGGTGCTGGTCACACAAAAGAAACCTGCTACCCATTTCTTTGTGAATGCATGGCAGCAAGCGCACTCCCCAGGAGCCTTCCCAACAGGTTGTACCTCCTGGGGCAGGTGCTGAGGTGATGCCTCAGCTCTTGCACAGCTCTGTCCCGGCATCAACTGTGGCAGCCAGCGATGGAGGAGACAAAAGAGGCTAGTGTATCAGTTTGAAACTGCTTTGTAGCTAACCCAAACATGCAACACTAGCACAAAATATACCCACACAGTGCTCAATTCTTCCGACATAATGATGCCTGGAAAGAGGGCCCCTCTTCTGACGTGCTTATGCACACACCAGAAGCACAGACGTGATGTTCCTTTGCCACAGAGTACCTGTATAGTTCTGTCCCTGTAAGCCAGTCTTCTCATCTTTCAATTATCAGACAGCAACCCTGTGCTGGGCTGCAGCAAGAGCAGTGTGGCCAGCAGGGCAAGGGAGGGGATTCTCCCCCTTTACTCTGCTCTCCTCAGACCCCACCTGGAGTACTGTGTGCAGTTCTGAAGCCCCCAGCACAAGAAGGACATGGAACTGCTGGAGCGGGTCCAAAGGAGAGCCACGAAGATGATCAGAGGGCTGCAGCAGCTCTGCTATGAGGACAGGCTGAGAGAGTTGGGGCTCTGCAGCCTGGAGAAGAGAAGGCTTCGAGGAGACCTTAGAGTGGCTTTCCAGTATCTGAAGGGAGCCTACAGGAAGGCTGGGGAGAGACTATTGACAAGGTCTGGGAATGTCAGGACGAGGAGGAATGGGTTTAAACTGGCAGAGGGGAGATTTAGACTGGATGTTAGGAGGAAG
>WAAF01012559.1:0-18772 GCA_013400475.1 Tricholaema leucomelas | reverse complement strand
AGAATCCCTTCCCTTGCCCTGCTGCCCACACTGCTCTTGCTGCAGCCCAGCACAGGGTTGCTGTCTGGGCTGCATGTGCACACTGCCGGCTCATGTTGAGCTTTTCATCAACCCAGACCCCCAGGTCCTTCTCCTCAGGGCTGCTTCTATAACATGTCAGAATGTCATTTGGTTGGTTGGAGGGTTTTTTGTTTTGCTGTTGGTTTGGGGGTTGTTTTTTGTTTGGTTGTTTTTTTTAGCTCTAATCCTCTTATGCCCCTGTGGCTCATCTCAGCTTGGTGTCATCTACATATCTGACAAAGACGGTCACTATTCCACCCTCCAGTGGCTGAATCTCTCTTGAATCCTACCCAGCCCTTTTTTGTATTTTGACAGACACCTTTCTGAATACAGTTTCCAACCAGTTTTGCTTTCCTTCATTAAGGCAACTTGCCTAGGATGTTTCTTTAGTTTATGTATTGTAACATGAGCTGAGGTGGTACCAGAGGTCTTAGCAAAACCGAGAAACAAGTCATATCCTGCTTTGTCTCTATCCACAAGCCCTGCTGCAAGAGGAAGGCACATTTATTTGACACGATCTGCACCTGGGAAATCAGTGCTGATTGTTCTTCTTCTCTTGGTTGTTTCCTAGGTGCTGATGATTACTTTGTTTAATTATTTGTTCCAGTGCATTTCCAGGAACCAGAGCTGGGCTGACTGGCTATAGCTACCTCCCTCCTCTTGCTTTCACAGGATGCCGCTCTGTGAGGAGTGTCAATCTCTTATGCTGCTCTCAAAGGGCCCTGAAGGGTCCCAGCCTGGACCAGCTCCTGTGTGGGGTACTGCTGCAGTGCTGGCAGACCAATGCTTTCCTCAGCCTTCCTCTAACCACCGGTCTGTAGCCAGAATACTTCCCTACTTTCTTTGCTATCCTGCTTCCTTCTCATGTCTTGCTCAATTTTATTCATCGTAATATGTGCTAACCTTTCATGCTGACCCTTAGCCATTTGCACATATTTCAGCTTTCCATTTGCTGTCTCCCTCCCTGTGAGGCCCCTGAAGACTGAAGCCAGTTGATCTTGTCCTGTGTTTCTTGACCTTCATTGTAGTATTGTCACGGCTTAAATTTGTGCTGCTGCAATTGTTCCTGTAGACAATGTTGATGCTCCTGAAAGCCCTTGTGCTTGGACTTCTTGCCCTGCGTGCTTGCTTACCACTGCTCTGGTTTGCCTGCAAACATCTGTGGTGCTCTGCTAAGTGTCTTAGTGTGAAAATGCAGAAACTCAGCCTTTCAATGAAATCGTGGACTTCACCCACTTCCAAGGGGACTTTCTCAACTGTGACAAGACTTCTCGTTTTGGACCATCTCTTTGTCTCTTAGCAAACAGAGCAAGGCAAATTCTGACCTCAATTACACCAGGAAAATCTGGATTGGTGCCAGAAAACTGCTGAAGTTGTTTCAGGTTTATAGTGATGAGAATGAGAGTGGCATCTGCCTCATTAATTCCCTGAGTTCACAGCAAGCAAATGATTCCAAGAGGAAATAGCTCCGTAGAAGGGAGCCCTGGAAAGAATTAGAGACTGACTTAATGGGATTAAGGGGAAAAAGTGTTTTAGTGACTTCAAATCAATCCTCTCCTCAAAACATTTGAGGTGCCAAAACAAACCCTGGTTTGGGAAGGAAAAGGTTAAAAAGCTAAGAAAACAAGACACCTCGGACTCTTTTAATGATGTCCTGTAGCAGAATGAGCCCAACCCAGAGACTGGTTGCTGAGTCAGCAATACCATACTTGCTACTTGGTGTTCATCCACAGGGCTCTGAAGATGGAAACTCAAAGTTTTCCACTTTATCCATGGGGCTCATTCTGCGTTTTCAGGTTTGATAAAAGACCCAAACAAACCAGACAGCATTACAAGCAGGGATGAGTGAACAGGTCTGGCAAATGGGAACCTCTTTCTCAGGTGCTAGGCCATCCTGTCATCCAGCCTCTACAGCCATTCCTCCTGTTGTTGCTTTGGCTTTTAGTTCTGCAGCTAATTACCACCTTTGCACATTTCTTCACCCACTCCACACTGCACATGGTGCTAGGATCAGATGTGCCAGAAGTAAGTAAATATGTGCAAAGTGCCTGCTTCTGAGGTGTTTCCAGGTATGCTAGCAGCTGCATGAAGACAGCCAGCTTTTGTGCAGTCGAGTGGAAGGGGGAAATACTTTGAGTAAATGGCAAGAGCCAGCACCTTTCAAGCAGGTAGGTGGACTTTCATGCTGACAAGAAGGAGATCAGGAGGCAGCACGAGGCTCACACTGTGCCTATTAGTAATAGCCGCAGGTAAGCAGGAACTATGACCCCACATGCAAACTGCCTTCTTCCATCTTCTGCCAGTGAGGTGGCTGTCCTTATTCATCCAGCCATCTTGTTCAACCTACCATAAAAGCTGAGGAAAAATAATTAGAGGCCGGCACAGCCTTTGAGCAGCATGGGCATTTATTCACTGTTTACATACAAAGGCAGTCAAGTACCAAGGACACTGTCTGGTCTGATTGTCTGATGGCCTTTGAGGGAGAACAGGGCTTTATGCAAAGATTCTCATGCTCCAAGGTAAGCTTGGTAAATGAAAGCATTCAGATGGGAACAGCAAGAACATACAAGGTCCAGAAGGCACTTCCCTGTGGTGACGAAGCTGGTGAGAGGTCTGGAACACAGCCCTGTGAGGAGAGGCTGAGGGAGCTGGGGGTGTGCAGCCTGCAGAAGAGGAGGCTCAGGGGTGATTTCATTGCTGTCTACAACCACCTGAAGGGAGGCTGTAGCCAAGTGAGGGTTGGTCTCTTCTGCCAGACAACCAGCAACAGAACAAAGGGACACAGTCTCAAGTTGTGCCAGGGGAGGTCTAGGCTGGATGTTAGGAGGAAGTTCTTGCCAGAGAGAGTGATTGGCATTGGAATGGGCTGCCCAGGGAGGTGGTGGAGTTGCTGTCCTTGGAGGTGTTCAAGAAAAGCCTGGCTGAGGCACTTAGTGCCATGGTCTAGTTGACTGGCTAGGGCTGGGTGCTAGGTTGGACTGCATGATCTTGGAGGTCTCTTCCAACCTGGTTGATTTTATGATTCCTGTGATGGGAGACTACAGAGGACTGATCTATTTCACATAACTTAGAAATTCTAAGGCAGCTTGATAACTGCATAGAGATGCTGCAGGAGAAGAGAGATTTCTGACAGGAGACTTCCATTTAGGAAAAAGCACACCAGTGGCTAGTAGAAGAAGTAAGTCAGATGAAGGGAAGAGAAAAGGGATGCACTCCTTATATGAGGGTAACTAATCAAAGAGAAGGCTTGTCTAACATCCTGATAAGACTCTCCAGACCTTGCAGGTTTTTCAGCCAAGCTTAGGTGACTTTCAAACAGGTGCATGGCAGCTCAGAAAGAAGTTATGGGCCATCATCAGAAATGTCTGGGGGAGGTACTCTGGATCTCCTATGCAGTAGGTTACACTTGATGATTATAATGGTCTCTTCTGACCTTAAACAATGAGTCCATGACATTCAGCTGTGCTCAAGTGTGGCACTTTATTGTACAGCAGTTTTGGCTCAAAAAAAAGCTCTTACCAGGGAATTAAACAGGAAAATTAACAACGTGGTTGCTCCACCATCCTCTGTGCTCCTTAATTTGATATTTCTTTATTTTATGTTGTCCTTAAATTTTTAGTGTGCTGCAGAACTGTGTATTGGGTATGCAGACGCACATTATAGGGGTAATTAGGAGGCAGCTGAAGGGTTTTGGCAGCTGGGAAGGGGACAACAAGCACTCTTGGCTCTTCAAGAGGCAGTGAGGATTTGTGGGAGACAGATATTAGCTGAATGCTAAGACTGTCAGCTGGGACAGTCAGAGGGACTAACAATAGTATTTGCATCATCTTGAAGTTAACCACTTCCAGAACAGAACAACACTGTGCAGCAAAATAGGAGTTATTGTTCCACTTGCAGAGTGGTAATGTCAAATCTTGCAGCAAAAAGGGTTTTTCAGTGCAGCTTGACTGGCTTGAGCCCAAAGTGTAGCTCCTATGAGCACTGATAGCTTTTACAGAGGCTTAAAGTGAAATGTTTGAGGAAAAAAAAGTCCTGCTGTCACAAGGCAGCACTGGTCCAGGATCCAGAGTCTACATCCACAATAGTATATGACTGAGATAGGCTTTTCTTCACTTGCTTCACTTTCCTACAATGAGTCTCGTTTCTGGTGTTTATTCCCTTCTGCAAACCACATAAACTACTCCCCTGCTCCCTTGCTGCCCATGAAGGCTTAAACCTTGAAGCCAGAGCCTGGGCTGTAACAGGGATAGAACTGAAGCTGGGGATGAGGAGGCAGGACTCGGACTGGCATTTTAGTTTTGATGAAAGAAATTAGTCTCCTGGTTATACCACAAAATCGCTGTTTCATGATTCACACTGTGGAAGAGGATTGGGGTATACAAATCTGGGTTCCTCTTGCATGATGCTGTGCTTGGGAGAGGAGATGCAGGTGTGCACCTCAAGTGTTTAAATCTGTGACTGTTTAGGCCATGGCTCCAAGCTGGAACCAGTCACAAGTAAAATGAAGTTAGAGCATCTCAGCACTGCTCTTGTGCTGCTCTATTTGCTAATGCAGACAAAGCCTTTACCCTCAATGACTGTGTCTGTCAAAACATTCTAATATCTCTTGTTTCCCAAGACCAGAAGTGATTAAGTTAATTTATAGTTTGGAAGGACCCATCAAAGAAACTGTCTTGGTCATGATGTGTTTGTTAAGAAGGTCAAAGTGTTTAGTCTCTCTGCTGTGACTTACTGAGGATGTAAAGTTGTCTTTCTGCTGAGAACCAACTCAATCTTGATTTCTCAAGCTTTCCTGCTCAATATCCCTGCCTTGAGCCAAGGCTATGGATATTTTTTGGACTGGATGATCTTGGAGGTCTCTTCCAACCTGGCTGATTCTATGAATATATACAGCTATATACAGAAATATACAAGTTAAAGGTAATACAGAAACACAACAGCCCTCCCAGAAACCAGAGTCCCCAGGAGGAACTCCCAACCACCCTTCCACCTTCTTTCCACCCCTCTGCCTTGTCCCAGAGTTTGCCTTACGTGCAAGGTGAGCTTGGAGGATTGGCAAGGGGAACTTAGAAAGTAGAAGGATTAGTTACACAGCAAAAGTCCAGGGAGCAAGCACAGACTCTGACAGAGACCCACACACCCTGTCCTATCTGTATTTTGTGTCCTTGTTTTTATACATCTCAGCAAGCCTATGAGCAAAGTAGACACCACCATTGTTTCCTTTTCACAGCCTATAATCTAATCTCTCTCAGTGAAATATTCCAGTTAGCCTCAAACTAGCACATATCTGAACTCCATGGAAGGACTAGGGATAATAGGGGAGGGAGAGCGAGGAATCTTGAAATTTAACTAGTTCTGACATTACTCTTCCAGGCCAGAAGAAATCTCCTGTGTGCTGTGCAATTTCAGTATTTGTATTCCCGAATCCTCTTCCATCTCTAAAAGACCTGAGGGAAAGAAAAAAAAAAGTTGAAATGGGTTGCTGTTTGCCATCACTCCTCTGCACAAAGTCCCCACGATGGTGCTTCTGCCCTGCAGCACTTTTGAGTCAGGGCCGTGGTGAAGCTGCTGCCAAAAGCTACACTGTGACTGGCTGGCTGCGGCTCCTGGAGGGGCAGAGCCAAAACCCTCTGAAACTTCCATCTCCTCCCTCCTGGGTCAGCTAGGGTCCCTGCCTTGTGACTGTTACAGTGTGCCGTGTCCCTGCACTTCCCCGTGCTGTTTTCCTCAACCTCCGTGCTTCCCAAACTCTTCTCACAGGGATGTGTATTCCCATGGCAACTGAAACACAAAGGCTGGGCAGGATTTGTGTCTCTGACTGTCTCCAGCATATATCTGTGGGAGTATCTCTGGCATTGGCACAGGTAGCAGCTCAAAGTGGGGACCCTTTTGGAGCTGTGTTTCGTAGAAGGAAGCAGGATACACACTCCTAATGAGGCATCTTATTAACTCTCTGTCTACCCCGGACTGTAAAATAGATGGGTGGGGGGTGGGGGAGGGCAAAGTAAGGCTTCTGCCTCTTCCTGTGGGCCAGGGTGGCACATAGAATCATAGAATCATAGAATGGTTTAGGTTGGAAGGGACCTCAAGGATCATCCAGCTCCAACCCCCTGCCATAGGCAGGGACACCTCCCACTAGAGCAGGTTGCTCAAGGCCTCATCCAGCCTGGCCTTAAACGCCTCCACGGAGGAAGCATCCACAACCTCCCTGGGCAACCTGTGCCAGTGTCTTACCACCCTCACTGTAAAGAACTTCCTCCTAACATCCAGTCTAAATCTCCCCTCTGCCAGTTCAAACCCATTCCCCCTCGTCCTGACATTACCAGACCTTGTCAATAGTCCCTCCCCAGCCTTCCTGCAGGCTCCCTTCAGATACTGGAAAGCCACTCTAAGGTCTCCTCGAAGCCTTCTCTTCTCCAGGCTGCAGAGCCCCAACTCTCTCAGCCTGTCCTCATAGCAGAGCTGCTGCAGCCCTCTGATCATCCTTGTGGCTCTCCTCTGGACTCACTCCAGCAGTTCCATGTCCTTCTTGTGTTGGGGGCTCCAGAACTGCACACAGTACTCCAGGTGCTGCATGCAGGATGCAGAAGCTGAGGCCATTCTTGTGCCTGACAGCAACACTGGGACGCTGGCAGAAAACACAAGCCGAAGGGTAATGGCAGCACCAGCATGGGGCGCTGGAAGGGAAAGCATGAGTCCACCCAGGGCAGTCTCCTTAGCCGCAGGTGATGGGGTGGTTTGGATCTTGTGTCTTGTTTGTTTTCTTGCAGCACTTCAGGTCATGGAAGAGGATTCCTCAGCACTCTCAGAAGTCTTCAAAGACTCTCCATCATCGAGGCATTGCTGGGATTTGGATGCTTCAAGTGACTAACATCCATGTTTGGGGGATGGCTGAAGCCGCTCTGCCCTTCCCCGCTCCAGGACTTTCTATCGCTGCAGTATGCCCATCAGGAGGAGGAGGGAAGTTAGCAGGGAAATATTGGGAAACTTCTGAAGTGCTAATTGAGGGAATTTAAGTTATAAACATTTTAAATCGAGCTAATTTTTGGTGTCACATGCTACGTGTTGAAGAGACAAGTCCTAAAATTAAAGCTGTTTTTAACATCTCTTGGCTCCTCCTCTCCACCCTGCTTGTCTTTCTAGTTACAAAGCAGGAAAGAAATCAGTGAAGCTTCTTGGGCTTTGCTGAACACTGCTATTTTTATAAGGTGTTATATTTGATTTACTTAAAATCTCACCAAAAAACTCCACCTTGGGACCAGACCTCCTTTATCAGTGTTGCAGATAACGTTCTGCTTTTGCATATGGGTTTGTAAGGAGGAAAGACCAAAGAAACTGGGCTGAGAAAAGGTGCTAGCTCACCACCTTAATGACAGCACCATCCTTTAATGTAACCTTTGCCCAGGGGTATTGTGGCTCACTGTCTCCTTGTGATAAATGTTACCTCCTAATCACTCACTCACTCTCTCTCTCTTTTTTTTTCTTTTATCCCCCCCTCCCCTCTTAAATGTTTCTTAAATGACAGCAATGGTTGTATATTGAATGAGGAGATCCAAACACCATCAAGTTTTCCCGTGTGCTCCTTTGTCACTGTCATTGGCCAACCAAAACTCCCCAGGCTTTAAGGGAGTGAGGACTGTGGTCCAGACTGTGCAGGTCATGCTCTGTTCTGCCCTGGGAATAGCTAAAGACATCAGATTTCAGCCTTCTCCTTTGAGATGATTACTGCTTCACATGTGCCTGCCTTCATAACTATTGTGCTGGACCAATTTTAAAACCACAGCTTCAAAATTAATGACTCTCTGCTGCCACAGCACTATGAAACCCTCTCACTAGGACCTGAGGGTGGGGACAGAGATGAAAGGGGCTGAAGCTTGCTTTCACTCCCATTCCCACTCTTTATTCACTTGTTCTGCAAGCGTTCCTTAGTGGGGCACTCTGCCCAGCACTGCAAATTTATATAGATACCTGTGCATCTGCTGAGGAGCCACAAACACACAAGTTGAAGTGGACCTGTGATGAAAGGGCTCTTGAGTGTGGTAGCAGCTAGTGCTGGTTGAGCACTGTGCTCTCGGAAGGGGTCAGAGCTTCCCCAGGACTGCCCTACATTCAGACTTCTGTCCCTCAGAGTGTATGGGGAGGTTAGCAGCCATCTGGCATGGGTTTGCTCCTTTTACCTCCTTGCTGCACATTAAATTTCAGGGGATGTAAAATCTGCCCTGCCAAGAGGAGCTGGATACTTTTGGAAGCAGCAAGATGTGGTCCTGGCAGCTTCCCCACTCAGCACTGAGGCTGGGTATTTCACAGCTTGCATAACCCTCATTTACTTTGGGATTTTTGCTGAGGCTCTATGATGCCAAGGCTTGTACTGTAGAGTTCTTATTTTGCTTCCAGGAGGTTGCTTGCCATCTCACTCGGTCATGGAGTACTGCAGGTAATAGAAACCTTTAGTTTTCATTGATTATTCATGGCACAGTTTGCTTTGCTAGGCATCCTCACAGGCCACAGAGCCTGCAGCCTCCCAGCACGTGTAAGGGGACACATTTCCTTGCCACAGACAATTTGGCTTGAAATTTTCCTTGAAGCATTTCAGCTCAGCAGGTAATGAATACTTGGGTGGCTTTGACTTGGTTTCACTCCTCACCAACTGCTTATGCTACCTTTGGGCCCCATGGATGCCCCTGGCCTGGCTCCTGCCCCTGAGTGGGTCTGGTAGCTCCTTTTTCCAGGACACCACTTCAAGATACCTTTCCCTCTTTACATCCCACCATGAGCTCCATGTACTAATCCTGATGTCTGTCCTGTGGGGAACTGATGTGGGTGCCTGCCAGCTGGAGCTGGGACCTAGCAAAGCCTAGGAGGAAATCTTGAACCTCAGACAGCTCCATTTCACTTTAAATTTTGAGGGGAAATCCTGAAAAGCTCTTTATAGGGATTGTATTTTTGCAGCAGCCTGTTTCCTCCTTCCCTTTCCTTTCCTTTCTCCACCTCTTTGTCTGCTAAATAAAACAACCTACATTTTTGACCTGAATTACTTTAAGTGTCCCCAAAGGCATGTGCAGCTCCTAGGACTGTAGGAGGGTTTTCTTCTTTGGTGCAGTCACCATCATTAGAGATGACAGCCAAGCTGGATCCCCCCAGCCTGAACACTGTATTCGTATTTTGCCCTACAAACAATAACCCTATGCATTTCTGTAGCACCAGCCACCAGGGAGAGGCTTGGGCTGCTTTACAAACAGGCAGGCATCAATCCTGTGGGTGAAATGCCTCCCCATTTCTGCAAGTGAAGCACAGGGATGTTAAGTAATTGCCATCCTTGCTCAGCAAGGATCCGAATCTACCTGCATCCGTATTCACCTAAATCACCAATAACTCTAATGCTGTCAGCAGAGGAATCAAACCCAAGATCCTAATCTGTAGGTGGCTCCTCCCACCCTTGCAGCATCGCCCTCACTGTCCCACTAATGCCTGTCATTCTCCCCAGGGAGCCATCAACTTCCATGGAGAGTGTCTGAGGACTGCACTCCTTTGCAGCATCAGCAGCAGGACGTGGTGGGATGTCCTCTTCTCTGCCCTCACCTCTCTGCTGCCAGAGCTGAGGGGCCAGCTAAGCCCCTCTGGAGAGTCTGTATGTCAGGCTTTGGCAAAGCCCCACTCAAATCACACGTTCCAAATGGTGGTTTTTCTTGAAAGCACAATGAAATCGCTCATTCTAACACTCTCTCTTATAACACGCATGGCAGACCTGGCTGAATTAAACCAGCCACACTAATTTCTCTTCTTATAGCAGCCCAGTGTAGCACACAAAATGCTTGGCTTTGGAGGGTGATATTATAAAGAAGGGCACTGTAATTTAGTGGCTCATTTAACATGAACCAAGAGAAATATGAGGCATGCCAATGCCGCACTGGGGTTCTATTTATATCTTTTTTTGGTGTATGGTATGATCTGTAATAAAGGAGAACTTTTATATAGTATTAGCACAGTAATGTAGCTTACTGGGTTACCACACCTGAATTTAGGAAATATTGTATTAGAAGCAGCTCTGCAAACACTGTGTGAGAACAGCCCTTTCTTTAGCAAGAAATCGTGATTTCAAGTTTCCTAAAATAAATATTAATGCACTCTATTTACATAGGGATCTGGACCTTTATTAATGCAGCAGGAGGATCTCCACCTCTGAGCTCAGAAGCTGTTATGTGCAGCCTCACAGAGTTCATTTTATGGCTCCCAGCCCTGCTGCTCAGCACCCTCTGGCACCAGGAGCATCCTCTTCTGCTAGGAGCCCAGAAAGAGGGCGAAAGGCAGAGAAGGCAGAAGAGCCATGTTTTGCTGGGGAGCACGGTATCACAACTTCTGGGAAGCATTTCCTTCTACTTTCTGTCTGCATGAAGCCCTGCAGCCCTCACACCTTGCTTAGGGGGCTGCCAGTGGGAAGGGCCAGGATTTACCCCCTCAGAGTTTGTAAGAAGGCCACACAGCAAGTAAGCAGCAGAGCCAGAATAAGAGCAGAGACGCAGACGCTCCTGGCACCTCACCCTCTGCATGATTCAGAGCTTGTTTCTGAAGCGAGAGGACTGGGTAAAGTTTCATGTGTCTATCTAGAAAGCAGCGTGTTCTGCTTCCCATTTAAAGCTCAGGAGCCTCATGATGATTCAGAGTGCATGCAGAAATGTGCCTGTGTGCTGAATTTTAGTGCCAAGCAGCGTAATGCCTGCCAGTGATTAGTCCTGCCACGCAGGTGGGTAAAGGAATTTAATCAGGTTTGGAAACCAGAGGGGAAATAATCAGCTGGAGGATGCCAGGGAGAAGGGGAGCTTACACAGGTGTGGCGATGCCTTTGCAAATGTCACTCCCACTGAAGCTGACACGTGAGGCAGTGAGATGCAGGTTTCTTTAAAGCAGCCTGCTCCGCAGGGCACTGCGAACTCGCAGCAGGGAGCTGGTGTTGCTTAGCCCTTGAGGAAAGATGCTTGGCCCTTTCCCTTCACCCTGCAGGGCAGAGAAGAGCTGTGGGAGGCTGCAGTAGCTGTGCTACCGTGAGCAAGTGCTCCAGCTTCCCTGCCACAGAGCCAGAATGTCTCCAACCAGCTTCTGCAGCTGGGGTTTGGCATTTGGGGCAGGAAGGGACTGATACTTTTCACTGCTGACAGGGCTGATGGCTACCCTAGCTATCTTGGACCTGCCTGCAGAAATGGCAGCCATAAGACTACCTTTGGTGACATCCACAGAATGACATGCAAGCATGTGCCCCCAGCCCGAGTGCCCTTCTGGTCCATGCTGAGATGGAGGTCATCCTTCAGCCCCCAGCATGTGCTGCCTTGCTAGAGGTGAGTTCCCCTGCTCCCTGCTCCTCTGGTGACACAGACACCGTAGCCAGCCAGGAAGGTGACATGCAGGAGCGGATAAAGCCAGAGCTGACTCTGCTTCCTGCTAAGCCAACCTCAGGGAAATTACCCAGACACACTGAATAAAAATGAATTTAGTAGCCTGGCAGTAACTCAGACCATATTTTATTAACCTGGCCAGAATGAAATAACATTAATCTACCTCCCTGAAATGTCTTTTTTACAGCCAGGCACTAATGTATGAAAATGTGCTGGCAGCGTTTTCAGTAGGTTACAATGCTCTGGTTACGAACAATCAGGCAGTGAGGAGGCTGGAGCTTGGACAGGGGCTGAGCTGCAGCGTGGAGGTCCACCTGGCTCACCAGAGCACCAAGGTAGCAAGTAACAGCTTCTTTCACCGCTTGCCATGTCACCTTGTGAAAGTCCCCAGCAGCTCATTGCTTTTGGAGCGAGAGATGTCTGGGTACCTGAGAGAGCCTTGGTGGGCACTGGGTGAAGGTACAGACCAGCTCTGGCTTATGAGGTTGAATTTCTCTGTGGAAGTGCCTGCCTTCCTTCCTCCTTCCCTCCCTGTCTCGTTCTTTCCCTCCCTCCCCTGCAGGTAGGAAAACAGCTTTTCTTGGCTCAGCAAATGCTGTGTCTCAGTTTCTCTATAAAACTGGGAGGGCATCCACTCAGACCACAAAGTATGAAGCCTCAATGCTTGCCCTTGCTTTAGATGCTGAGATGCACCTCAGAGAGGAGTCTGGCACCTAAAGGAAGGCAAAAATCATCCTCTCTTGGGTTTCCTTCCTCTGGGCCACCCACTAAATGTGGTGGAGGTGGCCACGAAGGTGCTGCATAGCAGGACTCTGCCTGCTGGTGGCCCCAGAGCTTTTGCTGCTGGGCCCATGGGGGCTGCTGGGTGGTGAGGGTGGCACTCCCATGGAGGACTCCAGGAAGATTACTCCCCATGTCTCAGAGGCACTGCCCTTAATCTTCACACCAGTGAGAGGGTTGCTTTTGCAAGTCCTTGAAACAGGCTGTGGGACAAATAAGTATCTTCCCTACCCTCTGCATTCTCATGGCCTGCATTCTGCCCTAGCAAGAAATAAAACTGCCTTGCCTTCCTTGTTTATTGGCAGTCATAATCCAAATAATACCTTAACCATCAGTAAGAGCTTGCATCTGAGGAAATGAAAACACTCAACAAGCATTAACGATTTAAGATGCTCAGCCCATCGCTGAGGTACTTAGGGAAAACCATTCTCTTTTCTACGCATAGGAAGATAAAGCAAACCATAGGTAAGTGACTTATGGCCACGCCACAAGGCAGCAGCGAGGCACAGCAAGAGCCCAGTCTCTTACCACTGTTTGCAACCGTGTCTGTTTTGACTGTTTTCATCCTACTAATTCTCCATGCCTGTGATGCTCCAGCACATCAGAGGATGTGCTGCAGGTTCTCGAGGGGTATATACTCTACTTGATTACTGTGCTGTTTGGGGGCTACTTGCCTTCCCAGCATCCACTTGCTCAAGGCAGGCAGCTCCTTGGGTGACTGCAGGGTGCAGGATCAGGTTTGCTCAAGAAATCCCCACATATTAGAGATGCCTTCTGTCTGTAGTGCTACCCCTCACCCCATAAATGATCCAGGTCTTCAGGGCAGGTGTAGTGGAGCCCACTGCAAGTGTGAAATGGGACAGATTGGGCATTGCATCTCATCTCAGGCAGCTTTATGTGTCCTTTTGCTGCAACCTCATCTCCAAATATGCTGCGGTCCTATCAGCTGCCAGTCTGGCTGTGAACACAGCTGCCATCACCCCATGGCTGGTCCATCGCCTGTTAGGCTGGGTGTAAGGAGAACAAGCCTGATTATAAATAGTCATATGAACTCCAGCTCGCTGAGCAGTGAACTTTTTGTATGTGCCTGCTTTGTAAAATGAAACTAGCCTGTGCCTCTCGGGGTGGAAAAAGAAAGCGAGAGGGGACCACACCTCTTCTATTATGTACATAGATCTGCCCATAAGGGTCTGGCAGTGCTTACCTAGTTAAGTGCAATGCTCTAAGCACAGGCCTACCGAGCAGTTGGTTGTTAACTGTTTAGAGCATGACTTGAAATAAAAGAGTTCATCCTGGACCACGGGTCAAAGTGGGATTTTCTTCCTTGAGACGTGAGCAGATCTGAGATGACTGCTTCCCTCTCCAGTATACCGAACGTATAAACAACCCACTGCTCATTCTCAGAAAAGCTGTGCTTTTTGGTTGGTTGGCTGGGGGGGGTTTGTTTCCTTAACACGAAACTAAAAAAGAAAAAAGAGAGAGAGAGAGAGAGAGAGGGAGGGAGAGAGAGAGGGAGAGGGAGAAGGAGAGAGAGAGAGAGAGAGAGAGAGGGAGAGAGAGAGAGCGAGAGCGAGAGCGAGCGCCAGGCAGGCAAGCAATAGTGAAAGTGCCACCATCTTGTTCTATTTTAAATCCTGCTTGCCTGTAATTTCGAATGCAGGCAGGGGAGGAGACTGCTGGGTCAGCCCACCACCTCCTGCCCGGCCGCTGCAGTGTGCATGTGCCTCTGTCTGTGTCTGTGTGTGCACTTATTGTTCTATCCTCACATCACCTTTCAGCCTGTGCCGCTCAACCTCTTTCCGTCCCCAAACATCTCTGATTAATAGGCTCGCTTGCTTTTTATACCCACACATGTGGCTCATCTGGAGCACAGGCATGCCTCCGCTTTCTTCTTCTCCTTTTATCTCCCTCTCTATCTGGATGTGTTTTTGTTGGGTTCGCTGTTTTGTTGGGTTTTGTGTTTTATTTTTTTACTTTACTTGCGACTGCCATGGCAACTGTTACATGTTTGGCAAAAAGCTTACAGAGAAGAAAAGGGGCTCAGAGCGCTCAGTTGGCAGATGTCCAGTGTAATCATGCCGCAGCGCCGAAATGAGGCCTTTGGCTGGCTGCCGAGCTAGGGAGAACAAAGATGTCAGTTCCCTGTGCTGGCGGCAGCACTTGTTTGGCACCCTTATATGGTTTCCCAGAACTCCTCGCCTTGGCTGCTTTCCATTCCCTTTAGGGCAGCAAACAGGATTAGCACACACAGACTTGTTTTTCTCTTTTCTCCTCCAACTGTTCCAATGACATCATCCCTGCTGCATTCAGCTGCCAGCAGGGTGACTTTGGGGGTGGCTTTTTTTCCCCTTCTTCTCCTCTTAAAAAAGCTGCCACTGCATGCACATCAGCAAGCACCACGGTTTAGGTAACGCTTGCACACCTTTCTTGTTGCATTAAAGCCCCCAAGTGCAGTGAGCTTGGGTGAACCAAGCCAGACATGCTGCCTTTTTTCTTTTTTTCTTTTTTCTTTCCCTTTTCTTTTCTTGATTCTCATAATTGAATTCCTGCAAGATAAAAATCTTCTTTTCCTCAGTAGGCTGTAATCAGCGCTTGCAGAGATGTGGTTTCCAACTGCCCTCATCATGTGCTTTTTATGAAACTCCACTGGAAAAGCACCTTGGCATGGGGGCTGATTTAAAGGGCCCGAGAGCAGGGAACAGCCCTCACTAGCCCTCTGAAGTGGCAGGGCTAGGACCACTCTGCCCAAGGTCCAGGAGCGTGTGGAGGCCCACGGGGCTGCTGTGGGGTGGTGCAGGAGGGACAATTCCTCTGTCAAGGAAGGGCTTTGTTTAGAAGAGCTCTTAGTTGCAACTGAACATGGAGGGTGGGGACAGAGGCGTTCAGGAGAAACCACTGAATGTTCTGCTGTTCCGCTCAAAGCCCAGACCATCTTCACCCCTGGACATTTTCCTCTCTTCAGTCAGTCTCTTTGCCAGTCAAATAACAGAGTCACATTCCGTTCCCAAGGGAGCCCCGAGGAGTACCAACAGCCAAGCGTTGCCCCTCACGAGGAGGGTGGGCAGCCTGGGTGGGGAGGCTAGGGCTGGCTGGGGCAGGAGGGCTGCCTCCCGGCTCCCTGCGCCTACTTCCCTCCCAGCAGCACTCCTGTTTAACTTGGCACAGACTGCAGGATGTGATGCTCGCTTCCTCCTGTCGCTGCGGATCCAGGGAAGGGGCCCAAAGGGGACGGTGGGCTTTGCACACAGGGCTGCTCAGTGATGGAAGAGCTTCCCAGCTTTGGGCTGGCCACAGACCACTTGATGTCTGTCAGCATGAGAAGAGCTGGCCAGTCCAGTTCCTCATTGGGTTGCTCAGATTTTCCACCACACGGGCGGATGGACAGACGGATGGATAGACAGCCATACACAACACAGCACGGTTGCTAGGAAAGCTTTAAATAAGCAACACTTGACCAGCTGACAGTGCAACAAGTGTTCAGCTCCCAGAGCTCCACATTAAACCTGGCAGCACATCAAAACCTCTGTTTCATAAGCCACTAGAAATAGGATTTTCTTACACCGCCAGAAGAACTCACCATGTTGTGCAGGGACCTGGGATTTTACCTGCTGTTAATGGTTAACTAGGCAGTGGTCTAAAAAATGCAGTAGGGCCCTTACCCATCAGGTATCAGATTTTACCAGGCACCATGCCTGGCAGCAGTCATGCCACCCTAGTCCACCTCCTAATCACATAACTTGAGAATTAATTAGCAATTAACAGCAACCAAATAATTACAGAATCAACTGTCAGGAGAGAAGCTGTGATGTTGTAAGTAGCTTTCCCAGGATGGGGACTGCCCTCCCTTGAGAAGGGGAGTGTGGGATTCTGGCCCAGAGGAGGAGTGGGATAGAAAGGAATCTTCCCTGGGGAATCACAGATTTCCAGAGGTACTGAGGTCTCGTAGGAAGAAGAGGGCACCAAGAAACAAAATTGGTGTACATGGACACTGATGGCTTTAGCCCCCTGAAGTGTCAACCCTCACCTGCTTGCCCTAACTGATGTTCTGGGAGGCTGGGCTGGTGCCTGGGCTCATCTGGCATTGCCAAGGGAATAACATGAGTGTCAGCCATGCCCAGAGTTTCATAATGCATGCAAGGCACAGTTTAGAAAGCTATTTGCAAAGCAAAGAAGCAGCTATGGTCAATCCTAGCTGTGGACAAGTGGCTTGGTGCAGTGTTAAAAAGCAGAGAAACCTAGGGACTGTTCCCACAGTAACACAGAACCAGAGAATGGTAGGAACTGGAAGGAGCCTTCAGAGATCATCTAGTCCAACCCCCATGATAAAGCAGGTTTGCCTCTATCAGGTTGCGCAGGAACCCATTCGGCCGAGTTTTGGAAACCTGCAGAGGAGGAGACTCCACAACCTCTCTGGGCAGCCTAATCCAGTGTACCATCACCCACAAAGTAAAGAGATTTCTCCTTAAGTTTTCTAGTTTGTACCCACTGCTTTGGGCACCTTCTCCTATCATTATGCACCACTGAGAAGAGCCCAGCCCCATCCTCTTGACCTCCACCCTCTACATATTTATATGCATTAATAAGATGCCCTCTTAAGTCTTCTCTTTTCCAGGCTAAAGACCCCCAGATATCTCAGCCTCCTCTCATAAGAGAGATGGTCCAGTCCCTAATCACCCCTCCCTGGGACTCTATCCAGCAGTCTCCTGCTTGCTTGCAGGGCAGTTCCTTCACAAGAAGGTGGCAAGACTGGATCACCTCCTCAGCTTTTGGGCACCAAAGGGGATAGCAGTGTTCTCCCAGGCCTCTGTCCACTCCAGATCCATGTTGACATGTTCTCATGTTGCAGGAAAGGCACTTTTTTTCCCCAGATGTTGGGAAAAGAGTGAATGCATTAGACAGAACCATGGAGATGGAAAAGGTGCAGATATTTGTCTTATTTATCGCTGTGTCCTTGACAATGAAGAGTGATGCAAATGATGGAGCTTCCTTTGGGAAACTCCATCACTGCCCAATGCACTTGGCTGTTAGGAAGGCCATCTCACCCTGTATTTGACTTCAGCAGTTTACAGCTAGGCTTTGTGCTTGCTTCCCAACATGCTGGCTGCTCATGGGCTCCTGTCTTCTCCAGACAAACTAGATGTCTTAAGTGCTTTTCACTTTTTCCATCAGTCAGTCTTAATCCCTTAATCATTTACCGCTTTCCTCCTCTCTGCTGCCATCTGCCCCATATCAGCCTTGGTCTGCCAGACATGACCGAAGTATCTCTGGGTGGAGAAAGCCTTCCTGGTGTGTGGCTGAGGCTCTGTAGGGTGTGACAGTGGTGGCTCCCCAACAGCCCTGTTCTTCTCCAACTCTGGGCCAGTGAGAGTGAGCTCAGTGCCTGGCACAGGAGAGCACAGCAGGAGAGACGCTCATTTTACACTGACTACTAACAGCCCAGAGGGGCTGTTCTGGCCAAGTAGGACTGCTAAGAGACAGAAACACCGTGGTCACACTGAGTCTTTCCCTTGGCTATGCTCCCTGCAGAAGAGAAGGCAAGAGGTTTGTGTGGAAGAATTTCTCAGTGTAATTCCAACAGGGTGAACTGCCAGGGCAGTGCAAGCAGGGCAGACTCAGTTCTGTGCCCTCAAGGAGCATCACTGGTACAGCTGCAGGGTGCATTTTACCCAGGTACCTGAGCTGGATGGAACATAAACTTCCTGCGGAGTCAAAACAACTGAATGGCCCAAGTTATGTCCCTGAGGGCACCTCATGTGGAGCACTCTTCTTCCTTCCATCACCTTTGCAAAAATGGTATGTGCACCCCTTGCCCTGCATGGGAGCTACAGTCTGCAGCTGAGTTCCATGCATGTGATCTCATCTGTTTGGAGGTGCAGGGGTATCCAGCTTGAATTATTTCCAGAGGTATATGCTTCTGTGCTCATATTCCAAGTCTCTTTCTATTCCTTCATCCCTTTTCCATTTTTCCATGTCCCTGTACTTGTAGCTCCTTGGGATGGAGCCAAGGCAGCTATGAGCACCTCCTTCCTGTGCTCCCACCCATGGCAGGGGGTGCCGCAGCTCCTGGTCCCCGATTGGCTCATCTTCTCACAGGTTGCATCCCCACTGCCTCCAGGCATTTGTCAGGGTGTGCAGCACAGCTTGGCCTGGGTCAGATGCCTGTGTTCCTCCTTGTCGACCCAGCGCTCTTTTTGTTTCCTTTTATTTATGCTACTCGATCCAGCTTTGAAGCCATGCACAAATGCTCCGCTCCTGGCCAACTTGAATCTGTTTCAAGGAAGATTGCACAAGAGTTCAGGGCTGGTGCTCTGAGCCAGGCCTGTTGGGCTGCCTGTTTTGTCCTCTCGGCCCCAGTCCTGCCAGAGGACCTGCTGGTGCAAACCCCTGCCAAAGCAGAGTCAGCAGGATGCCGCACAGGCTGCTGGGCTGGGAGGAGCCGGAGCAGCAAAGTCCAGCGGAGGTCAGGGACAGGCTTTGCAAATTGCAAAGGAAAGGAGAGAGAGAAAGGGGGGGGGTGAAAAGTAGAGAGAGAGAAAGGGGGGGGG
>WAAF01012556.1:56924-70349 GCA_013400475.1 Tricholaema leucomelas | reverse complement strand
TTCCAACCTAAACCATTGTATGATTCTATAAATGGCTTTGCCTGCTACTCTGAGTGTTGTAAACCTCAAGGTTAAACTGAACATGTCAGTCAATGCTATCCTGTCTTTGATCACAAGTAGGAACCAGTAGGTAGGTTTGTGATAAATGATGAACCATTGCCTCATCAGTATGTCACTGTAATTTGAAGTTTCCCAGGTTTGGCCCTGTTTTGCTCTGCTTGGCTCAGAAAGACAGCCATTGCCAGATCTTTCTTGGTAGAAACTGGGATACAAAGTACGTCAGTCAGGAGCTTTTGCTGGAGGAGGAAAAGCGTATTTTCCCTGACATGTTGATAGAATAGTCTAAGATGCACCTGGTAAAATGTCCCAGCTGTTGTGCTTAAGAGGTTAAGACCCTGTCTTCTTCACTGGTGAGATAAGTTGGCAACCGAGGTAAGACAATGTGAAAAGAGTGACTGCATCTTTATGTCTTCTGACATACAGTCAGACCAGCCTGATTTTGGAATGCTGCTTCTGAGAGCAGGGAAACATCTCCTTTTCCTGCCTTCGTGGAGTAGTGACAATGATTATTCCCCAAATGTAGATAGCTAAGAGCTTGCAGTTTGGCAGTTCTATAATCTTAGTAGACCTCAGGAGTTAGAGAATATGCCCCAGTCACAAAATTTGGGAGTGCATTGACTAGTAGACTGTGTGAGATGAGGTGTTGAGATGGAGAATTCTGTTGTCGGCAAAAGCCAAGCTTTGAGTGAGCTGTACAAACTGGCCTTGGGATGGAGCTATCTATCAGCCAGAGCCTCTTACTGCCACAGCTGTGACTGTTCCCATTTTTTGGAAGTACTGTGGTTCAGTTCAGTTTGAAGTAGAAAATGGCCCTGACAGATGACAATCAGCTACCTTCTCCAATGTAAAAAGGAAGAGCGGGCTTGTGATCCCTCTGGTGTGGAAGCTTAACGTAGCTGCAACGAACCTCTGGGTTCTCTGCTAGCAGGCAAGCAAGCGTTGTTCTCAAAAGCTAAGTAAGATCCAAGGAATGAACACACAAAGTAACTCACTTTTTCCTCTGGTGGGGGAAGATGGTTAATTAGCAACAAGTATTCTAGTTTGATCCATGGGAGGGAGGAATGAAAGGGGGAGGTTAGTCTGAAGTTAACTCAAGGGGTATATTTAAGGAGGAAAAATGAGCGAGCATTGGCCGTCTGTAAGGGAAGCTGATGTAAAACTGCAACATGTCTCCCAGGCATGTTCAGAGTCAGGCTGCCGGCTTTAAGAGGCTGAAACAATAAACCACTTGATGTCTGCAAGTGAAGCTGGTGTTAAATCAGCCGAGGTGTCCTGGGGAGATTAGTGATGAATTACTCTGCAGAGTCAATAGAGATTATTTATGAAGCCAGAGGGGATAGAGGGAGGCAGGCTAAGTACCATATCAGAAGTTATTTGGTACTTGTTGAGCTTTAACATTGCTTGAAGATGACTCAAGCAGTTGGACTTCCATATGTTGCCACCAGATGTATGGGTGAGCAAAGAAGAAGGGAGTATTCTCATAGAAGATCCATTTCCTTCCTCCTCTGACCAGTTTCAGATTGCTGTGGAACAAAAGCAGTCAGTATCTGTGCTATGAATGCTGCAGCTGAGGAAAGGGGCACTGTGTTTTCTTCTGGTCACGTTTACTTCCTGAGCTCTGATACCAGGATCTGTGATTTGGTGAAGCATTAGGCAGAGAACACAACTTGAAACATACGCTGTTCTGAATGGACTTGTCTCCAGCAGCTGGAGGAAGACTGCATATATCTGCAAAGCCTGTAAGAAAGTAATTGCAACTTACTAGTAGATACCAAAATGTAATTTCTGTGGTGTAAATTTTTGGTCTATAATTCCAGCTTAATTTGCTCTCTGTCCCATATGAGTTTTATGTTCTGAGAGATGCCTCTCTGGTAACTTCTAAATTGAAAGATTTGCATGCATCTGCTTTAGGTTCCACTTTAATCAGTTCACCTGTTTCTGTTTAAAAGCATCACATCTGTTTCACATTACTGCTGACCATCTTTAAGATCTACTGCATGTCTGGGTATAAGTTTTGAAAATAAAAGAAGAATCAGTTGATTAGCAGTTCTTTAGCCAGTTACTCAGCCAGTTTTTAAGCAGGAATATCCCAGTTTTGTGCTGTTGATGCTTACAGCTCTTGAGATGCATCCTGCCCCAGAAAAGCAACAAGACCACTTTTGAAGAGTAAGATTGGTTTGCTATAAATCCTTCCGCAGTTGTAATTGGATTGGTAATGATGTAGGATGCACACCTGCAGGCACTGCGACCCAGCTACAGGCCTGTGAGTGACTAAGTTAAACTGCTTCTCAGTGTGGGGCTGGCAAGCTTTATGCTTCTCTCTACTGTGGACTAAACTGTTCAAGCCAGATGTTTTTCTGCTGATGGCAGGGCACAGAATCATCCAAGAAATCAAAGTGTTTGTATAACTGTCTGTCCTTAGGGGTCTCAATTATTTTTGAACAGAATATGTTTTCAAGTGTATTTAGTGTTGATGAATGGCAGAAGAGCAGGGAGTCTGAAATCCCCAGGCTCCTGGACAGAACAGCAAGATTAGCAGTAACATGCACTACACTATTTGTTGTGTTGATAGACAGTAAACCTGTCTGTTTGGTCCTGTTTACTGCATTCCAAAATGCACACAGAGATATGTGCAGATATATGCAGACTGGATGGGGTACTTAGTGCCATGGTCTAGTTGACTGGATGGGGCACTTAATGCCATGGTCTAGTTGACTGGATAGGGCCTGTGGGTGCACTTTGAGTACTGTGTCCAGTTCTGGGCCCCTCAAGAGAGATGCTGAGGTGCTGGAAGGTGTCCAGAGAAGGGTGACAAAGCTGGTGAAAGGCCTGGAACACAAACCCTATGAGGACAGGCTGAGGGAGCTGGGGGTGTTTAGCCTGGAGAAGAGGAGGCTCAGGGCAGACCTCATTGCTGTCTACAACTGCCTGGAGGGAGGCTGTAGCCAGGTGGGGGTTGGTCTCTTCTCCCAGGCAACCAGCAACAGGACAAGGGGACGCAGTCTGAAGTTGTGGCGGGGGAAGTATAGGCTGGATGTTAGGAGGAAGTTCTTCACAGAGAGAGTGATTGGCATTGGAATGGGCTGCCCAGGGAGGTGGTGGAGTTGCTATCCCTGGGGGTGTTCAAGAAAAGCCTGGATGAGGCACTTAGTGCCATGGTCTAGTTGATTGGACAGGGCTGGGTGCTAGGTTGGACTGGATGATCTTGGAGGTCTCTTCCAACCTGGTTGATTCTATGACTCTATGATTCTAGTGACGTGGTCAGTTGGCATGGAAAAAAACATAAACATTGTTTTCATTCTTCTTTTCTTATGTGAAAGTAGCAATAAACCCACCACCATTGCGCCGTTGTTCATGGACTGGTTTGTTGTGTCCCCTCTGATAACTGTGCCTGTGTTGTAAGGCAGAGCTAATCTGCAGACTCCAGATTCTAGAAAATGTAAAGATGGTCTCTAAAGGGAAAATTAAACAAAGAGAAAACCACAACCAACAAAATGTAGCACTTTAAAAACTGCAGGCATCAAATTGTCTGAGCATGTATACTTGTGTCTGCTAGGAGCCAGGCCCACACCCACCGCTATGCTGCTCAGCCCCTGTGTGGTCACAGGTTTTGATCAGTTCAGGGTCACAGAACCATGGACTTTACAATTTATGGTTATTAAAGCCAAAAGAAACCTTTCAGTTTCCTCATTGAAACTGTAGAGCTTTACGCAGAACTCCGTGTACTGAGGTTTGTTGTTTTGATCCCGAGTCAAACCGATGACCTACAGTAAAATATTTCCAGCCTTTTCATTTTAGAGCTTCTAATCCTTGTAGCTCAGCCAAGTGAGGCCCAATTAGGCAGCTCTTCTAGTAATTCACTAGCTTTATCTCTAGCTGGTATCAGTTTGCCCTCCTTTTCAAAAGTAGACACAGAATCATGGAATGGTTTAGGTTGGTAGGGACCTCAAAGATCATCTAGTTCCAACCTCCAACTACAACAGGTTATGATGAGGGGCAAATAATGCAGTCGGAGCAGTTGGTTCAGAGGTGCAACATTGAGACGCTTTTGAATGTCTGCTGATTCATATTTTAGTTTCCAGATGTTGGTTATATTGGGCAATATTAAAATGTTTAAAGTTTCTTAGATTTAGCAATATTTCCTGTCTGTAAAAATAAAGCTCACTCTTTTACTTCTACCTAGTTCCAAATGGCAATATAATATGAAATATCAACATGGAATTTTTTAGTACTGAAGACAAAAACATTCTGCTTCATGCATCAGCCTCTCATTTATATTTGCATTTTCTCTTCCTGCTGTTAATTAGGTTGATTGTAGAAGGTCCATGGAGACTGCAGACTTCACTCCTTAAATATTTCTTTTTACACTTCCCTGTTTCAGTCCCCAAACTGAGAATTTCTTGCGTATGTGGTTTCCTTTATGGTTCATTTGGTCCTCTCTTACTCTCCTGAAATGACTAATGAGAGTGTCATGAGTTGGGGATGGTGGGACAGAATTTGTCACTGTGTGCATTTCTTTGTTGACATCTGTACTGCAAACCACCGAGATCATTTCATGCAATCTATCAAATGGCCTCTCGATGATCACAAATTTTGACTCCTCCTGATCTGCCCTGGAGACCTTGAGAGTTTTTTTTGATTGATTTTGAACTGTTTTGTTGTAACTGATGGCCCCTGCTCATTGCACACAGATGGGCAGGAGTAGATGGGAAGGAGAGTGTAATAGCTTATAGAATGTTATAAGCTCTTGTTTGCAGAGCTTGTTTCATATCCAATATGAAGCACAGACACATAGATGCTGTCAATTCCTTCTTCAGCTGTGACTGCTGACAGACTGAGCTTACCTAGCAGAATTGATCTCCTGGTTTAAAAACACCAAAACTACTCTTAGATCTGAAGGGAACAATCAGTCCCATTACTTGTTACTCTGAGAGGTGCTTTAATATTCAAAAGCCAGGATGTTACCATGGGCTCACAGTTACTTAGAAATCACATGGATTTGAGGCATTTTACTATAGCGGAAGAGAGGCATTGATATGAGGGAAGGTGTAAGCACTTTCGGTATGTAAGCATCAACATCTGTTATAAACATAAACATCAACATGTTAAACAACATCTAATTTTTAATGCATGTTTGATTAGCTGAAGAGGATAAAAAAATAACTCTTGTCTACAACTACCTGAAGGGAGGTTGTAGCCAGGTGGGGGTTGGTCTCTTCTCCCAGGCAACCAGCAACAGAACAAGGGGACACAGTCAAAAGTTGTGCCGGGGGAAGTATAGGCTGGATGTTAGGAGGAAGTTCTTGCCAGAGAGAGTGATTGGCATTGGAATGGGCTGCCCAGGGAGGTGGTGGAGTCACCGTCCCTGGGGGTGTTCAGGAAAAGCCTGGATGAGGCACTTAGTGCCATGGTCTAGTTGACTGCCTAGAGCTGGGTGCTAGGTTGGATTGGATGAGCTTGGAGGTCTCTTCCAACCTGGTTGATTCTATTCTTATACAAAAGCTCTGCCTTTGACAGTTCATTTTATTGAATAATCTGGAATAGCAGCTTCATAGTAGAGCTTCCCATGGTTCTTTTGTGACCTTTTTAGTGCAGCTTTTCAGGCTTCCTACTTTCCAAGCTGTCAGAGTCACTTAAGCATTACACTAATGGTACAATGTTGATATTGTTGAAAGGCTGAAGCTGTCTAATGAAGAAATCAGACAAGCAATATTGAAGATGGATGAACAAGAAGACCTAGCAAAAGATATGCTTGAGCAGGTGAGAAGGATTGCGGTCAGATCTTAAGTTCTTCACTGTCTTCTTTTCACCTAAAATAAGAGGGTATGTCTCTGGGTTCTGCTGGCATGTCTGCAGATCTGAACTTGGTCCTGTCATGTCAACAGAACTGCACCCAGGAGCATGAGACAAGTACTTTTCCCAGTGGTGACAGCTATACCTCTATCATGTAATTCTGCTTCATAACAGTTTTCTCTTCTTGCAAAATGTACGTGATTAGCATTGGCATGAGGCTTCCTTTCATGTCTTCTCACCTGTGACTTTCCTGTGATGTTGCCATAACTTCATTTATGATATGTTCTTCCCCTTCTTTTTCTTTTTTTTTTTCTCTTAACCTCCTTTCTCTCCTTGCCATGGACCAGACCATGTAGGTCAGGTGTTAGAGAACTGGGACCAGAGGGTTCTCACATTCTAAATAGAAATGTTCACAGGATCACAGGATGTCAGGAGTTGGAAGAGACCCAAATTGACCATGCAGTCTAGCTCAGGTCACACAGGAACACATCCAGACAGGCCTTGAAAGCCTCCAGAGGAGACTCCACAGCCTCTCTGGGGAGCCTGTTCCAGTGTTCTGTGATGCCTGCAGTAAAGAAGTTCCCCCTTCTGTTGAGGTGGAACCTCCTGCGCTGCAACTTACATCCATTGCTCCTTGTCCTATCTCAGTGAGCAAGTGAGCAGAGCCTGTCCCCCACCCTGACCCCCAGCCCTCAGATATTTATAAACATTTATTAAATCCCCTCTCAGTCTTCTCTTCTCCAGACTAAAAGGTCCCAAGTCCCTCAGCCTCTCCTCATCAGGCAGTGCTCCAGCTCCCTAATCATTCTCATAGCCCTCTGCTGGACCCTCTCCAGCAGATCCCTGTCTCTTTTAAACTGGGGAGCCCAAAACTAAACGCAGTACTCAAGATGAGGTCTCACCACGACAGAGTAGAGGAGGAGGAGAACCTCCCTTGATCTGCTGGACACACTCTTCTCAATACACCCCAGGATCCCATTGGCCTTCTTGGTCACAAGGCCACATTGCTGTCCATGGGTAACTTGTTAGCCACCAGGACTCCCAGGTCCCTCTCCACAGGGCTGCTGTCAAGCAGATCACCTCCCACCTGTACTGTTACAGTTTGTTATTCCTCCCCAGATGCAGGACTCTGCACTTGTCCTTTTTGAACCTCATTTGGTTCCTCTTTGCCCATCTCTCCAGTCTGTCCAAGTCTCACTGGATGGCCACACAGTTATCAAGGGAGTGAGGGACTTCTGTCCTGTGCAGTTGGTTAACTGCATATCTTGTGAGGAAGTCAGTTAAACCACTATTGTCCAATTCCCCTCGTTTTTAGAGGGTGAAAGATGATGCTTTGACCAATGACTCATATGATAAAATTCCTTAGCAGAGTGCAAGATATTTTAATTCTGGATTGCCTGACAAATTAGATTCCTTCTGTGTGTGCAGTTACAGTATTTAGTCATGTACAAAAAACTTTTCTATGGAAATTTATAGCTTACTTGTCCTGTTATCTGGATGCTCACAGCTGCTCTAGAACTCACTGCAGGCTTCTGATGCTCCACACCTTTGAATGTTGCATTCTTGGGGAGTGGGATATTATAAAGTGCAAATGCTTAGTGCACCTTGTGAGCTCTGCATGTGGCAATATTTATAACCATACTAAATCACAGCTACCATCAGCTATGTGCAAAATCTGTCAAAGTATGAGCTTTTTAAGGTCAGCACATGAATAGCAGTCAGTGTCAGACACATATCCAGTTGCTTGGTTATTGTTTATTGTTTCAGCAGAGTAGGGCAGACCCAAGAGAGAGATAGATGAGGCTTTGTGTGTGCTCTAAGGATGAGCACGATGGGTACTTCACACTGAGTGGGACACATCCTGCTCTTGTTTGCACCAGTGTTAACTCCAAGTAATGCTGTGGGAATCCAAGTTCTCTCTGTGTTTCCCCTTGGGTAAATTGCACTAACATTTGACCTTTAGGATTTAGCAATAGGAAATTCCCCATAGATTTAAAAATTAACCTAATGGGGTCAGTGATGGATAAAGACAGAACCGCAAGCAAAGCTTTTAAAGGGGTCAGTTTTGTGGCCACAGATGCACTGTTTTGAAGCTAGGGTTACACAGATCAGTCAATGCAATGCTTGCCCATGTTAGCAAAGGAAAACGAGGGCCTTCTCTCTCTCTGTCAGGGTTTATCTGTGCCTCTCCTTTTCCTTGGATCTCTCATTTTGGTGTTTGGTTTGTGTCTGTTACTCCAGCTGCTGAAGTTTGTTCCCGAAAAGAGTGATACTGACCTGTTGGAGGAGCATAAACATGAAATTGAGCGTATGGCCCGGGCAGATCGATTCCTCTTTGAAATGAGCAGGTCTGTTTCATTCGTCATGGTAAAGTGCAGGGAGAGTGTCTGGGGAAGCTTCTTGGAAGCAGCAGTAATTGTGGGGACTGTGCAGGAGATTGTGGACCTGCATTTGCCAGAAGCCCACAAATGTTACAGATGTTTCTGTCCATTGCAGAAACGTTTTGTTGACAATTGCGCTCTTTACGATGTCATTTAAGGCCTGATCCCCTGATGACATGCACAAATCTGCTTCCTCTGCCTAAACTTGTTCACACAAAATGGAGTTCAGATCTAGATATCAGATGGAGTGTAGCCAGAGGTCAAGATTTCATACAGAACCCTTTTTCCATTCAGCTATCCCATCTCCTCATGACTTCATTCTTGTTCCAGCTTTGCTACACCCCTGATCTTGCTCTGCTAACTGAGACATAGTTGGCATCTCCTGCAGTCACCATCCCCTGGAGATGTTAAAAAAATACATGATTTAGTGAGCATCCTGGAGCTGAGCTGATGATTGAATTTGATGATCCTAGAGGTCTTTTCCAACCTTAATCATCTTAATGATTCCATGATTGTAAAAGAAATTCTATCAGCTCCATTTCAGTTGTGGTCAAAACATGCTTTGTGGACCTGCATTTTCATAACAAGGTTGGTTATGTAGTGGTATGTTCAAACTATGTTTGTGATCCCATGCATAGGCTTTGTGGGACTCAACATCCAACCATTAGATTTATATAGGAAGCATACTGGCCCTGGGCTTCAAGGTACATCTCCAGTTCGGTGTCAGCTTTCCTCTACCCTTCACACAGGATTGACCACTATCAACAGCGACTCCAAGCATTATTCTTTAAGAAGAAGTTTCCAGAGAGGCTGGCAGAAGCGAAACCAAAAGTGGAAGGTATGCTTGAAGCTTTTGCTAAGACTTAGTTAAAGGGACAAGGAAGGTCTAGAGAGGATCGTCTTCAAAGGAGATGCATTTATGATGTATGCTGTGCTTGCAGAGCCAGTGAGTCCAAGGCATGTCATGTGCTAAGAAATGAATTCTGTCTGGCACTCTTCTTGCAACCCTTGACTTAACAGTAAATGCAACCATTGACTTACTAGTCAGTTTCATGATATCCTTACACCGTAAATATGACCTGACAGATGTGCTACCAGGCTGTGCTGAGGTGCCAAAAGCATTCATGGCATTTCTGTGCAGGTCAGGCTTACCTTCTCACGCTCATGTCCTTGGTTAAAATGGTTAAAATAGATGCCTCGGGACAGTGGTATTCCTGAAATGTGTAACATGTAAGGAGGGGAGAGGTCCATGGCTTCTGTGCCACACCCATTGTTATTGCAGACAGGGAGTGAATGTATTCTACTCTATCTTTTCAGATCAGCTTAAGCCTTTCCCCCTGTTCTCACTGGCTGTGTTTTTGGAGTGTGAGGTCCAGGAGAGAACAGCCTTGGTCCTAGGTTCAGAGGACCATACTACAGGCTAGATATAGTGCATCTTTCTTCTAGTTGTCTTGATTCTAGGCATGTCAATGTGGGAAGAACAGCATACATGCAAACTGTGCTGCATCATTTGCTGGGCAATAGTCAGGGAAGCATTTTAGGCTACTTCAAATGTTAGAAACAGCCACTGTGCAGTAACCTGTTCAATTTTTTTCTTCTCCTTTCAAGCCATTCTTCTGGCATCCAAAGAATTAATCCGAAGCAAGCGTTTGAGGCAACTCTTGGAGGTAGTTCTGGCCTTTGGGAATTATATGAACAAGGGACAAAGAGGAAGTGCTTATGGCTTTAAAGTCTCCAGCCTGAACAAAATCGCAGACACCAAATCCAGCATAGACAGGTAGGCCTAGAAGACCATAAATGAGTTGGTTACTGTGCTGCTGCACAGAGTAATGACAGTGGGTTTTGTTTGGTTTTAGCTCTGTGTACCATTTAAAGTAATGCCTTATTTGTTATTTAAGTAGTACTTTTCACTGTAAAAGATCCTGCAGTAGCTAAACTATCAGCACAGCATTCAAATTGTTCTGCTTTCTCTTTGGATAATGTGCGTTGGTGGCTGCATTGTGTTTCTGCAACACTGTGCAAAGATGATAAAATGTAGTATTTCACAATAAGTGAAATAGGTTTGGGGAGGAGAAGGATTCCTCTGGAATTTGCTCTTTATACCAAAGTTTTATGACCATGATTTTGGAAAGAAAAAGAAAACACAAACCCACTCTGACTAGAGTTTTTTGTCTCCTGAGAAACATGGCATATATTTCTGTTGCAGAACTGTCATAATCTTTACCTACACTAGTAATGGAACCACAAAGAAGAGCTGGTTGTAGCTAGAGCAGTTAAGGAAAATATCTCTGCTTAAGGAGGTGGAGCATATTTGTGGACATGAAGGTGTCTGTATTTGTGGACATGGGCTGCAGGTCACTGTAGTGCCAACACACGTTTTGTCCCACATCCCCATACTGTTTCTGGTTATTAATTCAACTGTGCCTGAGTAGAGAATACCACTTTGGGGCTCCAGCACCACTAAGGTTTTTCTTGGAGATCTCCCATACTGGTTTGTAGTAACTCACACCTTTTTTGACTTGTAAGATCTGCTGAGACCATGGTTGTGGTGAAATGCCTTTAAGCTATGACAGGATGAATAATGGCAGTAAGAAACCATAGGAAATTCATCCATACTTAACAAAGTTTGAACTGACAGAGTTGTGTTTTCACTACCAGGATGTCTTTCCATATTCCAAGGCTAACACTTTTGTAGTTGATATTGAACATTTTTTTTTTTTTGCCTTAATGTAGCTTGGCTTCATTTTTCCATATATGAAATGTCCCTGTGCAGGTTCTGTTCTCACCAGTTCATAGGCTGTGGTGAAACAGTGGCCATCTGCTGCCTTGCCTGTCAGTTAACCACATAGCACCCATCTCAAGTAGCTGTCAAGGCTGGCTGTTCTCTCTACATGCAAAATTCACTGATGCAAAACTCATTCACTTTACAAATTTCCTTAAACCTTTGCCTGCATCTCTCATATGTCTCATTTCGATCCACTCCTAAAACTGCCATAGTTTGTAGCAGGAGCCCAACCACTACTCAAGTTTAACTGTTACATTATTGTAGGAGTTGTCTTTGTAGCTTCTCCAGTCTTCAAGAACCTTTTCCTCTTTTTAGCTAACTCTTAGCTTTTATCCACATCGAGAGCAAATCAGTTCTCCCTTACGAGTTAATGTCACTTTAGTACTATTAGTTGTTTATTTTCTGATGTATCTGGGGACAAATACTACGCTGTGTTACACATTTTTCTTCTCTATGACACCATGGAGATGGCTGGATAGATGCTAGTGCTTCCAGAATAAATCAAGGCACAACATATTTGTTCGAGGTTTTAGGAAGGATGGTTCATAAAGGGCTAAATTATTTCAGCCCATGATACTTTCTTTCAGTAACAGAGCTGCTAACTGCTGATACATTGACACTGGAATGGGTTGCCCAGGGAGGTTGTGGATGCTTCCTCCCTGGAGGCGTTTAAGGTCAGGCTGGATGAGGCCTTGAGCAGCCTGCTCTAGTGGGAGGTGTCCCTGCCTATGGCAGGGGGTTGGAGCTGGATGATCCTTGAGGTCCTTTCCAACCTAAATCATTCTGTGATTCTAAGTCAGGTGGTTTCATCTTTGCAGTTTCATTTTACTATGGATGCCTATGATTCTATGTTTTGTTCATTCAAGAACATTTTCTACCCAAATGTTTTGCACTGATTTGTCACTGTCCTCCCACCATCCTTTTCCTTCTCACCACTCTATTATTTCTCATTTCTCCCTTCTGGGGTATTTTTGTTGTTTGCTTGTCGTTAGTGTTTTGTTCTTGTCTTTTGTTTATTTGTTTGTTTGGGTTTTGTTTTTTTTTTTTTTTTAGGAACATTACATTGTTGCACTACTTAATTATGATCTTTGAAAAGAATTATCCAGATATCCTAGATATTCAGTCTGAACTGCAGCACCTTCCTGAAGCAGCAAAAGTCAAGTAAGTCCGGTGGTATCGCTTCTTCCCAGGGGTGGAGTTCCCAGTGGTTTATGTTAATTTAATGATAAGCACCTTTTTTCATAATAGCCTTATAAACTCATGGCCAGCCTTACATCTCAAATGCCTTTGCTGACATCCTTGATGTTATTCAGACATACACCAACAGGTCCAAAACCGTTTGTAGATAGTTAAATCGACAGCTTTCCTTGGATACGCCGGCATCTACCTTATTTCTGAAGCAGATGTCGTAAATGGACTGGTTGTTGTTTGTAATTCACTCGCCATATTCTGTGGGTTTTCATCTAAGTCATGTGCTATTTTGGCTCAGTAACAGAAGGGTTGTTTGTAAGTGTCACGGAGGGGGATTCTGCCACCTAAGCCGATTTGTGGCGGAGGGGAGAAATTAATTGGTGCGAGATAATATGTACAAAAATACATATTTATTAACTTCAGTATTCTGAACTCTCACCACCCCCAACCACTGTATATTAATATTTAAAAGATCTTTTAGGATTAATACCACAATATAACTTATTAATAACTAGCAAACAGTCAGACTATAAACAGAGAGAGAGGAGTTTCCCCGTGGATTAATGCCGCTTGGGGTCTATATACTACTCGCCCAGCAGAGTGGGCTGAACACTCTGCTCTGTGGCAGAGACAACAGATATTACAGAGGCATTCAAGCATTTACTCACAATTCTGATTAATTATCAATAATCACCCTCCGGGGCTACATCACAGCCTATTACTAGTGTCCAAACTTCAGGGGAGCTTTGCCCGTGGACTTTGAGGCTGGAATCCTCCCGGCTTTAGGGGAAAGGAGAGCCTTCTCAGTTTCTGGAGAGATGAGTCTCTGACCTTGTTCTCCTGGCGAAGGATGCAATCTCTGCCTTTGTTTCTGTGATGATTTGGGTATTCCCCGCCCCCACACACTTTAGAAGTCACCCAGATTAGACTCAGCTGGCTCTGGAAATTTGAATGAAGCTTATATTTACAGCTGGCACAATGTACAAGCAGATATTTACAGTATATACAGTTATAGACAGAAATAGACAAGGTAAAAAGGTAATACAGAAACACAACTCCCCTCCCAGAAACCTGAGTCTCCAGGAGGGGCTCTCAACCACCCCCTCGCCTTCCCCCTATGCCTCTCAACCTTACCCCAGTGCCAAGGAAGAATGGAGGTTCGGCCAAGGGGATTAAGAAGCAAAGTGAATCAGCAAAGCAAATGGAGGGTGAGGT
>WAAF01012556.1:0-53286 GCA_013400475.1 Tricholaema leucomelas | reverse complement strand
GAGCAAAGTGACTTTAATGTTTTGCTTTTCCTTTCTACACATCTCAGCAAGACTGTGAGCGAAGTAGACCTCACCATTGTTTTCATTTCTCAGCCTATGATCTAGTCCTTCTCACCAAAACATTCTAGCTAGGCCCAAACTAGCACACAAATTTTTTTTGGAGGAGATGCCTGCTGCCTTGCAAAAAGTTACTAACAAGTTACCTGGATATGTAAATATGTATATGTAAAGGGTGAGTGCCGGGAGGCTGCAGCCAGACTCTTCTTGGTGATGCCCAGTGACAGGACAAGGAGCAATGGGTGGAAGCTGAGGCATAGGAAGTTTCACTTAAACATGAGGAGGATTTTTTTTTTCACTGTGAGTGTGACAGGACACTGGAACAGGCTACCCAGGGAAGTTGTGGAGTCTTCCTCTCTGGAGATAGTCAAAATCCACCTGGATGCCTTTTTGTGTGATCGGGTCTAGGCAATCCTGCTCTGGCAGGGCGGTTGGACTGGATAATCTTTTCAGGTCCCTTCCAGCCCCAAACATTCTATGATTCTGTGAAATGAAAAGTTAGGGTTCTTTTTAGACAAGTCCTAGGAAAACCCTCTTGTTTGTATAGGATGAGCAGAAATTGAGTACAAAACTTGATTCTAGTTAATATGACTGAGCATGTATTAACAGTAACAGTTATGCGCTCAGTTACAATGTAAACCTTCAAGGCAGAAAAGAGCAATGTTTGCACTGTGAGGAAGACAAAAATCACGTGTAAATGTGCTGTTGATGGGAGTTAGTAGTTAAATTGCTCGAGAGTCACATATAGAGATAATCTGGGTCCCCAGTAATGTGTGTGCTTGTGTGTCAGATGATTGTCACAAGCTGCCCTTGTGGCATACGCTCCTTGCTTAGCTTACAGGGCAGATGTTCTGAAGGCAACCCCCTCTCCTGAGAAAAAACACATATCTTCAATGAGACTACAAGTGAGCAGGGCCTGCCTCAACTTACATCTCTTATAAAAAGCATCACAGAACACAGATCCCCTTCCCTTCATTTCTAATCATCCGGCATGGCCGGTGCCAGAGGCCGGATACCAGACGTGATGGGCCAGTGGTCTGCTCTGCTGCGCAGTTCCTGTACTCCTGTCTAACACTGCTCTTTTTGTTTTATCTGCTCTGCCTCTGTCTCCTGTGCAGCCTGGTAGAGCTGGAGAAGGAAGTCAACAACATAAAGACCGGATTGAAAGCTGTTGAAGCTGTAAGTATCTGAAGGTTTCCAAAGTGCCATGCTTAAAATATCTTACTCAGAATCAGGGGCACTCTATATTTGATGATAAGAGAAAGGGAGTTTTCTTTTTCTGTTCCACTTCCATTCCATTCCAAAATGCATTAACCAAGGAAAAACAAATAAAAGCTCCTCATGTGGAGCTCCTGCTGATGATTTTAGCAGACATAAGCCCAATGAAAAGCTTATTTGATCTCAGCCTGGAAAGTTAAAGGACAGTTTGACAAATGGTAGGGACTAAAAGAAGAAACAAAATTGCCGCTGTTTCTTACTGAGGGCTGGCTGGCTGCTGAACAAGTGTTTCATGTGGCTCTTAAGAGTAGAAGTAAACAGGTTATATGCACTGTTATATGCAACCCTAACTCTTAAACTTGCTGCTTGCTTGTACATACCATTGCCATACTTGTGTGTCTTTGAACAACACTGTGCATTTGCCTCCTCTTTCTGAAATGGCATCCACAAGTACCCAACTTTCACAAGGGCTGGTGTGAAGAATCACAAGTTAGTGTTTGCACAGCAGTTGAAAAGGTAAAGATTAGAGGCTAAAGTGTCACTCTGTTGTCTCTGTCCCGTAGTGTCTCCCATCACAGGCACAAGTAAACATATTCTGACCCTATGAATATCATTCTCTCCTTCTGCAAGTATAGGAACAAAATCCTGCATACAGAGTGGTACTGGCATCCCTTGCCTGCTGGACATACTAAGGCAAGGATAATGCTGAGACACAAGGCAGAGGTCATTGGAAATCAAAAAGGTTCCTGCCGCGTTTAGCTGTTCTTTGCCCTTTTGGATAAGGTTTTATTAGTCACAGTTTTCAGTGCCCCTTTGTATTCAGGCTGTTTCACCTGTCATTTTCAACTCATGTCTGTTTAATGCTAGTAGATCATTCCAGATGCATTCTGCTGACTGCTGGCAAAGACATAATTTGCTGGGAATTGCACTGGGTAGTTTCCGTGAGAGGATTACCTATCTACAAGGAACTAACACAAGGTCCTCCACTATGAGGCAGACAATGATGACTTCATTTCTTTGTATGTGTCCTGAGGCCCTAGGAATAGAGGAGGGGTTTCTTGTCCTGTCAGTGGCCCCCAAGCTGTCTGGCTGTCTTCAGCAGTCCATCATGTAATTAACCAGTCATCTTCCTGTGAAAAAAACAAACTTTCCAAGCCGTGTTTCTGGATTGTCAGGGTAAGGGAGAATGCATGAATGAGAAGAGAACTGCTGCATATATGGGGTGCAGTGTTTATGAATTAAAAGTGCCTGTAAAGGGAAGGCTGACTGGAAGTTCATGACATGAAGAGTGGCCCAGTTTTGGCTGGGACAGACAATTCCCCCTGTTTAAATGTTTTGCTTTCTGTGTTGGGTTATTTGTCCTCTTGCCTTTGCAGCCAATTTTTCATCTCTTTCCCATACATGGGCTCCATGGACAGCCTCTCCTTCCCATTTAACCACCATCTTAATTCCTCAGTCTTCTCTCTGCCATTAGATTTTTAATTTGGGCCTGCCAGCACCTCCCAGTCTGCTTCCTGAATTCCTGGTTTTCTGGCATGCAAAAAGGAGCACTATATCAACAATAGAAGATCACTGTCAGGTGGAAGGGAGAAGAGAGGAAGGTGTGATTCTTGACTCCGTTCCAGTGTGTTCTCACCACAGCCTTGGCTCCAGTGACTGAGACATTTCTTCAAGGCCCCTTAAGAACAGAAAGCTAAAAATAGTTCCAGTCAGATGTTCTTAAAGCTACTGCTAACTCTTTGCCTTCCCAGACTTGCAGCTTCCTTGTGAAAATTAGACATAATTGTTGTCAACACATGCATGCAACTGTTACCTTTGTGCAGGATGCTAAGCAATTCTTTGTCTTCTCCATTTTGTCAGCAGAGAAGCCACTGCTGTGACTGGGTCATTTCACCTCTCTAGAGAGCCAGAAGCCTAACCCCTCAGGAGCAGTTCTGGCTTCTGCTGTTGTGCTGCTATGACTATTATAGGCCATTTGTAGAAGATGCAGAGGAGTTTTCTTAGTCTCTGCCATCACTCTTGGGCCAATTACATAGTCATGCTGATTGCTTGTGTGAGATTGTTTCATTTTGGGAGCATTATTCTGCAGGGAAGGACTTCATTTGAAATTGAAGGGCAGACCATCTAGTCTTAATTATACTTTGAACATCACTCTCCACTTACAGTCCTAAATGACATAGCTTTCAGCAGTGAATAAGATGACAGGACTGTTATACTTACCTGCTTAGGGAGAGGTTAGAACAACTTTCAGCTAAAATTAGCTTAAAAACTAGAATGAGAGTGACTGAAAAAGCTGTGTATAATTCTTAGAAGCATGTGAAGTGACATTCTCTGTACTTCTAACATCCAATTCAAAATGATAGTAACATAGAGACAATCCATTGCAAAGTGCTGTAACAGAGTAGTGCTCCTGGGACCATCCCTTATGATGTGGTAGAAAAACCAGTGGAGAAAAGGATGTAATATAAAGCAGGGGAAGTAGCATGTCTTTAATGTGGACTTTTCTCTGGCTACTTACTCATTGCTTTTCCTGCACCTTTTTTTTGCCTTGTGGTCTTTGCTTGTAGTGGTTAGATACACTTTCCAGATCACATCAGAGCAAAAGAAATATTGCATCTGATTTTAGATTGTTGATGGCCAAAGTAATTCTTTGCTCCCTGTGGAGCAAATCCCAAGATGTTTCTCAGCAGAGATGCTTACAAACCTACCCATTTGGCTCTGTGAGCCAGTATTTTGATGATCAGCAAGAGAGAGCACCAAAGATGCAGGCAGCTGGAATTGCAGCCAGCACAAAAATATTTTTTTCCAAAGGGAACAGAGGGTCAGATTGTAACTTGACCTACTGTTTCACGCTGCTTTCCCTACAGAGAAAGTAAATCTTCATCATTTCCACTGATTATTCAGCTGAGTATCAAGATGAGGCCCAAATAACAGTTTCATTGTCCCCATGAGACTGTCAACAGCACACAAACCAAGCTCAGGCATGGGAGACTGCTGTTCTTGCTATAACTTATCTTCAGGAGCTCTGTGGCTCTTTCTGTGCCACAGACATGGTGAATGGGATAAAGGAAGAGATGGCATGGGTGATCTTGGCTTAAATTGGCTTAAAACTGGAAGACATCAGCCAGAAAGAAAGAATCTTACTCCTTTTTTTTGTGTAGGTAGTGGATAAATAGAGCTTACTTTGATGTGGTGTTACACCTCTTTTTTTTTAATGTCTTCTTTTGTTTGTTGGTTTGGTTTTGTTTTTTATTTCCCACAAATACTACAACTTCTGTAAAGTTGCTTGAGAAATTCCACATTGTGGATTTCTTGGGAGTGGTTGTTGTTTGAGCATGAAGGGAACTGTAACTAAGGCCTTCCTCATTTCACCTGAACCTCCCTCTCACGCTGAAAAGGCAGAGACTTTGTCTTTGTGAGTTACATCTCTGTATGTAACAGATGAGTGTGTGGAGCAGGAGCAGAGCGTGGTCTGCACTGAGTGCAATAGCTGGGCTTCCTTGCTCCCTTCTGTGTCAGCAGGGAATTTTTTGATGCTTGCCTGTCTCTATCTATTACTTCTTTTCTTTCAGGAGCTGGATTATCAAAAGAGACGCATGCGGGAATCGGGGGACAGGTTTGTTCCTGTCATGAGCGATTTCATCACTGTGGCCAGTTTCAGCTTCTCAGAATTAGAAGACCTTCTCAATGAAGCTAGAGACAAGGTAAGAATATAATTTGAAGTGTCTGGGATTTGACTGGCTCAGTGAAGAGCCTGAATCAAAATAGAAGCAGTGCTGTCAGATAGTTTTCACCACGGTCCCAGTATCACAGTCTATCATAGTCGCAGAATGTAGTTTCTTTTCCCAAACTGGTCTGTAGCCATTTAGAATGTATTTTAGATCAAAAGAAGGTTCAATGCCCACTCGTTGTTAATCTTCTTTAACATTACTCATGTGTGGCATAGAGTTACAATAGCTTTGTTCCAAGATAGCATGCCATGCTGTGGTATTGGAGGGACTGCCTCTTCTTCTTCTCTCTGCTGGAGAGCAGCCAGACAGAGAGGGATCTGGGGGTGCTGACTGATACCCGCCTGAACATGAGCCAGCAGTGTGCCCAGGTGGCCAAGAGAGCCAGTGGCATCCTGGCCTGCATCAGGAATGGTGTGGCCAGCAGGAGCAGGGAGGTCATTCTGCCCCTGTACTCTGCACTGGTTAGACCACACCTTGAGTACTGTGTTCAGTTCTGGGCCCCCCAGTTTAAGAGGGACATTGAGATGCTTGAACATGTCCAGAGAAGGGCAACGAGGCTGGTGAGAGGCCTCAAGCACAGCCCTACGAGGAAAGGCTGAGGGAGCTGGGATTGTTTAGCCTGGAGAAGAGGAGGCTCAGGGGAGACCTTATTGCTGTCTACAACTACCTGAGGGGTGGTTGTGGCCAGGGGGAGGTTGCTCTCTTCTCTCAGGTGGCCAGCGCCAGAACGAGAGGACACAGCCTCAGGCTGCACCGGGGGAAGTTTAGTCTTGAGGTGAGGAGAAAGTTCTTCCCTGAGAGAGTCATTGGCTACTGGAATGGGCTGCCCAGGGAGGTGGTGGAGTCGCCGTCCCTGGAGCTGTTCAAGGCAGGATTGGACGTGGCACTTGGTGCCATGGTCTAGCCTTGAGCTCTGTGGTGAAGGGTTGGACTTGATGATCTGTGAGGTCTCTTCCAACCTTGGTGATACTGTGAGACTCTGATTCAGCAATTCAGCAGTTCTTTGGTGGTTACAGACAATCACCTTGTATCTTGTACTCTGCTTCTGACTTCTTTCTCCTCTGCTTATTTCTTTCCTTTACAAATGCACCTCTGGGTAGTTTGATAGCCCTGAATACCTGATATTTTCCACTTATGCTTCTCTGTTAATTCTTGTGTTTTATTATAAGGGTAGAAATCCCAAACATGATGATTTGTCCATTGTTCTTAGATCCTCCTTACACAGTCAGAAACATGCACATGTTACTCTTCAGATGCTGCTGGTTTAATTTTGTCCTTTCACTGTCTGCATCTCCATTACCTGATTTATATAATCATATAATCAACCAGGTTGGAAGAGATCTCCAGGATCATCCAGTCCAACCTAGCACCCAGCCCTGTCCAGTCAACCAGACCATGGCACTAAGTGCCTCATCCAGTCTTTTCTTGAACACCTCCAGGGACGGTGACTCCACTGCCTCCCTGGGCAGCCCATTCCAATGGCTCTCTGTGAAGAACTTCCTCCTAATGTAAAGCCTATACCTCCCCTGGCACAACTTCAGACTGTGTCCCCTCATTCTGTTACTGGTTGCCATTCTGTTACTGGTTGCCTGGGATAGAAGACTGACCCCCACCTGGCTACAACCTCATTTCAGGTAATTGTAGACAACAATGAGGTCATCTCTGAGCCTTAGCTCCCTCAGCTTCTCCTCGTAAGGTTTTTTTGTACTACTATGGAGGTTCTTGTTCTTTGCTGATGACTGAAGTCTGGCACTAATCGCTCTTGTCCTTTAGTTGATTGAGGAGGAATTTATATGAAAAGATCATAAGCATATGAAAATGTTTAGAGAAGAACAAGCCCTAAAGTAAATGATATTTAATGGCAAATCTGACCTTGTTGGCTGGCATCTTGTGATGGTTTGGGTGTTTCCCACCCTCCTACACTGTAAAAATCACCCAGACTAGACTCAGCTGGCCCTGGAAATTGAATGAAACTTTATATAGATAGCTTAGCACAATGTACAAGCAGATATTTACAGTATATACAGTTATAGATAGAAATAGACAAGGTAAAAGGGAATACAGAAACACAACAGCCTTCCCAGAAACCTGAGTCCCCAGGAGGGGCTCCCAAATGCCCTTTCACCTTCTCCCTCACTCTCAACCTTACCCTAGTCCCAAGGAAGAATGGAGGTTTGGCCAGGGGGTTAGGAAGCAAAGTAGATTAATCAGAGAGATGGCAGAGAGAAATGCAGCTCAGCCACTTCCCCCAGCAGAAGTGCCTTATCTATGTTTGGATTCTTGTTCTTATACCTCTCAGCAAGCCTATGAGTGAAGTAGACATCATTCTGTTTCCCTTTCACAGCCTGTAATCTAGTTCTTCTCACCAAAACATTCTAGCTAGCTTCAAACTAGGACAGATGCACATTCCTGGAAGCAAATTCACTCTGTCCTTGGCTTAGACTTCCTGCTTGTGGTTTGGTGTCAGAGATGGAGGCGGTCATTTCTTTTGACGCACTGTGAGGGAAGTCCAATGAAGATTCTTCACGCAGTCATTCAGGTTAAAACTTGGCATGTGGAATATGTCCAGCACAGCAGTGCAACTTTTCTTGATCAGGCACTTGCAGGAAAAATACTGTTATTTTGTTTTCAGAATAGCCAGAGAATCTCCCTATAGAAGGATCAGTATGTCTAGAAGGTGTTACACAATTTTAGACATAGCCAACATAAAGCACTCAACATAAAGAGATATTTTACTTTAATGACTATAACATGCTTAGGAAATGTTCCTCTGCCTTCTCCTCACACACCCTTACTGTGTTTGAACACATGCCATTCCAACTTCTGCTCAACCTATGGCTTTGGTTCTTCCACTGGCAAAAAGCTGCTTTTGGACTCCTAAAAGGGAACTGTCTGTCCTTACCGATGCTGAGTTATTTCTTGTGTTTGCCTCATAATATTTTCCTCCTCTCTTCTTCTTCTTTTTTCTTAAAAAAAAAAAAAAACAAAACCACCAACAAACCAAAAAAAAAGAAAAGGAAAGCTGGAAGTCTTCAACAAACCAGATGTGCTTTGCAAAGCCTGTAACATCTACCAGCTTCAATGGGCTCTCTGTGCTTGTTGAATCAAAAGTTTTTTCCTTACCATGGAAACCTACTATAACTAGCCAGTTGAAAGAAAAGAGGAAGCAAGACATTAGATTATCCCAGATTTGGTTTTTGGTTAGGTTGGAGTTTTGTTGTTGTTTGGTTGATTTGTTTGTTGCCTTTTTTTTTTTTTTTTCTTACAGCAAAGCAAATTGAGGGGAAAAAAAAAACCAAAAAACAACATAGTGTGAGAGGGAGGACTTTAAAAGAAGTCCTAATGAGCCCAGACAGAATTGGTCTGGTTCACAGATTTATTAATAATAATAATGAAGCCCTCATTTTAACAGCTGCAGTTGGATATGGTTCTAAACGTAGCTGTGGCTAATTGATTGCCATGAGTTAATTCGAGCTGCGTTTCCTCGGCTGGGGTTTAAAATAATGCAAATGATCTTTTCAAACCTGGGACATTTTTTAATGTCTATAATATTAGCAGAAGCAATTTCTTTATTACTTTGAGTTATGGAAACAATCCATTGCCAAGGTGTGGTGCTGGCCTTCTCTATAGAGGGTAGTTTTCACAGTCTGACATTGTAAGATTTTTTTGTGTGTGTGTATGTGTGTGTGTCCCCCCCTTTTTTTTTTTCTTTAATGGGGCCATTTACTGATAGTGGTCATAAGGAGAAAGTGGTATTTTAAATTTAAAGGGACAGGCATTTTGCAGAAGAAGCCTCATGCCTCTATTCATTTTGGTGCAGTAACTGCATGGTTTGGTTAAGAACCGATTGAAAACTTAGACTGACTCTTTAAACTCTAGCACAGATGGTTCATGTTATTTTTGTGTATTTCTCACTTTCAATGCCACTTTATAAGGGAATATATAGATTAGGTCAAGGGATAATGAATTCTGCCATTTCCTATAAACTGGAAGGTGGGGGCAGGAGAAAGTGAAATTTTGCCCTGGGGTCCAGTTTTTGCATGTCTGAACATGAAAAAAAACAACTTTTTTACATTAGAAAGTTTTCTTAGGCAGGTATTGCCATTCCTATGGTGAATTTAAAACTTAGGCTACTCTATAGAGGCAGAAAGGAAGCCACTGCCTTCATAGAATAAGAGATTCAACCAGGTTGGAAGAGACCTCCAAGATCGTCCAGTCCAACCTAGCAACCAGCCCTGTCCAATCAACCAGACCATGGCACTAAGTGCCTCATCCAGGCTTTGCTTGAACACCTCCAGGGACGGTGACTCCACCACCTCCCTGGGCAGCCCATTCCAATGCCAATCACTCTCTCTGGGAAGAACTTCCTCCTAACATCCAGCATAGACCTCCCCCAGCACAGCTTGAGGCTGTGTCCCCTTGTTCTGTTGCTGATTGTCTGGGAGAAGAGTACAACCCCCACCTGGCTACAGCCTCTCTTCAGGTAGTTGTAGACAGCAGTGAGGTCCCCCCAAGCCTCCTCTTCTCCAGCTTAAACAACCCCAGTTCCCTCAGCCTCTCCTCACAGGGCTGTGTTCCAGGCCCCTCACCAGCTTTGTGACCCTTGTCTGGACATGTTCCAGTACGTCAGCATCTCTCTTGAAGTGGGAGGCCCAGAACTGGACACAGTACTCAAGGTGTGGCCTGACCAGTGCTGAGTACAGAGGAAGAAGAACTTCCCTTGTTCTACTGGCCACACTGTTCCTGATCCGGACCACAATGCCACGGTACATTCAGCACAACATAAAACATCTCCCTCCTCCTATATATGGCTCCCAAATGAAAGTTCCAAGCCCCAGACCACATTACCCACACAATTACATCACTCAAAAAAAGACTGGTCTAACAAGCAGACCAATATAAAATGTTGATATAAAATGTTGATGTGTAAGTACACATTACCTCAAAATCTTGTCTTGAGCTGAAGCCTTTGCTTCCAAGTTTACAATCTGTTCTTTCAGCTTTGGAATGCTTTCTAAATGTGTACCTAGAACTGCTTCAAGACACAAAATTCCTGTATTTGACCAGGCTGATGAGGCAGGTAGGGAAAGTTGCATCCATCCCCAGGTTTTCTCATTACAGCTCCTCACAAACAGGGCATTTATCATCACGTGAAAAGGAGCTAAAACTCTGCACATGCATTTAATAAGTTTAGCATATATAGTAACTGTTCTGAAGAACATCAAGGCAATGAAAGCCCAAATCTGTTTGAGAAAAGAGTATCACAGTATCACACAGTATCACCAAGGTTGGAAGAGACCTCATAGATCATCAAGTCCAACCCTTCACCACAGAGCTCAAGGCTAGACCATGGCACCAAGTGCCACGTCCAATCCAGCCTTGAACAGCTCCAGGGATGGCGACTCCACCACCTCCCTGGGCAGCCCATTCCAGTAGCCAATGACTCTCTCAGGGAAGAACTTTCTCCTCACCTCGAGCCTAAACTTGCCCTGGCACAGCCTGAGGCTGTGTCCTCTTGTTCTGCTGCTGGCTGCCTGAGAGAAGAGAGCAACCTCCTCCTGGCCACAACCACCCCTCAGGTAGTTGTAGACAGCAATAAGGTCTGCCCTGAGCCTCCTCTTCTCCAGGCTAAACAACCCCAGCTCCCTCAGCCTCTCCTCGTAGGGCTGTGCTCGAGGCCTCTCACCAGCCTCGTCGCCCTTCTCTGGACACGCTCAAGCATCTCAATGTCCCTCTTAAACTGGGGGGCCCAGAACTGAACACAGTACTCGACGTGTGGTCTAACCAGTGCAGAGTACAGGGGCAGAATGACCTCCCTGCTCCTGCTGGCCACACCACTCCTGATGCAGGCCAGGATGCCACTGGCTCTCCTGGCCACCTGGGCACACTGCTTAGTGGCAAGATGCTGTGAAGCATGCAGAAATACTGTAGTCCAAGTGCCAGTTGCAGGCTGTGCAATTCAGTCAGTCATTTTAGGGAACTGGTGTTTTCTGTCAGCCTCTGGGGCTAAAGAATGAGTAATGTCAGCATGGAGACTGAGAGAATTAAGACAAGGTTATAATGAGCATGATCAGGCATCACAGCTTGCTATCAGAAACAGTCATTTGGTAAATAAATTGTGTAGCTAGGGTGCAGTAACTGAAGACTGCAGATGCTTCAGGGCAGGTTGGCATCTGAAATAGCAGAAAAGTCTGTAGTGTCTGTATCTCAGTTATCAGCTGCCGGAGACACAGTCAAACGTCTGCGAAATTCCTTCAAGAGAATTTAAGCACAAGGAGAGCCGGCCCCACCCCCACCTGAAATTGGCCAGGTTCTTTCCATTAACCAACCTGAATCTGTCCCATAAAGAGAAGAGACATTGAAAAAGTCTCAGTTCAGGATTGGAGTCTTCATAATGGCAGGCTGAAGATTACTTGTCTCGGGAAGGCAGCCGATGTTGCATGGCTACATGATCTAATTCATTTGCACGTGGCTTCCCCCACAACAGCAGGCAGCCCAGAGAGAAGCAAATGGCTGTTTTTGCTCTTGGTGGAGCCCCCATTCCTGCCGTTTCCAGAGCTCTTCTGCCACTGTTTAACATTTCCTTGGCAAGCAGAGCAGAGTGTGTGTGCTGCTGTCCCGCTTTCCTTCTCCTTGCTAAAATGGCTTTTTAAAATAAACAACTGTCTAAACGATTTGCTTTGGCAAGAGGATGAATTCAGTGGAAAGTTTGGCAGAGGAAGCAGAGCTGGCACCGAGCTCTTGGACCTGTTGTATCATGGAACATGGGGGCCTTTATGGTGTGGAAATGAATTTTTAATGAAAAAAAGAGATACCATCCTGTATTACAGTGGAAAACCTGCTGAAACACAGTTTTCCATCTTGTTTTTGCTCGTGTCATCTGTCCCCAAATGACTTCAGGAATAAGCAAGTTTCAGCCTTTGTTCTTTGATATTACAGCACGTCATAAAATTCTGGGAAGCATTTTACAGGCATGAATACTTAGCTAAAACTTTCACAGTTGAGCACAAGAGCAGGTACTGTTTTGACAGGGAACCTGGTCATGGAGCAGTCAAGCGATTTGTACAGGGTGACAAATGTGGAAAGCAGAAAGGAGAGAGCTAGGGTGCGGAGCACCTCAGGCTGCACTTTGTTGTTTCTGCATCCTGAGCCGGGTGCAGGGTGTGGTTTTAGCCACTGTGGGTATGTAGGAGCCTGGACTTCACAGCAGGTTTGGAGAGGCTACCTCCAGCAGCTTGCTGCCTGTAATCCCAACACCAGTGCTTTGAAAAAGTGCTCTTGATTGCAGAACCAGAGCTGTAGGGAAGTAGAAGTAGTAATATAAACAGGGATGTGCTGCAGTTTAAGCAGTGGAAAGACAGCGTGGCTGTGTTACAAAAGTGCATTGAATTGATGGAGTGCCCTGCAGATGAGACCAACTGATTTTTTGCTGTTTCCTCTATCAGTGGGACAGTTGTTCTATAACGAGTGGAGAATGCAAGACTCAGAGAGGGACCATGAATTCCCAAGCCACATCATGGGCAGAGTTGGAAGCAGAGGCTGAATCTCCTGACTTGCCACCTTCTGCTCAGTCAGCTTGTTTTATAAATAGGGTAGAGAAAGAAAGAAAATGTTTACTTCAGTGAACTGCAGAGTCCTCATTTGTAGTTATTTTAGTACATCTAGCTCACAGTTTTTTGCTTTCCATCTTTCACTGCCTTGCAGTAAGTGGTTGTGACCTGCTAAGTCATGTTACTGGACACCAAAGACGGGCTGTTCTCAGCCTCCCCCTTACTACTGCTTAGAGAACACAACACCTGATACTCGTGAGTGTCTCTGGAAGGCTCCCAGGCTGCTAAGTCTTTCCAGCACAGCAACACTGCTCCTTGTCTGAGTGGCAACTAACGCTCAGAGGCAAAAGCTCCTTTGCCAGTGTGGCAAAAACTGTCTGGTGCTGGTAGTTGGGTGACATACTATGTGCAGAGCATTTGCAGACAACACCACCCTCTAATGGAGACTTTCATGTATGTAGTATCCAAGAGCCTCAGGCAATGACTCCTTCCTTTTCAACCCATAGCCTCCCTAAGAGACTAAGAAATCCCACGGACACGTGTGGGCTCAAACCAGCTCGGTTCCTATGTGCCCCCTCACTCACTTTTGCTGTGCGCAGGAGGAAGACAGGGGAGGGAGGTGGTGGCTAGGTACATGAACCATCTCCTAGGGCTGCCCTTGGATTTCAGGCGTCACAGAAGGCAGATGAGCCTTCTTTCTAGCTGGTTGCTCTAGTTGCCATTCTTAGAGTTTGTGCCTGGTTTTCAATTTTCACAGGAATTAACTGGAAGTTAAGTGGGATGAGATTCCAGGTAGCACAACTCCTGTGAGCAATGAGCTTCAAGCGCTGCATGTGCTCAAGCAGCAGTGACAGCGCCTCTGCTGAAGTCTTTCTTCGGCGCTGCTGTTCCCCTGGCACAGGCTAGACAAGAAAATGCAGCACGTGGAGAGACTTTATGTGCCTGTCTGTTACTGACAGCCTGTGTTCTTTCTGCTGAAGATCTGGTACTGGTTGGTGTGGCTTGCTGAGAGACTGCTGCACTTTGCTAGTATCCAAGTACATACTTGGATCCAAGTATATACTGAGGACATACATCTCTACAGAGAGAGGTGGGGAGAGGGAGTAGGTGTGTGTACTTGTGTGTATGTGCCTGCACAGAAAAGGAGTTTAAACAGACATAATCTGCAGCTATTTCCATGCTCTGAAGTCCCTCCATGACTTGCTGCTGTAGAGCTTCCTTCAACTTCTGCCATGTTTGGTAGCTCAAAGCAACTTGCATTTCTTCCAACACTTCCCTTCCCTTCGGATACTTTGGGTTTCTTTGTCTGTTTCTGGCTGAGAACACAGCCTTGTTAGAGAAAAAAGAAGCTATTGCTTCAAACTGCTTTGTGTGCCTGGCAGGGAAAGCAGAGGAGGGGAGATGCTGAATCTCTCAGCCTGTGCCAGGAGGAAGCTGCTTTCCTTGGAGATTTCTTCTCCCTGCAGTTGACTGGGAGACATTGTTTATGCTTTACCTGATACAGGGCCAAAGGGTTTTATAAGAGCTTCTTCCAGACTCATTTTGTGCTTGGGATTGGAACCTGACCTGTTCTCACTGGGTTTTCCATTCTGCAAGAGCACCCATCTAAGGAAATCGAAGCTGGGTTGTGTTCGTATGAGCCAAATATGCATACGGGAGAGTTTGAAGGCAGTCCACAGCCTGGGACAGTCTAGGTTTGGCTTGGTAAATGCTGAGGGCTGTAAGAGTGCTCTGCTGCATGGTGATGGTGTGTTTAAGTGCAAGCAAGGATTGCTAGGGCAGCTGTGTATCAGGGCACCTGTGCCATCAGGAACATGGTGCTGGTGCTGGCTGTTGTGATACAGAAGTGTGCGAGTGAGGGTGGTTGTTGTCAGTGATGCAGTTCCTGGATGTGTACACTCACACAGGCCCTAGTGGACATGAGCACAGCTGCTGCAGACAGGTGAGATCTGCGTGTGCCTGAGTGCGTTTTACTGAATACAGAGGCATGCTTGTGAGTGTCAGAAGAGCAAAGCAGAGCATAACTACTGCAGAACTGATGTCCAGGAGCCAGGGTTGCTGTGAATTTACCATATCCCAATCAGAACTGCCCTGTGACTGAAGTCCTGCCAGCTGGCTGCCTCCACATGTGTCCTGCAGCCTTAACATTTGCCTTATAAAATAAAAGCCACTTGTGATGTATTCACTCTCTTTTAAGTCTGCCCAGGAGCTCTGGCTGCTTTCCTTGTCCCTCTCCCATGCCATGTCTGACTAAAGTCTCCTCACTCCCAGGGAACACCCTGACCCAAAGGACTCTAGAGTCATGAATTACATGGCAAAAGGCTCTTTGGGAGGACAGACTCTAGTGTTACTGCAAACACCCTCCCCCTACAAAAAAAAAAAAACAACAAACAAACAAAAAAAAACCCAAAAACCCAAACCAAAAAAAAACAACCCAACCGAGCAAACAAACAAAAAACCCAACGGCGGTGGAGTCACCGTCCCTGGAGGTGTTCAAGGAAAGCCTGCGTGGGGCACTTAGTGCCATGGTCTAGTTGAGTGGATAGGGCCTGTGGGTGCACCTTGAGTACTGTGTCCAGTTCTGGGCCACTCAATTCAAGAGAGATGTTGAGGTGCTGGAACGTGTCCAGAGAAGGGCAACGAAGCTGCTGAGAGGTCTGGNTGCCATGGTCTGGTTGACTGGATAGGGCTGGGTGCTAGGTTGGACTGGATGATCTTGGAGGTTGCTTCCAACCTGATTGATTCTGTGATTCTATGAACAAAAAACCAAACCCAAACAGAAATGTCTAAGTCCAGCCATTTTAAAAGTGGATTTGAGGGGAAGGTGGAAGGGGAAAGGATAGGCTAAAACTATTTTTAACCCAGCTAGCTTGCTGTCTTGCATGCCACTGATGTCCTACAGCTGCAGCTGAGATGTGGGCGGACAGTTGTCCTCTGACATTACTCCATCACCCTCAAACATTGAAAATGGGTGGTGTTTTTTGTATAAGCAGACAGATAGTGTTCTCCAGCAACATTGCCCTGTGTTCTCCAAAGGTTATCCAGGAGAGCAGATTCTTCAGAGACAGACACCTGCCTTAAGGAAAGGCACTTCTGTTACCAGGGGATACTTTCTATTTTCAATGCATGAATACTCTGAAGGTATGGAACTGCCTGTGTGGTTACTCATCAGTTTTCCTCGTTTGTCTTCACCAAACTGCCTGCCTAATTATTGCTCTTCTGTCTTCTGCCCTCTTAACAGTATGCCAAGGCACTGAAGCATTTTGGAGAGAATGAGGGCAAGATGCAGCCAGATGAATTTTTTGGCATCTTCGACACTTTCTTACAGTCATTTGCAGAGGCCAAGCAAGATCTGGAGAATATGAGGAAGAAAAAGGAAGAAGAGGAGCGCAGGGCACGCATGGAGGCTATGGTAAGGACCTGGGCACAGGAGGGGTTTTCCTCTATTGCATTTTCATGTCTCAAAAGAGAAAGATAGAGAGAGCCAATTCCTATACTTGTGTCCTGTCACTGTTTTATGTCCTGTTCTCTGGCCTCTCTCTTTGGCATCACTCTTCTCATGGATAGTGACATTTTTCTTGCTGTTTGACCTGTCAGTTCTTGAGGGCATACTGTTTGACCCCTAAGTTACCCCCTTTTGGACTCAAATACCAAACCTAGTCCTGCCTCTTTTGCCCCTGCACATTGCAGGATGGCGCTGCTCCTGCTCAGTGCCCAGCTATCGTGCTTTTGGGCTGCAGGCTCTGTGTGAAGGCTCTGGGAGACAGAAATCCCTCAGTCCTGGCAGCTGGTGAACTTCCATTCAAACTCTATCATCATCTGTTCCATGCTTGTTGCCTGGTCACATATGGTGACACAGTGAATGTCCTGGCACATGCTGCAGCCTGCACTGACATTATTTCTCTCTGGCCAGCCTTAATTTCTTGATTACTAGGACCGTGTCTGGCCTTGATGTGGTGAGAGAGATTTTGTCCATTGCTGGTTTTGGTGCTGGGAGACAGAGGTGTGTGTCCCCACGGGTTCATGTGAACCGTCCTTCCCCTCTAACCTCAGCCTTTCCTGAGGCTTGAGAACCCTCAGTGGTCCCCTACTTCCTCCCCCACTGCTGTTGCTTTAACCCCAGCTGCCACCATGGCCCCAGGCCTCACTGTGGGGAGTTGATGCTTTAAATGTTTTCTGTGCCAAAAGCACTGGTTTGTGCCTTTCAGAAGAGAGAAGTAGAACTCCAGGATGCCAGTAGCCTTGCTGTTGGACACGCAGATGAAATGCCAGGACTGAGCCAGCCTGCAAAGTGTGGGGGATGACTGTTAAAGCACTAGGATGGTTTTGTAGGCCTAATAAACCATGAGGGAAGTTGGAGTTGCAATGTGGGGCTGGCGTGCAGAGTAGGGTGACCTGACAGCCACATCCATCTCTTGCCATTTGCACTTACCTTGGAGCTGAGGAGTGGAGAGGAATAATTGAGCTCCCCAGAGCTACCCTAAGGGAGACCAAGGGCATCACACTGAGAGATGAACCTTTCCAGTGGTTTGTAAAACCAACAGCTCTGTTTTGTTGTTTATAACCAGTTTCTCTTTCCAGAGTCAAGGCAATGTGCCTTCCTCTTCTCGTCACTGCAATATGCTGCCTTCACACAAACATGAGCTGTGTGGTGGATAGGGTTTCTGCTGATGTTTTGATATCTCACACAATTTTCATTCTCCAGTATGTTTAGCTTGTTTAGCTTCTTGGGCTTTTTCCTTCCTCTGCTGGACTGCAGCCTTTCTGCCTGTCATTTTAGCTAGCTGTGCTCCAAGTGTAAAACTGTGACTATACTAGTGACTTTGGTTTGTACAGTCATAGCCAAACTAACTTTAAATTCACAAAGTTAGAGTCTGTCAGCATAGTAGGTGCTGCCTCATTAAGGGCACTGCAAGCCTGGTCTCTGAAGCTGAGTAATTACCTATGCCAGCATCACTTGTAAAGTGCCATTTGGCACAGATACTTTGCTGGCACTATCCTACTGTAAAACTAGTGCAAAACAACAGCAGCATAGACAGATCCAAAGTGTCCTCTTTGCTCCAGGGCAGTAGTGGTCTGTAAGACAAACATGATGCTTACACATTCCTCATCTCTCCTGCTCTCTGCTTCCTTGTGCAGAAATGATGCCCAGCATGGTCACCTGTTGAACTTGGCACTGGTGACAGCCTTGTGGATAAGCTCCCAAACTCTTCTTTCTCCCTCTAAAGAGTACTGATGCATCTTAGCTGCCTCTTGACAGTGTCTCTAGTGTTCTGACATCTCAGTTGGCTGATCCTAAAGCTTTGTGTCTTTCTCCACAGCTAAAAGAGCAGAGGGAAAAAGAGAGGCGACAAAAGAAAGCACAGGCTGGAAGCATCTCAGAAGAGAGTGGGGAGTTTGATGACCTGGTGTCAGCATTAAGGTCAGGTGAAGTCTTTGACAAAGACTTATCCAAGCTCAAGCGTAACCGCAAGCGTTCGGGGAACCAGGGCTTAGAGACAAGCCGGGAGCGTGCGGTGACAAAGCTAAATTATTAATTACAAGAGGAAGAAAAATAATCAACCAAAAGAAGGTAATGAAAAAGTGCAAAGCAAGGAAGATAAATGTGTGTGATGGCACCTGGCTGACAGCTGCCCCAAAGGATTTCTTTGGTCTGTGGCTAGAGATGCTACCTTTCCGTGGTCAGCTTTTCTCTCATCCCTCTTCTGTGCTCCTAATTTGACCCATTATAAAAGTGCCTCGGTGAAGCCAGCAGGGCCTGTGACTGGACCATGCAGAGCTGACAGTTTTGCTTCTGGGAGTTTATGTCATCGAAGGCCTCATGGTGATGACAGAAAGTACTTAGGCCTTGCAGACTGCCTCACAGCTGGAGAAAGATAATTTTCTTTGAGCTGAAGTGAAAGCTTGTCATGACCTCCATCTTGCTGATAACATGCAAGACTGATTTCAGAGCAGTTCTCTCAACACTTGTTCCTTCTTCAAGATGTAGACTGACTTTCAGGGGCTTGCCAAGATCTGGTTCTGGAAGTTTCCAATTGCCTTCCAGAACTGGATTTTATATACCACCCATTAGCACCTGAAAAAATGCTTTTGATGTCATGTTCCATACAGTGCTTTTGTGTGACATGCACAGTCCAAAGCAAGTGATGCTGAGGAGGAATTAATCAGTTTCTACACACAGTCCAAAGCAAGTGATGCTGAGGAGGCACTAATCAGTTTCTATGCACAGTCCAAAGCAAGTGATGCTGAGGAGGAATTAATCAGTTTCTATACACAGTCCAAAGCAAGTGACGCTGAGGAGGAACTAATCAGTTTCTGGTACAAATTTCAACTCAAGAATGAGGATCAACATAAAAATACGTTGCAGAAATCTATTGGGTTCTGTTTTTCTAGAAGCAGTTTTCTGGAATTTGTTGATGATTGAGCCTTGAAGCTGTGAAGTTGCATGTTCTAGGAAAGCAGCTCTGGCTTCTCTTCAGAAAACTAAGCCACACCCAGGTCGAGATCACAAGCAGATGACTGTGGAGCCTGTTATTGCTGGAGGGTGGTAGGGAAACAGAAGAACATGTTTTACCTGTTTGTAGAAGATTCCTTCCTGCAGCCCAGAGGAAATCAGAAGCTCCTTAGTGTCATCTACCAGTCACAAGTAGCAAAAATCAAACTGGGACACTGGCTTTGAAACATGAGATTTGTTTTCCACTTGATGCCAACTGTGATTGCTGCTGGCATGAACTGGTCTTTCTGTCTAACATGCTGATCTTCACTGCACACACCCTGCTCCTGTCTAGGGAAACCATGTAACTCAGTAAGATATGAATGGTGTCAAAGGAAAGCCTTGGAGCCCACAGCCTTTTTCAATTTGGAGGGATCATTTGGAATAAACCAACAAGGACATATGTAAAGAAAGCTGAGGATTTTTCCAGGAGGACCCAGAATTGTGTAAGCCAAACAGACTTTGGAGATTGGTTAATTTGTGAAAAGATGCATTCATATTTAAGCTACAGGTATGAATCACACAGTGAAAAAGCAAAGAACAACAAAAAAGTTGTTTGGGTTTTTGTTAGTCTTGTTGTCTTCCTTTTGTGTTCTCTTCACTGGAGAAAGAAAAAGAGGAAAAGAAAGAAATGGTGATGGATTCTTCCTCCTAGACAAGAAAAAGAGAACACGTAACAAGAGGGACCCTCCATCTACAAACTATGCATCAATTGTCAACAGCACAAAATGCCAAGGTATTCCAGGGAAGTGAAAAGAGCTCTATTTGTCACTTTAATGACTTGGTTTGACTCTTTTTGCTGAATGTCACCTAACCTCATGCTCCACACTGAGTCTGCAGAACAGAACTTCCTCTGCTATGCACGCTGCCTGATCAGTATTACACACCGTCGGGATTGGAGAAGCAAACTGTGGTTGATTTTCTTATGTCCTATGGAAGGAAGCAACAACAACAGCAACAACATAAAAGATCAGAATCGTTACACTCTAATGCTTCACTGTTTACTGAATTTTGAGTCTCCCAGCCCAGATTTTTTCTATTAACAACGTTCCAGACTGCTACGCCTCTGTATAATACTCATCGTAAAGAGCTGGTATCTTACAAGAGCTGGATGCATTCTCCTCCCCTACTATCCCTTCTGGGATTAGCTATTAACAGCAATGCCCATTGCAGTGGACACAAGCACCTTGTAGATGAAAGACTGTGTTTTGTAAAGGTTTTTGAAAGTTTAAGAGAAACTCTGACTTTTAAAAGCATTTTTATTTTAAATTACAGAATGGATTTTTAGAGACCTCTCCTGTAAATTAATATAACAAGCTCTTTGCTGCTCCCTAAAGTAGACATGCTATCTTCTGGGCCCTTTTTGTTTGTCTTGGTTTAAAGCATGCCATATAACCTATGCCATGTAAGCCATATGAGAGGTGATCGTATGTGCCAAATTGGTATACAGTTGAGTTTAGATCTGGATAATCCCTGAATTCCAAAGATGATACTTCTAGGGATTAGAAAACTCTTGATTTCTCCCCTTCCTTTTTTTTTCTCTTTGGGTTTAGGACTCACCCAGAAATTCAGGTGTAGTACCCAGGTCAGTCCTGGTGCGCAATGATGTGACTCGTGGCTCTGTCCAACTTGCAGCTGCTCGCTTGCTCCCCGGGTACTTGTTTGCTAAGGCAGACTGTCAGCCTGACAGAGCCGACAGAGAAGAAACGCCTCAGGGCAAAACTCTTGGTTATAAATACAGCCTTCCCTCTACCCCCAGCATTTGTCAAACCAGGTTTGTGCTGTGCTTTTTGAAACTGAAGTCACTTTGCTAGCCCTCAAATGTAGCAGAAGCAGAGAAGGATAAACCCTCTGCCCGTTTGTGTACAGAGCCCAACCCCGATTTAAAGAGATCCTACGTGATGGTACATGGCTCTCCAGCCACACTGACGGAGTACAAGTAAGCTGATGCAGTTTTGCCACCTCCTTGACTCGTACACAAATTAGTAAGAGGTTGGGCAGCTTCTGTGGGATACTTCCTGGAACAGACAGAAAGCTTGGAGTCATGTCCCTCATTTATTGCAGCTTGACTTTCTCAGCACTTCAGTGCCCCAGACACCTGTTTTGAGTCTATGGTGGTGGCTGACCACTGGGCAGCCCCCTCTGGCTCTTGGCTCTGTGGTGAACGTTCATAAAGAGGGTTTTGGAAAAGCTCAGTTACACACTGTGGCAAGCAGTGATTTCACAGAAGTGGTGACAAGTGGAGAGGGCCATTAATAGGTCTGCTGCATGAGATGAGGCTGGCCACACACAAGATAAGGAAAAAAAAAGGTCTCTGCTCCAGGGCCTGGTGTCAGATTCTTGGTGAAGCCAAATTTGTCTTGACTTCTCATGTCTTGAATACTGTGAGTATCCAAGTGCTATGCTGTGTTCTTCAGCAGCTGGGATAAAGTTGGTGAAGGAGAAAGGAATATCTTATTCCTTGTCCCCTAGTGCTAGCAGAGCCTGAGCAGGTATAGCAAGCAGTCATGAGGTATAACTTCTTTATCACACTGAGAACTGGAGAGTAGTTTGGGTCTGCTGTGGTGCTCTAGACACCTATTTTGGAAACTCTTTGGAATTAAGTGGAGGAGGAGATCCAAGAAAGAACGATGTAACTGAAGGCTTGCCCTGCTTCCTGCAGAAATGTAGTCATTGCTAAGTTAATGATGAAGTTCTTCACACCTAGAAGAGAAGGGACTTTATAACTCTCCAGACTGTCTACTTAGAGTTCTAGTGTTCACTCGCAGACCTCTGTGTTGCTCTTAACCAGGCTGCACTAGGGTGATTCCAGAAAAGACTGAAGAACTCCCTCCCCCTTGCTTTGGTCAGGGTCACTCTTCTCAGTTTGTCATGTCTTTGGAAATACTAAAAGTACAGTGACTCAAGGGCAGCAAGGCCCTTCCATGCCCTTCAGCACAGCTGCTGTCTGGGCAGCAGTTCCCTATGAGAGCAGATGTGGGACTAACATTGAGGGGCGAGAGACTCTCCACTCGGGAGACAACCTGCGTATCCTTCAGCAGTATTTCTGTAACGTGTTCACAGTGTCTGAGGAAGGGAAAGGAATCCCAAGGGGCCCTGGTGGGAGACTGTGGGGCAAGTGTTTCCAAAGTGCTCAGCCCACTGGCTGAACCTTTCATTTTCTTCAGGAAAGCTCATGCTCCAAGCTGGGTTGAATGGAAGAAACTTGTGTCAGGGGTTTTGGTGAGAAGACAGAAGGTCATTTGTATAGTTGGTGATGTACATGATAGATGCAGTTTTATTTCTGGGTTGGTTTGGGTTGGTTGATTGGGGGTTTTGTTTGTTGGTTTTTTTTTTTTTGGGGTGGGGGTGGGGGTTAAATGGTTAAAAAAGAGTTTGAGGATTCTCTAAGGGGAACTTGTAAATCTGACACCTCTATTTATTTTGCCTTATTTTAGTTTGCTATGTTTGTATCTATACACTGCATTACAGCAAAGACTATTGAGACCGTGCCAGGGCATTACACCAGCTGAACGGCTGGCTTGGGCTTTGTGCAGCAAGGTGAGCTAGGCAAGGGGATGCATGTGAGCAGTCTTGGTGTGGGAAGGGAGGGAAGGAAAAAACCTTTCCTTTTGATTTTATCATAATCTCTCTGCCCCTGGTGAGCCTGGCTCTGGGAAAATATGTGTTCTAAAGCAGGTGGTGAACTAATACAGGTTGGGTTTTTTTAGGACGCTTTCCATAAATCTGTTTGTTTCTCCTCATGAATCATGTGAGAAGACTGAAAAGAGTTAAGCTGCACAGTTGCTTGCCCAAGCTTCACCATTCCACACAAATTCTGTCCATAATGCCAAGGAAGCTTGGATAGATGAACAAAGGTGGTCCATGCCCTCTAACTTGTCACTGGAGTTAACACACTGGTGAGACAAACTGGGACAGTTCTCCCTCCTTACAGCTAATGTTCTTCCTATCATCAAGGCCAAATAAGAAGGACTTGCTCTACTTCCCCTCTCTGCACCTGCACCTCACCTCCCCAGAATATCCAGGGTATACAAATTCTTTCTACTGGTTGGTTTTCTACCCACAGGGTCTCTGTCAATTATTAGGTGTTTGGACCTATGGCTCCTTGGCTTGTGTAATCAACATAAGAGACTTCTGATTGCCTGCTGTTCAAAGAGTTAGTCTCCACTGGCTGAAGAGGCCAATCTAGGTAACACCATTTGTCCAACTGAAAATACAGAATTTACATATATACACACACACATGTATATATCTTATATATATGTGGTTTATATATATATTTAAATAAGCTATCTACTACTCTAAGTAGTAGTTTTGATAACAGTGTCCCCTGAAATTGGTCAGATTTTGCTCACTGTGCCTGCTGAGAAGGATGTCATTAGTCTAGCATGGTATTTTGGCACCTTGTTTCAGGAGTCTGAATGCTTCTAGAGTATTCTGTAATGAGTGGTACTGTCGAATCACAGAGACTTAGAGGTTGGAAGGGACCTCCAGACATCATTGAGTCCAACTCCCCCCTGCCATGTCAGGATGCCCTAGGGTAGTTTGCACAGGAGCACATCCAGGTGGCTTTTGAAAGTCCCCAGAGAAGGAGACTTCACAACCTCAGTAGGCAACCTGTTCCAATAGAGGAGATCCACTGTAAGCAGTACAAGTTGTTCTGGCTTTACTCCGGTATAATTCAAAGCAATATCTGAATGAAATCCCTCCTTTAGGCACTTATGGCTAGTGACATGTTCTACAGGGCTCCACCACTAGGAGCTCTCACCCAGCTGATCTAGAAAAGCCTTTAGGAGAAGCCATCCCCCACCCCCTCACACACACACGCACACTTCATGCTTGCTCTTCTTTAAAGACCTTTCCAGTTTTTAGGGGAATTGTAAAGGGATGTTGGGGTACCTGAGCTGCTCTGTGCTCAACACCTCCCTTCCAAAACATCTCCATCTGCAGACATTCTGCCTCCTTGCAAGCTTGCTCAGCTTGAAACCTGCAGATGGCTCTGGGAGGTGCCCCTGCCCACCAAGCTAGAAAATAGTGCTGCTTACTGAAGTAGGAGGTTGTGTGCTGCCGTAATGCCTTGGCGTATCCTCATTTCTTACTCAGTTTAAGACTATAAGTGAAATAAATGTACAAATCCTGTAGTGTCCTTTTTATCTATATCTTTTTATAAGAACATACTGTCATACTAAAAAACAAAAGCAAAAAAATTAAAGATATATTGCCCCCACCGTGTCTCAGTGCATTTCTTCGTAGCTGCATTTGTTGTGCGTTTTGCTGGGAAGTCTTAAAGGTGAGTTGGGCTCTGAGTGAACTTTCTTTTGCTAGGATTTAGGTCAAGACCACACAGCTTTTTAAGTGATACAGACACTGCAGAGCAACTTCATAAGGTGTTCTGGGCAAACAAGCTACGTGATGGAACTCAAGCACATCCTCCCCACCCCTTGCAATAGTAAAGAGTCAATCACGAAGCCAGGGGGTTGCCATATCCAAGGGGCATCTTAAAAAGGCTGTGAATAAAGTACTCTTTCATTGCTCTTTTTTAAACAACATAAGGAACACAGAAGTTCACTTAAAAAGAAATTAGGACGGTCCTGCTATTTAAGAGTTCATAATCTGTGTCTGAACATCACTGGTCCAAGAGAGGAAAGGAGTTTAGGGCTGTCCATTAGCTGGCTTACTCAACTGAGCAGCGTCCTGACAGCAAGAGTATGACTCTGAGGAGGAGAAGGCAGGAGGGGATTGCTGCAAAGGAAGGAGTTAAATAAGACCAGCTGAGAAGAAGCAGGGAAAGCCAGCATCAGGAGCGAAGCCTTCAAGGATGTGGGAGGGGAGAGAAGTTAGACTGGCAGGGCAAGCAGGAGGCACACGTGAACTAGGGCTGATTTGTGGCTAAGTCAGGGGATGTGCAGAGAAATTCCTTGGAGCTCAGGGGCAGAACCTCATTTTCTCCTGAGACATGTGCAGTGGCTTCATTTACGCATGGGTCTCTTCATCTCTGTTAAAGGAAATATCCTGCTGAGAAAAATCATCCTTAAGCCACGACTTTTCATATTATCTTCAGCCCATCAAAGGGCAATGTTTTAACTGTGAACTCCAGAAAAGGTCATATCATTCAGGTGGGAGCCTTGTTAGCTTTGGCTACAGTACAGAGCTGCTGGGGGCCCCTGAACAAAGCCGCAGCTGTTGGTTCTGGCTCTCAGGTGCGAATGGCTGTGGAAATGAGCAGAAGTAATCAAGGCATAATTGCTTGCACAGGGTGAGGACCAACAGGCTGCAGATGTGAGTTTGAGTGCTGTGTGGGAAGAGTCTTAGTTTGTGTTTGTTGACAGGGTTCTCAGTTTCTCTGATTCTTATCTACTTGATTCAGACTTTGCTAAAAGTCTAGCTAAGAAGTTCTTACTTTACAGATGCAAGGGCAAAAGCAAAGGGATGTTTCTGAAATCCATGCAGTGCTGGAGTGGCAGAAGCAGGATGAAAACGCAAGGATCTTTTCTACGCACTTCCTTCTCTGCTAGCCGCGTTTTAGCAACGGCCAAAGAATTTCTTTTCCCTGCGTTAGAGGTGAAACCTAGCAGCATTTGAATTCTTTTTGCTCTGAGCAGAGAGGTGGCCTGCCTGAATTCTAACCCAGGTGTTTCTCTGATGTTTTGGCTGGGGTTGAAGCACGCAGCAAGGGGCTGCTCTTCTGCCCTTCAGGGTGGGTCTAGCACAGAAGACGCTTGGCTTCCCTTTCGGCACATTTCCCGTGGTCGTGGACCTCCCTGCACTCGTCCCATCTGCACAGAAGCCAGGTAAGTGCCTCATGGCTTTTTCTGATTGAAATTAGTGTTGGAATTTAACTGCTTTGAGCGATTAGAAGTGAGGAGTAGAAGAGGAGCTCTTGCTAGGAAGGGCTGAGGATTTATTATTCATCGGTTTTACCTTTCTTTAGCTGTTGGCTTCTGGTTTTAAACAAAGATGACTTTTATCTGCCATAACAGAGCCTTCTGGGAACAGAATGTACATGAGCCTTTGGGAACAGACTTCTCCTGTGTCCCAGGGTTAGGATGGGTCCCTCCGATGGGTCCCTCCCCCACTCACTACAACAGAGTTTTGGAAAGTCAGGAAAAATGAAATTGTATTTCTTAGAGTTGAAACTAAATATAACAGCGTAAGGAGAATAAACTACTACAGAAAGATAATAAGGAGGATGGGGGAAGATGGCAAGTTATGTTTCTGCTCTTTGGAGGTTTTCTCTGTTGTTGTTGGGCCGTAGGGGGAGTTGTTTGTTTAAAAAGAAACCACAACATGTGCTTGAAATGAATGAAAGCAGGAGTCGTCCACCCTATGCTTTGTAAGGACAAGTAGTTGTCCATTTCTCTCCCAAAGCTGAGCTCCCCTCTTTCTTCCTATGCTTAATTAACAAGGACTTGTCTGCTAAAAAAAACTAAAACCATGATCAAAGCATGAAAAATGGCACAAATGTATGTAGAAGTTTCGGCTCGTGGGCTGGATGTTGCCTGGGGTGAGGTGGGGTCCAATAGGCTGCAGGTGGAAAGTGGAGCTGCAGCTGCAGGCAGCTCACGGTGCACTGAATACGGAAACTAGTTTGGGGCTGGGAAGGTTCTTGGGGTTTCTCTCTGATAGGGACTATTTAAGCTGAAGAAAGTGGTGTCAGACATCCCCTAGCAGCTGGCACGCCCAAGGAAATGAGGCATCTCAGTGTCTAGTCTCATTCTCAGCCACTGCAGTCCTTCATTCAGGTGATCTGTTGCCAGGGCTCTGCAGTGCTGGAGCTTAGATGATGTTTGGTGAAACATGGATACTTTCCTGGAGTATGCCCTCGTTTGTAGGTCCCACACACCAGTCTCTTCCCAGAGACACTGTGCCAGGTATTTACTGCTACCTCTAGACTCCCCAGTTTTCTTCTTCTAACCTTTTTGGTTTGTTTTGTTCCCTTTTTCTCTTCCTTCCCCCGAGGTTCTTTCCCCTTTTTCTGCACACACTGCCTTAGGGCAGACAGGTGAGTTCATTGTGACACTGTCCTGTATGACATCCTGATCTCCAAGCTGGTAAGATATGGGTTTGATGGATGGACAACTCAGTGGATAAAGAACTGGCTTGATGGCTGCACCCAAAGAGTGGCTGTTAACGGGTCCATGTCCAAGTGGAGGCCAGTGACAAGTGGAGTCCTCATGTTGGGTAGTGATAGGACTAGGGGGAATGGATCCAAGCTAGAGGAAGGTAGATTTAGACTAGATGTTAGGAAGAAGTTCTTCACCATGAGGGTAGTGGAATGCTGGACAGGTTGTCCAAGGAGTGGTCTTAAAAACTTCAACATCCCTTGAAGTCTTTAAGGCCAGGCTGGATGTGGCTCTGGGCAATCTAATCTTATGGAAAGTGTTGCTGCCCATGGCAGGGGGGTTGGAACTAGATGATCCTTGGGATCTCTTCCAACCCTGACCTTTTTATGATTCTAACTATGTGATGTTGCTGCCTGTACCTGTGGGGATGAGGACTCCATTCTCTCAGTGTCCTTGCAGAAGTTTCAAGAGGCTGAAGGTGAGGGCCAACAGTGACTGTTAGATTTCCTGAGGTAGTTGGATCATGTGCCAGAGGGACCCAGGAAGTCAGGATGCTTGCTGCCTGATTCTCTGCTACCCAGGAAGTCAGGATGCTTGCTGCCTGATTCTCTGCTACCCAGGAAGTCAGGATGCTTGCTGCCTGATTCTCTGTTGGTAAAGAACTGCCTTGCCAGTGGGTCTACAGAAGCAAACCTCCTGTTTGATCATCCTCTAAAATGTTAGGACTCTTGCAAGAATTGGCTTGGAGGCCACACAAGACACTAGCTGAGTACTTGCCTGTGGTGACCCCCTAGTCCATCCTCTGCTTGTCAAATTCTGCCAGTGTTTTGTAATGTGTGGGTCCTGTAGAGCCAGTGGTCTGTAAAGTTATCAGAAAGAGATCTGTGGCAGTGCCCGAGGAAGAACAAAAGATCAAAAGCTTGGGTGCACTCTGTTGCCCACAAAAGGAAACAGACAAAATAAGAAGGAAACTAATGTCCACCTACTTAAAGCTTGAGCTATTTTTCATTTGCTTATGACATTGTGGCAACAGTGCATAAGAAAGATGGGTGCCCCTTCCCCTCAGTCTGCCTCTCTGCTCCCCAGGAAGGTTAGGTGATGCACTGGATTCAGGACACAAGAAATGGTGCTCTAAAGCATCTCTTCGATACTGCGTGGCCCTGTAAGCAGGCCTGATGCAGGCCATACCTTCCTGGCTGCTGGTTCTGTCTCATGACATTCAGGTGTGACAGGAACAGTCGCCTTAGCCCCTGCAGAGTCTCAGGATGTTTTCAAGAGGATGCAGGAGGCTCCACCAACTTAGGATCAGTCCTTTGGACAGCTTCAGCTGCGTATCTGTGGAGAGGCAGGTCTGAGGGATGAGGCTAATTCTAGGCCATAGTAGAACCCTTGAACAGCAGCTCTGGCACTGGCTGCTCTGATGAGCTGATGCACTGAACTGCTTGCTGATGTAGGGATGAACCCTGTGCATGTGTCAAGCCAGTGCCAAAAGTGTGTCTGAGGAGATATTCTTGCTGGTGCCACGTGAGGTTGGAGGAACATTTGGGTTTTCCCCTTCCCTTCTGTAAATGGTTTGTTTGTGAGCAGGTTTCTCAGTTTAGGTTACAACAGCAAAGCCTAAATGAGCATCGCTGTGAGGAGGAAGCTACCAGTAACACGAGCTGGAAGAAAACCTTAGCTAAGTTAGATGAGCCTCAGGAATGCAGCCTGACCTCACAAAATACATTAAAGGACTTCTCCTGGCCGTGCTCAAACCTGTGGCAGACACTCTGCTGCATCAGGACAAGGGCTTTCCAGGGCTGCTGGGGAATGAAGTGCAGTCACTGCTGTTAAACCTTCAGCCCCTCTCATAGGAAGCTGTGACACTCCTGCTTTGGGGTAAGGCCTGAGCCTGACTTCCCAGGGAGCTGCCTTCCTCCTGGCTGAGGACACAGTAGGTATTTTGCCAGGCTCTTCTGCAGCTTGGTGAGGAATAGGGGAGTATGGAACACAACACCACCAGAGCATTCACTTGTTTTCTCCCTGCACCATCCAGCTGGGTTTAATTTTAGAAGCAGTGCTATCTTGAGGCATCGTTTTCCATGGAATGCAAGTCTTTAAGTAAATAAATAACAGCTTTGTGGAGGTGGAGCAGTGGCTCATAGCTGCACTGCAAAGCATGCACCAAGTGACTCCAGCCCTGTTTCATTTGCCTGTGGAACTACTTTGTACAGATTCAGTGGCTGCACTGCCTCCCTCTCCTCTTTCAGCCCCCACTCAGAGCTGGCCATGTGCATTGATTAAAAGGAAATAAAACCACCTTGAAATACCAGCCTGGGAACACTGGAAAGGAAAACCCCTCCAGCTGTTGGGGTTCAGAGAGAGGTCACTGGCTTAGGTTTGTGGAACCCATGATGGGCTGTTACTGGCCATATCTTTGCTGCATCTAAGATGTAGATACATTGGGGGGTACTGGTAGATAGTAGCTGAAGATGAGCCAGCAGTGTGCCCAGGTGGCCAAGAGAACCAATGGCATCCTGGCCTGTATCAGGAACAGTGTGGCCAGCAGGACAAGGGAGGTTGTTCTGTCCCTGTACTCAACACTGGTCAGGCCACACCTTGAGTGCTGTGTCCAGCTCTGGGCTCCTCAACTCAAGAGAGATGTTGAGGTGCTGGAATGTGTCCAGAGAAGGGCAACAAAGCTGGTGAGGGGCCTGGAGCACAAACCCTGTGAGGAGAGGCTGAGGGAGCTGGGGTTGTGCAGCCTGGGGAAGAGGAGGCTGAGGGCAGACCTCATTGCTGTCTACAACTACCTGGAGGGAGGCTGTAGCCAGGTGGGGGTTGGTCTCTTCTCCCAGGCAACCAGCAACAGGACAAGGGGACACAGCCTCAAGTTGTGCCAGGGCAGGTCTAGGCTGGATGTCAGGAGGAAGTTGTTGCCAGAGAGAGTGATTTGCATTGGAATGGGCGGCCCAGGGAGGTGGTGGAGTCACCATCCCTGGAGGTGTTCAAGCAATGACTGGATGAGGCACTTAGTGCCATGGTCTAGTTGACTGGCTAGGGCTGGGTGCTAGGTTGGGCTGGATGATCTTGGAGGTCTCTTCCAACCTGGCTGATTCTATGTCCCAGAGCAGTGTGCTCTGAGGCATCCTCTGTAAGCCAGGAGGGAAATAGCAGGCTATAAAGACGAATGCAAGGAAATTGTGCTTAAATATCCCACTCTCTCTGGCCAAGAGCTTTCTGCATGCAGTTGTGTTGCTGATGGTTGAATGCCATGGGTGTGTCCCTCAAAGGGTTTGCTGACTGAAAAATGACATTAAAGCCATTTTACCAGAGCAAAAGCCCATTTTCACTGCTCAGGTCCAGCAACTCTGAGACGCCTGCATGGCATCTGTCCCCTTGAGTCAGAAAAGTGAGCTTCTCTACAAGTCCCAGTCTTACCATGGTAGCCTTCCTATTATGTAGGGGCTTCAGAGATCCACCTAAAATTGCAAGACACACCAAATAGTGTCAAAATCACCCAGACTGCTGGGTACATGCTCTGCTCTACTCCTACACATTGCTGCTGAGATAAGACTGAGATGACAGAACACCATGCTGATAACTCGTATCCAGAACCATCAATATTGGGTGTATTAGGAGTTGGAGGTAGTTCCTCCTCAAAGCCAAAGTGGTGGCTGGACTGTGCCTAATTGCAGAGGTATGGGTGAGTTCTGGCAGTGGTCTATGTAATGGGCTTAACATTGGTGTTTGTGGCTTAGTAAAAGCGTTGCTTAGTTTCTTGGTGCCACATGCAAATGGGATGCTTGACAGGGTTTTGTTCTGGTCTTTCTCTCCCAGGGAGAGGACAAGATAAAGCTTGTCTTCTGCATAGTTGTGTGTTTGTTCAGGACTGGTTGGAGTACTTGGATTCACTGCAGAGCCTGGGGATTGCCAGCTGCCGTTTAGCCATACTGGTGGTTTCTCTTCCCTGCAGGCTGCAAAAGCAGGAGGATTTTCCATGTGGTGTGATTCTGCCTGCTCCTTTGCAAACTACTCAGCTAAGCCATCTCCTCTCCTACTTGGCCTCAGCCTGCTGCTTCCACTGATACTAGAGATTGTGTGGGGCCAGGCAAGCTCTGCCCATTTTCTCTAGAAATCTGGGATCAGGGTGGCCCTGGCAGCAGCTTGTCTTTTCCACTGATCCCAATTAAGATTCAGTCTTGGCAGGATAGAGCTTTTCAAGCTGCCAGCTGTAACAGGAGAGATGAGGCTTCAGGGGCAGAAGAAATTATTCACTTCCCTCAGCTCTCTTTTTGGCTTCCCTCCTCCCCCAACTGTGGTCTGAAGATGGCCCCAGGACCACCAGAAGCCAAAGGAGGCACACAGAGCTAAACCATTTCCATTCAGTGTCAGGTCCCAGGTGGGGAAGCACAGCTCTTGGAAGTGCAGAGACTGTGGGTGGCAGAGGAGAGGAGGGGATGGGATGGAAGAAGTGAGGGAAGGTGCAGCTCCGCAGGCTGCCTCAAAGCAGCTCCAATTCCAGCCTCGCTGCAATTCGACACCGGGGAAAGGTCTGGAACTCAAACCCTATGAGGAGAGCCTGAGGGAGCTGGGGGTGTGCAGCCTGCAGAAGAGGAGGCTGAGGGCAGACCTCATTGCTGTCTACAACTACCTGAAGGGAGGCTGTAGCCAGGTGGGGGTTGGTCTCTTCTGCCAGGCAACCAGCAACAGGACAAGGGGACACAGTCTCAAGTTGTGCCAGGGGGAGGTCTAGGCTGGATGTTAGGAGGAAGTTGTTGGCAGAGAGAGTGATTGGCATTGGAATGGGCTGCCCAGGGAGGTGGTGGAGTCACCGTCCCTGGAGGTGTTCAGGAAAAGCCTGGATGAGGCACTTAGTGCCATGGTCTGGTTGAGTGGCTAGGGCTGGGTGCTAGGTTGGACTGGATGATCTTGGAGGTCTCCTCCAAGCTGGTTGATTCTATGATTCTCTGACACGTGAGGAGGCCTGAGTGTTGAAATGACCCCAATAATGAAACAGGAGTTTGTTGAAGTCTTGGCAAGTGACAGTAACAGCAGGTCAGAGCTGTGCAGCTGAAACTCCTCTCTCCCAAACTCACAGGCTAGATGCTACTGATCAGGTTTCTGCTTGGTGAGACTGCAGAGTTCTGCTGATGGTGCTGGAGCTTTGCCACAACGTGCACCAGCTGGTAACTGGCTGATGACACTGTTAATGAAGCTGCTGTGTATCTGGTGGCATGTGTTATTTTCCAAGCATAACATTAACACAACTTTACAGTTGCTCGACCCTCCTGCTGCCTCCTCCTCTTCCTCCCCCACCCCCTGCCACCCCTGTCAACAATGCAGCCAAACTGCCTTTGACACTGGAACGAGAAACTCTGCTTTTGCTGGCCTTGTGTCTTTTCAGCTGTGGACCCTTGAAGAATTACTGGTATAGAAGAGAGTTTATCTTGCATTGATTTTAAGACTGAATCTATGCAGAAACAGCTTAGTAGCACCGAGTTTCTCATTGTGAGTGATCTCTCCAGAATCTGAGGATAAGCTCTGTGCCCTCTGTTGATTGACTGATCAATGAAGCCATTTTCTCTGCAGTGCTATTGCTAATTTGGGATTCTGGAAGCAACGCTTAAGCAGTAACGAAGTGTGGAGCCTTGCTCCATGGAGCAAGTGCTCTGTGTACTGCATGTTGAAGAGCCACAGACGCTAGGCAGCTTGCCTGATGGTCCTGGCAGTGCAGCTGGGTTGTGCAAGTGACGCTGAGCAATGCCTGGTTTGTCATGCAGCTCCGCTCAGAAGAAAACTCAGTGTCTCAGGGTACCCATTCCCTTCATGAACTTGCACTCCCAACTCTTACTTTGGGTATACTTTGCTCACCAAAGCAGCAAATAGATTACAAAAAAAGAGCTGCTAAACTGCAAGCTCTCTAAACATGGCACTGGCAGCATGGAGGGACAGGAGAGAGCCCTGGGAACACCAGTTCCTTATGCTGTTCCTCAACACAAAGCAGTGCTGGTAGACACAGCTGCTGCCTCAAAACAGGCCTGGGGGGAGAAGCTGGGATAATGATGAGAGATGATAAATTCTGAAGCTAAGCCTGTGGGATTACTCAGTTTAAGAACAGCCAGATAGAGATGAATTTCACTCAGCAACAACAAAAAGAAGTAACATTACTTACCTTAAGGAATCTGTTACTGTGACTGATCCCTCGCTAATTCTTAACTAACGGTTACAATTTAAAGAGTCTATCTTGTTGCTTGTCAGGAGTTAACTGTTCACAGAAGTGTGTGGATAGGAATGAGTAAAAAGGATATTCAAAGCACTGCAAACCACACTCCATTACAACCACTATTTATTAAAAATGCAGTAGACAAAAGACCCCCAACCAAACAAACAAAGCAGGCCTCCAAAAAGCAGTCCACTGCCCACCCATCAGCACTGAATCACTCAGTGCTATCAGCTCATTTCGCTTACAAAATGTTCTGTTTACTCATGCTTGGTTCATGATTTAGAAATGTGCATAGTTTCAGGAGTTGATAATGTAAAATTAGCATAGAATGGCACCAGAGTCTGCTTACCCAACACCTCCAGTCACTCGCAACAGAAGGAAATGTGCGTGAGGTGCAAGATGTGCCTGGCGGTTGTGCGTGTGCTGTTGTCCTTTGTATGGCTTTGAGTCCTCTGTGTGAGCCTTATAACACAACAGCAAACTTCTCAGAGGTCAAAGAATCATGTGCCACAAAGCATCGTTTTATTACTGCTGAGTAGGTAGTTTCCTTTTAGGTTTCAAGACCAAGCTAAAGCCTGGGTGAAGGCAGGAAGGGCAGGGTGTGTTGTGGCTGGTGGGGTGCTTGTGTAAATCAATTAACTTAGCAGGCTATGCATGGGCTTCCTTTGAGTCACCATTTGTTTGCTACTGAGCTAGGGCAAGTTCTGCATGTTGGGCACAGCAGCTTCACAGCTGAACAGTATCTTGTATCTGCAGGGTCAGGACAGACTTGGTGGTGTTCAGTATGGCAGTGCCAGGTACACCTCTGTGAAGGAGCAGGAGTGCCCTCAGAGACAGGTTAGTGTTAATAGTCTGATTCCCTTAACAACACTGAATGCTGATATACAACTGTTTATGGAGGTTGGGCACCAAGCTTTCCAGTCTCCTTCACCTTCACAGGATCACAGGACATTAAGGGCCAGAAGGGACCCAAGGAGAGTCCAACCCCCTGCCAGAGCAGGACAATACTATCTAACACAGATCACAGAGGAACACATCCAGACAGGCCTTGAAAGTCTCCAGAGAAGGAGACCCCACAACCTCTCTGGGAAGCCTATTCCAGTGCTTGTGACCCTTACAGTAAAGAAGTCCCCCCCTGTGTTAAGGAGGAACCTCTTTTGCTGGTGTAGCTGCTTTGTCATTGCAAGTGCCTTATCTCGCAGTGACAATGAATAAAGAATCAAATTAATTCACCTGTAATAGAAAAGTGCCTTCTGTGTTAGTGTATGAGACTTGCAAAGGCTGTGTAGTAAAACCTAGTGCCTTATCTCAGACCTGTGCTTACTGTGTGTGGCAGTGTGGTGTGTGCTCTACTGATGCTCACAGTAATTTAACCACCTTTCAGGAGAAGCAGCTATTTGCAAAGTTTAAGATGCTTTTTTGGTATCCTCTTTGACATTATGAGAAAGGTCTTCAACTCTGTGCGTCTGGAGAGGGAGCACCCTGGATTGTATCTAACTTCACATTAGCCATAAGGACTAGAAAACAAGTAAGTTACACTTGAAAAGACCCTGCTTAGAGTATTTAACATTAGAAAAGGACCCATTAGCACTAACAACACGTTGAGTAATTTCTTATCTAGGACAGTCCATTATCAAAGCTATTTAGTGCTAAGTGACAGTGGCCATGGTGCATTTATGGGGACACTTAAGCGCTCTGAGGCCAGAAGACTTCACGAAAGCAAATTAGAGGAACATGCTGGTGCCTTGGCCAGTATTTTCCTGCAACTACCTAATTCTTCAGTGTGTCTACTAGTCCTAAAGTGCTTTTATTTGTCAGGAGTATGCAGGTTCTTGGTTTCTAAGAGCTGCACGGTAGGAATAAACAACTGAGAGTCTCTAAGGCTTGCTGTGACATCTGCTTCAGAAGTCAAGGAGAGGTGACATGTACCTCTGTGCATGGCACAATTAAGCCCTTAAGCATGCAAACGCAGAGCATCAATACATTTGAGTGGCAAGGTTAAAATGCTTGGAACATGCTTCTAGCCTTGTAAAAGATACCCTTCAGATCAGCAAAAGTCCTCTGTCCACGTTTTGCAAATAACTGGGCAGCTGCCCTCCTGCTTTTCTCTTGAAACTGGTTATGTGTGTTTCCCACTTGTAGGTAAATGAAACAGTGACAACACACAGGGATGGGAGCTGCCCCTCTGACCCTGGGTGTTCACAGAATGTTAGGGGCTGGAAAAGACCTCGAAATATCATCTAGTTCAAGGCCCCGGACACAGCAGGATCGCCTGTATCGGTTTCACCATTAAATCTCTGCCATATGCTAATAGTCTCAATCTGTGTTCTTTCCACTGTCACCACCTCTGTGATGGTTTGGGTAACTAGCACAACCTCCCAACTACAGAGGTGGTGAGGACAGACTGCCAGTCAAAATTCTGAAATCTTGACTTAAAGATAGTGGCCAAATGACAGCACTTGCTTCGTTTCCAGAGTTTGCAGTTGTGTCAGGTTATGACAGTAGCTGTGACTATTTCACAGGCAAAAGCTTACCAGCTCTGTGGCACAACTAGCAACATTTGCTCAAGCTCATGGTGAGGACACTGAAATTAAGGTATTGGCAGAGTGGAGAAATCTGTCCTCTAAAATATACACATGGTTCTCAAGAGGGATAAATGACTCCACTGTTCACCCAGCAGTAAGCCATCAGGGAAAGGAAAACTGGAGTTGCAGAGTTGTTGTATGGTATGTTTGCTGAGGTCTCCAAGCCCACTAGCTGGACAAAAGTAGTTCTGTAAGAGGCTGAGCATGAACAGTGGTCACCTGGAGGTACCTGAATATGATCTAGATCCTCAAGAAGTCTCCTCTCTGCCCACCTGTTTTGCTAAGCAACTTCACCTCTTCAATCACAATGTTCTGAGTAACTGCTTTGCACATGTCATACACAGTCAGAGCAGCCAGGCTGGCAGCTGTCAGAGCTTCCATCTCCACACCTGTCCTCCCCCACGTCTGACAGGAGCTGCGAATCACCACTGCAAATCTGGCCTCATCCAAGCTCAGAGACACCTCAACATGATTGAGGGGGATGTTGTGACACAACGGGATCAACTGGCTGGTTAGCTTGGCTCCTTGAATTCCTGCAATCTGGGCTACTGCCAGCACATCCCCTTTCTTCACCTGGTTCTGCCTCACCATTCCAAATGCCTTCTCACCCAGGCGGACGACAGCACCAGCAACAGCACTTCTTCTCGAGTCTGGCTTCCCTCCAACATCAACCATTGCAGCCCGTCCTTCCTCATCAGTGTGAGTCAAGTTGTCAGAGGCATGAGGTACCTTGGTGCAAGAGACTGAATCGCTGGTACAGAATTCAGATCCTGGACCTTCCTCTTTGGAAACAAAAACTCTGCCAACAGCAAAAGCCTCAAGGCACTTTGTGTCAAATGTGGAGTCTGGGTCCTTCGGGAAGACACAGAAGTTTCTGAGCTGGGTCTGTCGAATTCCTGGTTTTGTGGACCACTTTTGCTTTGGGTGAGATCTTGGCAGGAAAAGTTGTCCTGTAAATTTCTTTTTCATTAACACTTTCCCCACCTGTTTAGGTAAACTTGCTCTCAAAGTCGGCCCCTGGCTAAAGGTGTGGCCCCACTGTTCTGAATTTGGGTGATTCTGTGGGGTGTCTTGGCATAGTGGGAATGACATCAGTGCAGGCTCTGGGGGGAAAAAAAAGTAACATAAGAATACATCTTACTAACTGGAGAGGTAAGCTAAGTGCAGTAGTTGAGAATCCTGCCAGAGCAGTGGACTTTCTGTATTGCAAGAACTCCAGTGAGCCTGAGGACACCCACTTTCCTCAAGCTCTTTCTCTTACACCTCATTAGTTCCCTAAAACCACTTAATTTCAAGGTCCCTGACAAGAAGAAACAACTTGCTTTCAAAAATTACCAACACTTATTAAGAAACAGAAGCCAAAAAACCATATGGGTACACCAGTTCTGAAGAAAGGCAAGTCAGAGCATCTCTTAGCCTCCATCTGGGGCTATCCCAGCACCAGTCTTCTTTCAGAAGCCTGGCAGGGCTAATAGGAACGTTTTGCACTCAGATTCTCAACTCTGCCTTTCCAAACACCTTCTCAGGACAGGCAGCTGCACTTCCTGCTTTCACCAACTTCTGCAGGGTGACACCAGCACTTGAGGACAGGAGAGATCAGAAGCAGTGCATCTGCAACTATGCTGCCTACAAGCTCAGAGGCTGACTCTGTGATAGAATAGAATAGCATTAACCAGGCTGGAAGAGACCTTCAAGATCATCCAGTCCAACCTATCAAAGGAAGCCTCTCTTATTATTGCCAGCCTCTCTTATTACTGCCAGCTCTCACCACATTAATGACAGCTGAAATTCAGGCACTGGGAAAACCACGCTCCCCTCATTGACAGATTTTGAATCTCCTCAGAAGTGTGTTCCAAGTTGAGCTGGCAGAGCCCTCCTGCCCCTTTTCACCATTTAATCCCTCAGTTTTGGCACTTGCACAGGGCTAAATGCCAAGTGTCAAGACAGAAGGAGTCTTTTTCATACAATCTGTTTTGGAAGTAAAGAGAAAGCAGTATATAGGTAAGCAAGTGGCTAAACCCTCTTAATAGACTCACTGATAAGCATCATTCTCTTTTCTTCTGCAACTTCTGCTCTCTTTTTGCTGTGAATTGGAATTAGGCTTTGCTCAATAGCCTCAATTTGGTAGCTTCTAGTCTTTGAGGACTCTTCTGAGTCTGTGACTGCCCACAGGTAAATCAAAGCAGCTTCCTGGCCCCTCTGCCCCTTGCTAAGCTATCTCTGCCTCCCCAGCCTACAGGTATCACCTTGTCCACATGGCAGTAACAGTGTGGACAACCCATTGGTTATGACCCACCCCACTTTTTTTTTTCTCCAAAAATAAACAAACTTCCTTATCAGTTCCACTCTCAGCAATCCTAAGACTGATGTGGCTGGCACCTTCTTCAAGCACCCTCCAAACACTGATCCGGAAGTGCCAGCAGCTTACATCAGCCACAGACTTTGTTAAAATTTACTTGTATTTTTAATCTTTGCAAGCCATATTCAAGACAAAGGCCATTTCTGATCTACACCTGCTGGCATACCCACTGAAATGAAGATTCTGCCTACATGGCAATGTTTTTACCTTCGGAGGAGTGGGATCATGGACACAAATATTTTGAGTGCAACATTACAGCATCACAGAAACATTCAGGTTGGCAAAGACCCTCAGGAACACCGAAAGTCCAATCTGTAAACCTATTTTACATGATTCACCTTAAACCATATCCCTAAGCACCACGTCCAAACGACCCTTAAACACATCCAGGTGGGTGACTCAACCACCTCCCTGGGCAGCTCATTCCAGTGCCTGACATTCTCTCTGTGAAAAACATTTTCCTAGTATCTAACCTGCCATTCCTCCTTGTTGTCTCCAGTTAACTGTGAGCCCAGCACCAGCCTCTCCCCATTGCTCTGCTTTAGAAGATCACAGAAAGCTGTGATTTATTCACAGAGTGGTGGTGAATGGTGGCACATCCAGCTGGTGGCTGTCACTAGTGGTGTCCCTCAAGGGTCAGTGCTGGGCCCCATCCTCTTTAACATCTTCATAGATGATCTGGACGTGGGCATTGAGTCAGTCATCAGCAAGTTTGCAGATGACACCAAGCTGGGGGCTGATGTGGCTGGGTTGGAGGGCAGAAGGGCTCTGCAGCGGGACCTTGACCGCCTGGACAGATGGGCAGAGTCCAATGGGATGGCATTCAATGGCTCCAAGTGCAGGGTGCTGCACTTTGGCCACAACAACCCCATGCAGAGATACAGGCTGGGGTCGGAGTGGCTGGAGAGCAGCCAGACAGAGAGGGATCTGGGGGTGCTGATTGATACCCGCCTGAACATGAGCCAGCAGTGTGCCCAGGTGGCCAAGAGAGCCAATGGCATCCTGGCCTGCATCAGGAATGGTGTGGCCAGCAGGAGCAGGGAGGTCATTCTGCCCCTGTACTCTGCACTGGTTAGACCACACCTTGAGTACTGTGTCCAGTTCTGGGCCCCCCAGTTTAAGAGGGACATTGAGATGCTTGAGCGTGTCCAGAGAAGAGCAACGAGGCTGGTGAGAGGCCTCGAGCACAGCCCTACGAGGAGAGGCTGAGGGAGCTGGGATTGTTTAGCCTGGAGAAGAGGAGGCTCAGGGCAGACCTTATTGCTGTCTACAGCTACCTGAGGGGTGGTTGTAGCCAGGGGGAGGTTGCTCTCTTCTCTCAGGCAGCCAGCACCAGAACGAGAGGACACAGCCTCAGGCTGCGCCAGGGGAAGTTTAGGCTCGAGGTGAGGAGAAAGTTCTTCCCTGAGAGAGTCATTGGCTACTGGAATGGGCTGCCCAGGGAGGTGGTGGAGTCGCCGTCCCTGGAGCTGTTCAAGGCAGGATTGGACGTGGCACTTGGTGCCATGGTCTAGCCTTGAGCTCTGTGGTGAAGGGTTGGACTTGATGATCTGTGAGGTCTCTTCCAACCCTGATGATACTATGATATAATATTCCTCCTTTCTGTCCTTCTTTATTAACCTAGCATGAATATTCACTTTAAGATCCAGGAACACTTGGACTCCTTGATTAGCTATACCACTGGCAAGGTGTCTCATCTGCAGGAGAAGCTGGAAGGCAGACAGGAACTTACTTTCACAGGGCAAACACACATGGTGGGGAGCAAGGAAGAGAAGTGCTATCATTTGCTCAAGCAGAGTTATAAGTGAAAAGACAGGAACAGGCAGTAAAACATGCAAAGCATTTTTGCTTTTACTAACAACTTACATTTTCTTCCAGCTATAGCTCATCCTCTATCTTCACCTAAATTGCTCAAATACATACCATACAGCACACAACTGGCTGCCCAGAGAAGTTGTGGATGCCCCATCCTTAGAAGTGTTTAAGACTGGACTGGATGAGGCTTTGAACAAGCTGGTCTAGTGGGAGGTGTTCCTGCCCACAGCTGGGAGGGTTGGAACTAGGTAATCTTTAAGATCCCTTTGAGCTCAAGGCATTCTATGAAACCATGTGACAAACTGCATCTGAAGTTTGTGCTGGTTGGAAGCTAAAATAATTGATCTCATGGGTTGAAAAGAAGGCAGAAGACATCAAAATTAAGGAGGAAGTTCACCTAACTGAAGTGAACCCACAAGGAGAACACTCTGCAGAAAGGAGTACTTCGATTAAGGGAAATAGGATACAAACCATATAGAAAGGACTAAACAGCAGTGCAGGGAAGAAGCCTGGTTTGGCTTACTGGGACTAGCAGAAACCAATTAGTGATTTCCACATCATTCATTACTTTTTTCATTAAATTAATTCCATACACTCACCCCCACTGACTGCTTGCATGCCAGCACCATTTGAAGTTTTAAAGTAATTCAAAGCACAATAAGGAAATCTCCCAATGATTCCTCATGTGTCACAGTGGGATACTCTTCTCTCATCTCCAGTGTCTCCACTCGTGAGGTAATTGCCAGCAGTTAGTCTCAAAAGGACATGGAACAGCTGTAGGAGGAGGACCTAGACAGGCTGCTTCTTTTACTCTATGCATGTCAGACAGTGCTGAAGCATTTTTCAAAAGGAAATTGCAGGGATATAATACCTAAACATCCAAACATTGCTACGAGTGCTAACTTTGGAGAGTGGGGATTCTCTCAAAGGCAGCTTGAAAAATTACATAGGCCCCAATGGGCTGTCAAGAGTTTAGTACAGTATTTTTCATGTCAATACACACTTTAAAGAAAAGGTCTTCTTTCCCCTTTCCTGGAACACAAATCAGCAGTGGCCAAGTTCAAAAGAGCAAAAGTAAATTCAAAGAGACAGTCTTGCAGTGTAAAACTCAACATGGAAAATGATGGGCTGCATCAAGAGCAGTGTGGCCAGCAGGGCAAGGGAGGGGATTCTCCCCCTTTACTCTGCTCTCCTCAGACCCCACCTGGAGTACTGTGTGCAGTTCTGGAGCCCCCAGCACAAGAAGGACATGGAACTGCTGGAGCCAGTCCAGAGGAGAGCCACGAAGATGATCAGAGGGCTGCAGCAGCTCTGCTATGAGGACAGGCTGAGAGAGTTTGGGCTCTGCAGCCTGGAGAAGAGAAGGCTTCGAGGAGACCTTAGAGTGGCTTTGCAGTATCTGAAGGGAGCCTACAGGAAGGCTGGGGAGGGACTACTGACAAGATCTGGTAATGTCAGGACGAGGGGGAATGGGTTTAAACTGGCAGAGGGGAGATTTAGACTGGATGTTAGGAGGAAGTTCTTTACAGTGAGGGTGGTGAGACACTGGCACAGGTTGCCCAGGGAGGTTGTGGATGCTTCCTCCCTGGAGGCATTTAAGGCCAGGCTGGATGAGGCCTTGAGCAGCCTGCTCTAGTGGGAGGTGTCCCTGCCTATGGCAGGGGGTTGGAGCTGGATGATCCTTGAGGTCCCTTCCAACCTAAACCATTCTATGATTCTATGATGGCCCTTTAAAAGGGGCATCAAGTGAAAAATATTCTAAGTGAAAACCTATGCTAAAAGACCTCTGTAGTGTCTGCTTTGTAATTAGTGCCTGTACTTCTGTTGCCTTTAGGTTTTGGGTTAGAAAAAACAAGGAGTTATTACTACATTACCTGTAGGAAAGATCTGCCAATTAATTCACGTTACATTCCCCTTCCCCTGTTTTAAAAGCTGTGCTTTAACCTGCTAAGCAGCTTATCTGCTCCAGAGTATCAATGAGAGGATGAGAGTTTGAATTAGAAACAGTTTTCATCTCCTCCACTCCTCCTGTATTTTTCTGCCCTCGTTCACAGGATCACAGGATGTCAGGGGTCAGAAGGGACCCAAAGAGACCAACAAGCCCAACTCCCCTGCCAGAGCAGGACCATAATCTAATCTCAGGTCATAGAGGAATGCATCCAGATGGGCCTTGAAAGTCTCCAGAGAAGGAGACTTCACAACCTCTCCAGGGAGCCTGTGCCAGTGCTCTGGGACCCTTACAGTAAAGAAGTTCACCATTATGTTGAGGTGGAACCTGCTGTGCTGCAGCTTACATCCACTGTTCCTTGTCACNCCCAGGGAGGTTGTGGATGCTTCCTCCCTGGAGGCATTTAAGGCCAGGCTGGATGAGGCCTTGAGCAACCTGCTCTAGTGGGAGGTGTCCCTGCCTATGGCAGGGGGTTGGAGCTGGATGATCCTTGAGGTCCCTTCCAACCTAAACCATTCTATGATTCTATGATTCCAGACTAAAAAGCCTCAGGTCCCTCAACCTCTCCTCATAAGGCAGTGCTCCAATTCTCTAACCATCCTCATAGCTCTCTGCTGGACCTTCTCCATCAGATCCCTGTCCCTATTAAAACAGGGAGCCCAAAACTGAACACAGTTGATAAGCAACAACAGAGCAACGTCCAATTAATCCCACAATCTCGCAAACATTTCCCAAATCTAAGGAAGTAAAAAAAGGTATTTGGGAGGATAACTCTCTTATGAAATGGGAGGCATAGAGGAGGGAAACCCACACTGAGGATGATGTCAAAAATCCATAAGAAACTACAGGAATGCCACGTCACTCATGAAGAGAGCTTCAAGCAGAAGGGAGTTAGCAAACATCTTCAATAGAGACAAGAAGGAAAAGAATCACTGCTCATAGTGCTGGTCAGATAACAGGAACTACACTTCTCATAGTTATTTTCTAAGACTCTGAAGCAACAAAAAGGACATTTCCAAAAATGAAGCCCAAACTTTCAGATTCTGAAGTGTAGTAGTAGTGAGATGGAAAAACTTGTATTTGTCAAGTTACTGTGAACTTCAATTTCTTAATCTAGGGGTAGAAGTCCATGCTGCAGCCTTTACATTTATACAGTAATCTGTTTAATATGATAAAACTCACCCCAAATTGCCTTACAAGTTAACACACTATTCTTGTTAAGTACAAGGAAAGCATAAAAGAAATCAGATGAGAAAACTAGGATCCCTTTGGAAAACCAGTGCTGTCACTTACAAGACTGGGTAAGGCATGGTAGGAGCATTAAACCTTTCCTTCTCTTCCACTTCTGCATGTTAACCACAACTGCCTTTTTCAAAACCCATTTTTTTGCCTAAACCTAAGCCAGAACCAAACATAAATTAGCCTGAAAAGCTCAATCCACTTTGTTGCCCAGAAGACAAAACCCAAACAAAATCATTGTGTATGTATTACGTACTGATTTGTCACCCACCAATCAGGATCATTGGCCGGTTTTTCATCTGGGAAATGTTAAACATGCCTAGAAACAAGGAACACACAAAAATCTTAGCTTTTTAGGTTTTAAGTAAGTCATGCATCTGGTTTACATATTTAGTTTTTTTGCTCTCCACATTGTTCCTTCATGCTAGGAAAACCAAAGCCAAATAAAGACCAAGGAAGCTGGAGGAGAGGGAATTTAGCATGGTATTATTTAAAAACACAGCTGCCACAGCCACTGAGCCCCTGGATGCTGTGGATCTATCACAATACAGAACCCTTTCCCAGAAAGCTTTCCCTAATCTCAGTCACAGTCTACCTACTACAACGTTTAACCAACTTGGAACTATCTTGTTTCTTTACACTAGCATTTAACTGTGCTAGTTCCATGGATAAGTTGTTAACAGAGTTCTAGTTCGGTAAAGTTCAATCACAGAAGCCCCTGGAACAACATCAGGATTAACAGTGAGTAAAAAAAAGATGATGCCAGGCTGATGGCAAATTGTCTTTACTGCTATACAGCCTGAGGATGTGACTGCATTGTCATGACCTTACGCAGAGCACCAGATAGGCAGCTACAAATTTCTGCATAACCGACAGACAAGAGATTTGTCACTGCTGCTGTTACTGTGAGCAGTGGTATCTGCACCTCTTCAAAGGCAAAAGTAGTCTGAAAGATTTTCAGATGGTCTGGATTCTAGCTCATGTGGAAGATTAGAACTGACATCCAGATTTTGAAGTAACTGCAGGGTTGGTATGTTACCAGCTTTCTACCAGACAATGCTCTTATCAGATGGGAAAATTCTTTCCTTAGTTAATATCAGCTTCATTTGAGAAGCTTTTCCATCTGCATCCCATAGTAAAACCAGGACATACTTTTCCCTAGTCACTGCTGTTATTTCTCAGGTACAACAAACATACCAGCATGCTGCTTCTTCTTCCTGCCCACTGCTGCTCCAATGATTTGAACCAGCTCTTCCTCTGAGGCACCTGAACGTAGGTGATCCCTCAAGGACACTTCTGAATTCCCAAAAAGGCACACCTGCAGCCAACCCCCCCAAGGGAGCAAAAGAGAAGTGAGGAAGAATAAATGTTTTTCTGTATTTTTGTACTAACCAAGGCCTATTCTGTTGAAGGAAGAAAACCTTTATGAAGATTGTTTTATTTCTCCTTACGTACACACGAAGAGAGCCTGGGATGTTTATGCAACCTAAGCTCATTAGGCCTTCAGGCTGCTTCATTCATCTGACATTAGACAGCAGCACAGCTGTTGTCAGTATCAGGTGACAATGCACAAGTGCCAATTTTTAATGGAAAACTTTAATTTTCCCCTAGAAACTGCCAGCTTCAACGTGGCAGGAAATGGTTATCCCTCTCTTTCCTACAGCTGCTGAGCAAATGTACAGGCTGCTCTTGAAGGAGAAGAGTAGTAAGAAGATGTTTGGTGAAACAAGACAGGATCCTTGTGGAAGACAAAAGTCAAGTCCTTGCAGCTGCTTGGAACCTTTTTTAATGGGAAATCATCTGCCTGTCACATGGTTAAGATGATTTAGAATTAAAGATTCAAATAAATGTTTATAATTAGTGACCTTGCAACCATGTTTTATAGCTGAAGTTAATTATGTTAAGAAAACAGGAAATAAAAACAAAGCCAGGTGATGTCACATCTCCCTAACAGCCCAACAAGTGTGAACAACAATACATATAGGATAAATAAACAGGAATTAGCTGGCAATAATTATGCATCTTCCATCCTACTTTACATCCCAGCTACTTCTAAGGGAAGAACTTCAATGCTACTTTCACTGTATGAAAGCAAAGAGAATTATGTTTCACCACAAACCTTTAAGTTCCCATCTGCTGTTATCCTCAGTCGATTGCAGGATCCACAGAAGTGCTCTGACATGGAGGTGATGAAGCTGATTTGGCCCTGGAAATGTGGCACCTTGTAACTCTAAAGAGATGCAGAGGAGAAAAAACCACAAACAGTCAAATAGAGACCCTTTATTTTTAAATTCCACTTGTCCACACTGTAGAAGACATTTTAACAGAGTGTATATGGTTAACACTCCAGGAGGAGTGTCCCTGAACTCGAAACCTGACCTCATGTGGTCCTGACTCCTCCCCAGGGGTGGGTCTGGACACCCCCAGGTGATGGTTAGCCCACTCCCCCCTTCCTGTCCCATAAAAGCAGGGGGACTTCCTGTTCTCTATCTCTCAGACTCTCCCTCTACCACTCCACAGCCCTCTCAGGACCACACTCCAGCTCTCCCTGCATCTCTCCACACAGGTGGTCACCACCATCACAAACTCGGTTGTATTCATACCTTTATGTATTTGTTATTCTTCCTTCCCTACACCTTTTGTAACCTCCCTACCTTTGATAACCTCTTTAAGTTATTGCTAAACTTTTTCCTTATTTTTTTTTACTTCCAAACCGAGTGAGATTGATTTTATTTGGATGGGCTTACCTTTTCCTCTCCCTTCCAATTCCTTTCTTTGGGGAAGGAGGTGGGGAGAGGGAAGGGCACTTTAAATTAATTGTCATCGGTTCTATCAATTTATTAGAGTCTCTGGGGATTTAAATTAGAACCCCAGACATAGAGGCTTTCTTCAGTTCTAAGGTCATGCAAGGAGAGGAGAAAATACCAAAATTAAAAAATCACCATCAGTTTTGTCAGGTGTCCTGGCATACTCTGCCTCACTCCTGGAAATTCAGCACTTGTTAAATGTTTGATCTTGCAGTTATCGACTGACAAGCGATGCCAGCAGTCATGTTCCTCCACAGGCAGCCATGAGCCACAGATCCATGCAGGCTAGACATCACCTATGTGACACTGTGCACCCTAAAGCAATACTTTTACTTCATTAACAACTGTTTCTTTAGGCTTGCAGATGTACAGTCATAGAGAGATACAGACTGATGAGTTTCAAAAGCTGTAAAAACAGGATAGAAGCTTACCAAGCTTTTTATCTGACTGAAGCATCTAGTAAACACTTTGTATTTTGACTGGTAGACTATGACCAGTTAAGGGTCAAACATGCAGGAACCCTAACCAAAAATCTCAGAGTTAACTACACTAATTATTTCTTACTTTAATTGTCAGATATACATGCTGAATTTGGAAAGATTTGGGCATTTAGAGCAGGGAAAGCATGTTCTTTGTCTAACCCTACCTTGGCTGTGCTGGAAGTTTCACAGGGCAATTTCACCAGTTCAGGCCATCGCTGTTTAATTGTATCAAGCATTTCTTTGTAGCTTACCATCTTCCTGAAATTCCATTTATTGCCTAGGATTAACAAAACCAGCATAAAAGTTTAGACTGTACATTTTTAACTAGCAGAGAACCGCCTTTACTTCCTCCACAAATTAATTTTTCCCTGGAGCTGTCTCAGGCCAAACAATCCTGCTACTAATCCTTCTCCACCTTATCCAGGGACAATACATAAGCTGCAAGAGTCGACACAAAACTTACAGCAATTCCTAATTCCCAGAAAGAGCTTACTAAACATTCCAGAGACAAGCCCAAAGAGTATCATAGAATCAACCAGGTTGGAAGAGACCTCCAAGATCATCCAGTCCAACCTAGCACCCAGCCCTAGCCACTCAACCAGACCATGGCACTAAGTGCCTCATCCAGGCTTTTCTTGAACACCTCCAGGGATAGTGACTCCACCACCTCCCTGGGCAGCCCATTCCAATGCCAATCACTCTCTCTGGCAACAACTTCCTCCTAACATCCAGCCTAGACTTCCCCCAGCACAACTTGAGACTGTGTCCCCTTGTTCTGTTGCTGGTTGCCTGGGAGAAGAGACCAACCCCCACCTGGCTATAACCTCCCTTCAGGTAGTTGTAGACAGCAATGAGGTCTGCCCTCAGCCTCCTCTTCTCCAGCCTAAACAACCCCAGCTCCCTCAGCCTCTCCTCATAGGGTTTGTGTTCCAGACCTTTCACCAGCTTTGTCACCCTTCTCTGGACACGATCCAGCACCTCAACATCTCTCTTGAATTGAGGGGCCCAGAACTGGACACAGCACTCAAGGTGTGGCCTGACCAGTGTTGAGTACAGGGGAAGAAGAACCTCCCTCCTCCTGCTGGCCACACTGTTCCTGATACAGGCCAGGATGCCATTGGCTTTCTTGGCCACCTGGGCACACTGCTGGCTCATCTTCAGCCTACTATCCACCAGTACCGCCAGGTCCCTTTCTTCCTGGCTGCTCTCAGCCACTCTGTCCCCAGCCTGTAGTGCTACTTGGGGTTGTTGTGGCCAACGTGCAGAACTCTGCACTTGGCCTTGATAAATCTCCTCCCATTGGCCTCTGCCCACCCATCCAGCCTGTCTAGGTCCCTCTGCAGGGCTCTCCTACCTTCCAACAGATCAACATCTGCTCCTAGCTTGATGTCATCTGCAGACATACTGATGCTGCACTTGATCCCCTTGTACAGATCATCAATAAAGATGTTGATCAGGACTGGGCCCAGCACTGATCCTTGGGGAACACCACTAGTGACAGCTGCCAACTGGATGTGGCACCGTTCACCACCACTCTCTGGGCTCGGCCTTCTTGACCCAGCACAGAGTGAATTTTTCCAAGCCACAAGCTGCCAGTTTGGCCAGGAGCTTGTTGTGGCAGACAGTGTCAAAGGCTTTGCTGAAGTCCAGGTAGTAAATGACCATCAACCAGATTCAGCAACGCCCAAGGCATGCTCCATGCCAAGTCTCAAAGCAGGCCCACGTACCATCAAAGGGCATGTACTCTATGAAGCGCACATCAAGGGGCAGGTCTTTCGTCAAACCCACGAAGTCCAGCAGTTCATCCTCATTGATGCCTCGCATCACCACACAGTTTACCTTCAGGGAAAGCAGACATCTGAAATTAGTGAGCACAGCACCTGACCTCCTTCGAGCCTCTTTCACAAGGCTGTGCACTGCTTGCAAAAGGCAATGTAGATAGAACATTTATTTTTTCCAAATGAAAAGATGATGAGAGAAATTTGCAGAACTGCAGCGGTACAGAGGATCTTTTATGCCAAATTTGCCTCTAAGTTTCACATCAAACATAACTAAAGCTGTAAATGTTGCCTTACTAAAATGGAAGCAATAGAAGCTAGGTAACAGATGCACTGCCTTACCTGATGTATGGCAGTTTTTATGGTCTAAAAGGACAACTCTACTTGCCAGTTCCACACTGTACGGCTTCTGTAAAAGAACCTTCTTATCACACTCTTTATGGCAGAGCATAGGCAAATTCCCCAGATCAGGAAGTGTTGAAAGCACACTCCATAACCACAGGCTGCAGGATAACTAGCTCTGCCTTCCTTCAATAAGAGGTTAAACCTGATTTTTTTTGTACATTCTTCATAAATAATATTTGCATTGGAGCTTCAAGTCTGCTGTGTTTTATCTGTAGAGCAACAGACAGCTGTACAGCTCCTAAAACAGTCCCTGGTAGCAAGGCAGACTTGAGTGTTCAAGCACTGTGCATCATGATTCTGAAGATTTTTCAGGGAAGACTAAAACCTAATTTCATTTAAAGTGTTTTTCACAGCTCTATAGCCTAAACCACTTATATGTAACAGATGGTCCAAAACACTGACAAAGCTGAAGGGAACCATAGCTACTGAACTGAAGTCAGGGTGACATCTCAAGTCAGTGTTAAGCTAGCCTACCTACACCTCCAAAGGACTCCCTTTCCCCCTCTCTCACACTGGCACTCAGACTGCTGTAAACAGCTGAGGGTGATAAACCAGACAAAAACCATTTTCCTGCAGGTTAATGTTCAGCTTGTTACGTCCCTTGGCCAAGTTCACAGTTGGTCAGATGAGTGCCAAATCAACACAGAGGGTAGGAAGGAACCAATACAGAGCAGAACCATGGGGCAGCCTGCAGCTAAGCAGTCAGTGGGCTGTGTGGCAGTATAACCATCCAGCCTCAGCTGCACAGGGAGATTGTATGAATCTCCCTTGTGATTTGATCTTTGATCTACTTACATTTTTCTTCAGTTTTACTAAGAACTTTTCACACAGGGAGAGTGGAATAGTAAATTTTTCACCAGGTGAGCTGTATTGCTTATCATAATATGGTAAAGCACAACAGTTTCAGAGTAAATAAACATTGTTTTTACCTTAACAGGACGGTAGCCAAGTTCAGTGGCTTTGTAGATTCCTTCCATTACTTTGTGAAAGCCTAAGACATTGAAAGATTTTTTTTTTTAATACTTTTTGTTTAAAAGCAGAGTACAAAAGGAGGTTACTAAGTACAAGACAAAACAATGACAAATAAAACCAGTCTGTTTCAGCAGACAGGGCTGCAAGTAAAACAAGTTGCAAGTAAAAAGACTTCAATTCTACATTTCACAGAATCACAGAACGTCAGCAGCTGGAAGGGACCTCAAAAGATCATTTAGTTCAACCTGCCCTGCCAGAGCAGGATTCCTCTCACATTTCCAAAGGCTGCCAGTGGTTAAATCACCAAGATCAATTTTTTAACTGGTATTTGAGTGGTTAAAAATACTGGTGAACTTTTCTGCATCTTTGGCTATCCATGTATCCCGAGTGCATGATTCTCCACCTTCCCATACATCAGCTTTGCTCTGTGTTACATTCTTCTTAAAGGGGGTGTAAAGCATTCTACCAGATGCAACGAGGAAAGAATAATAAATTAATGTTTATTAATTTAGGCTTCCCAAAGCTACTGACTACCTGTTAGTTTGAAGACCACAGGCAGCATTTTACAGGACCATCACTTTTATGGCTAAACATAATTGATCAGCACAATGTTGGGAGATGAGAACATTTAGGAAAGCAATTCAGCAGGCCTTTGACTCTTGAAAACAAATGAAGAGTGTTAAAAAACTAAAGTGATTTCAAGGAATTAAGTGCCTGGCCTCATTATGTCATTTAGCGTGGCCTAATCTTGTCAGCTACTCCTGGATACAGAGATACAGTTAAATTAAGGCAAGTATCTTCATCTCTACCCTTTACCCCCTTAGATTTGCAAAGGATGGAAAAAAAAGGCAACAATGCAATTTTGAAATTCCAAAGGCCTTTAGGAAAGCTTCTTAATCATCTCATTCAAACCACACCTTCTGTCAACTTCAAACAAAGTTAAGACCTTTCATCAAGTTATCGATTTTAGATTTGACATATTCCTTCCCTGCTACAGTCACCAGCTGGCAGAGAAACAAAGTGATAGTTAAAAGGAGGAGACAGTGAGCTAAACTCACTCATTTCTGGTGAGTATGTGTGTTCAGCTGCTAGCACGATGTTTGTGAATGTCTTTCCTACCCTGTAAGGATTTAGACTAAGTTGCCTTCTGAATACTGAACTCCAAACAGTGCGAGACTGAGCTCCTTCTTCCACAGCTATAGTCTTCAAAAGCAAACAGATGCAATACCTTCCAGAAGTTTATGCTAACAATCTATGTGCTATTCCTATTATATATTTTTCTGTCCATCATCTTCCTTCCCCTATCTCTTATCTACTGGTACTCTGATTCTCTAGTGAAGAGATCATACCTCCATTAATCTATAGGTGCTTTACTGGAAATAAGCAATAACTCAATAACATTCTCTGCATGCTTTGTACTGGATAGATTCAATATCAGAAAATAAAAAGGAGAGGCTGTAAACTTTCATTTAAATGATTTGTGGCTGGGGAAGGCACCTAAAAAGCATGGACTCAGGAAAGCAGAAAATGCTAACTGCTTCAAAAACTGGTCGTAATAGTAGTTCTGGCTGCAAAGAGAATGGTGAAGAGCAAGAAGACAGTGAAGCAACTCCTGTAAGCAAATGTTTGAAGTTATGACTTGTTGGTCACCCTCTCTGTCATCCACTTGTTTTGCATGTGCCCAGGAAGTTTGCAGTGCTGGTGGTAGCTTTCCTTCCAATTAAGCAAGTTCACAGGCTGAATGACATAATGATACTGCTGAAAACACTTCCCAGGGCCACAAAAGGGATCAAAAAGCTCTGCAACAGCTCAAAAAACCTTGTGTGGCTTCAGGATTGCTAGAAGGTAAAACTGAACTTAACAGGGCAGGAAGCAACCACAGCAAGCAGCAGCCAAAAACTCTGTGTCTTCGAATACTCACATGCTTGAGCTTAGCTCACTGCAGGGGCACAGAACAGGACTACAGCTAACAAACTCCAGGTCCTTTCCCATTCTGCCTCCTGCCACTCCAGTACAAGAGTGTGATTTGGAACAACTATAAAAAATCTCCATCAAGAAGCTATTCTGATTATAAATGACTTGCTTCCACTAAAATATTTTGGGGGCAGGGTAATTGTTTACAATAATAATTTGTTACAATAAGAAAAAAAAATTGTAAGTGCATTTTGTATTGTAATTTTTTTCCTTGGGTTTCTGTATGGAACAAAGGTAGAAGTTAATTTGTATTACCATACATACTGAACAACTCTTCTAGCTCAAAGTCCTTATGTGTTAATGAAGCACCAAAAAGAATAAACCCAAAGTCTTTCAGAACATTAGAGCACAAATGAAGACTAGATAGCATTGCAGTATGAAATATGGTCGAGGCTCAGAAATGCTCCATTTCTTTTGACATTTCAGAATAACAACCTTTCTCCTTTTCCATCCTATCAAGTGTGTCAGGATTTTCATCATTTTATGCTTCTTATGAAACCATAACTTTAGCCAACTTTAAAGCACAGAGAACCTTAGTAACATCCAGAACAATCCTGTGTGGAACAATGCCTTCCAATACAGAATCACAGTCTCACAGTATTACCAAGGTTGGAAGAGACCTCACAGATCATCAAGTCCAACCTGTTACCACAGAGCTCAAGGCTAGACCATGGCACCAAGTGCCACGTCCAATCCTGCCTTGAACAGCTCCAGGGACGGCGACTCCACCACCTCCCTGGGCAGCCCATTCCAGTAGCCAATGACTCTCTCAGGGAAGAACTTTCTCCTCACCTCAAGCCTAAATTTCCCCTGGTGTAGCTTGAGGCTGTGTCCTCTTGTTCTGCTGCTGGCTGCCTGAGAGAAGAGAGCAACCTCCTCCTGGCTACAACCACCCCTCAGGTAGTTGTAGACAGCAATAAGGTCTCCCCTGAGCCTCCTCTTCTCCAAGCTAAACAATCCCAGCTCCTTAGAAGAAGAAAGACATCAAGCCTATGTTCCATGACTCAATTATAGCACAGTACTATCTCATTTTCCCTGTAAAAGGGAAGGGGCATGCAGTGGTTAGACTAGGTACCGGCTAGAAAGTGCTTCTCATTTGTTCACCTCTTACCAAGTGGTAAATGGAGAGAATTGGAAATATTATGGTCCTCTTATGTGCTCTCAAACATCAGTGAAATCTCTATCATCCCACAGTCATTCCCTCTAACCCAACCATCTGACAATAAAAACAGGTGTAATGCAGATCAGCTGCACCACAGACAGAAATGTCTAGCCATTTCTTGAACCCCTAGAATGAGTTTCCAGATGAGCACAGAAGTTGATCACAAGTTTCTTCAGTTCTGGTTTTCTCCATAATCAGATGCCACCTTTCCTTTCCACAGACGTTACCAGCCTGTAGAAGTTTAAGACCGGGAATGCCTCACCTTAATAAAGCTATATCTTGTTGCTTGTGGAACTGCCACAGAAGTCAGGTTAGCACTGTAGGGCAGGGACTGTTCTCTGCTCATTCCACACTTGGACACCTCCTATTAAATAAAAAGCCCTCAAAAACAATAAAGCCAGTATTTTTACATAATTTCATAGAATGGTTTAGGTTGGAAGGGA
>WAAF01012554.1:22088-34271 GCA_013400475.1 Tricholaema leucomelas | reverse complement strand
AGCAGCCCAGAGCTCCTCAGCAGGCAAAGTGCTGACTGTGTTATCTATATTTTGCTTTCCTTTTTTTACACATCTCAGCAAGCCAATGAGTGACGTAGACATCACCATTGTTTTCTTTTCACAGCCTGCAATCTAGTTCTCCTCACCAAAACATTCTAGCTAGCTTCAAACTAGCACACTCATCTGGACAAAGGTTTATGCAACACTGGCTGTTCTGAAACCTCTACTTTAACGCAGTCAGCTGAATCAGCTTCCAGACTGAAGTACTGTTTCCAATGACTACATTAAGGTGCTCAGTGAAAAGAAATACTGTAAAGGAAAAGCAATTGCAGTTGGTGTACCATAAAATTTGCCTAAACAAAGGTCAAAACCACCTGTGGAATTAGCCTAGAAAGAACTCCTGTGCCTTGACTGACATTTCATTCATGTGGGTACAAAGATACCATGATTTGTACATCCTGTTACAGAAGCTACAGTATTCTTCTTGTATGCTCTTTTGCTCAGTAGAGTCAAAGCTTGACTGGCAGAGAGGGTAGTGTTTATTCTAAATTATCAAAGTTAAGGAGCAGTTAATAACTCGGATAGTCAGGGTTTAATGTAAAGTAAGCTGTAGACCAACTCTTTTGAGACATCATTCCAAATGAGTAAAATATCTCTGCCTTTTCAATGCAAAATGCCCTTCTTTTGCTCACAACAGCTTTTATTGTTCTCAACAACACTCTAATGGAATAGAGCAAACAGCAGAACCCATGAGGATGTTAACTCTGAGACCTCACTGCCTCAGAAGAGTTAAGATTTTACACATTTACTCATCTCCTTTATTTCTATTAGCATTTTAGTGCTTGAGACAATTCTTAACCCAGACTTTTGGCCACAAGTCTATTGGCAGGTAAGATAAGATAGCAGATCCAAATCAAAACAGAAAGATGATGTAATAAGATTGCATGGCACAATTTCCCCTCTCCAGTAAAAACTGCACTTCCCCCTATACTCCTGTTGCAGCTATCTGGTTGCTGCTGCAGGAGACGTGGCCAAAGCCTACATAGATCAGTGTGATCAGAAGCAATGCCACATGGACTCCAGACCAATTCAATGTGAATTATGCCAGAGATGTTTATTGATCATTTCAGCTCTCATTATATAGTCTCAGAGCATAGAGCACACACCTACACATTAGCATAATTAGGCAAGAACAACCCAGTCCTTTGCATAAACCCCCACCTTGTTTATGTCCACTTATCTATCCTTTCTTCAGACAAGGTAGCCAGCAGTTGTGGGAAATCAAGGTCAGCATTCACCTGTTACTATCCTTCTTCATTCCATTCCCACATATTCCTACTGGAGTTCACTATAGAATGGCAAAAATTCATTACATACACATGACAGGATGTTTAGGTAGTATATCCTTTAAGAAGTTTAAGAAGTTCTGACAATATTATTGACTTCTTCTTATTATTATTCACTTATTAAAAGATGTGGAAATGATGGTGTATTTCAGTATCTGTATATATGTCTGAGAGATAATCATATATATATGTATGAGTACTGCGTCCAGTTCTGGGCCCCCCAGTTTAAGAGGGACATTGAGATGCTTGAGCGTGTCCAGAGAAGGGCAACGAGGCTGGTGAGAGGCCTCGAGCACAGCCCTACGAGGAGAGGCTGAGGGAGCTGGGATTGTTTAGCCTGGAGAAGAGGAGGCTCAGGGCAGACCTTATTGCTGCCTACAACTACCTGAGGGGTGGTTGTAGCCAGGAGGAGGTTGCTCTCTTCTCTCAGGCAGCCAGCACCAGAACAAGAGGACACAGCCTCAAGCTGTGCCAGGGGAAATTTAGGCTTGAGGTGAGGAGAAAGTTCTTCAGTGAGAGAGTCATTGGCTACTGGAATGGGCTGCCCAGGGAGGTGGTGGAGTCGCCGTCCCTGGAGCTGTTCAAGGCAGGATTGGACGTGGCACTTGGTGCCATGGTCTAGCCTTGAGCTCTGAGGTAACAGGTTGGACCTGATAATCTCTGAGGTCTCTTCCAACCTTGGTGATGCTGTGAGACTGTGATATTTGTGTATTTATATATATATATAAAAATATATGAAATCAGTATTCATATGCAGGGGGAAGAAAATTCTCCTCTGTGTGGGGGCATGTGGTGGGGGCAGGTCAAACACCATCGGAGTTGCCCAGTTATGGAAGCATCAGTCATGGAAACATTGAGCACTTGCCTGAAATAAGACCCTGAGCAACTGGATTGAGCTTGGAGTTAACTCTCAAAGTATTTCAAAAGCAGAAACCAAAAGAATGAGATGACTCTGCAGTCCACCACTAGGCAAAACCTACCACTAACCTTCAGTTGTGACTCTTTCATGTTGTAACAGAACAACAGTGAGCCCTTCACCCCATTCTTTTTGGCCACCAGTTCATGAAAATTAGCAACAACGTTTCATGTTTGCTACTTATCACACTGGTGATGAAGTAGTGAATATTAGCAAATCTAATGATGAGAAGAGATACCTTCCTCCACCAACTCATCCACAGAATTTAAAATCTCTGAAATAGAATCATAGAATCACAGAATCATAGAATGGTTTAGGTTGGAAGGGACCTCAAGGATCATCCAGCTCCAACCCCCTGCCATAGGCAGGGACACCTCCCACTAGAGCAGGAAAGAATCATGTATTCATCTAACAGACTCACTAGAAACAGAAGCCATCAATAACGCTGCTTTTCATCCCCCACCCCAGACACTAAGACCCATGCCCACAACAGTAATTTCCTGCAGGGAGAGGACTGTTAAATGTACAAAAATCTGTGTATTTCTACTGAGCCATGAACACTTTGCATTGATTTACATCTTAGACTTATTCTGTTTTCTAGAGTTATGGTTCGCTCACGTGAGCTGTCCTGACTGCTGCCATGTACTGAACTGACAGACCCTAAAAGCCTCTCTATCTCCCAAGGAACCACACAGCTCATTCAGGTAAGTGAGAAAAGGTTATCATTACTTACAGCAGGATGTCCAGCACAGTAGGTGTAGCTGCTGGCATGAGACTGGCAGTGCAAGCTTGCTCTCGGAAAGGTGTACGTATTCCAAGCAGGTTGACTGCTACTCCACTGGGAACTAAAGCCAGGACTCATGGTCACTCTTGATTTACTGTTTTGGTATGTCCTCACCGTGGAGCTGGACTATCAAAAAAGAAAGAAATGCAATGTAAAAATAGCCTTTAGAGTAGAACAAAAATGATACAGGTGTGTGTCATCGTTGCACATATAAATACTGCCACGCAGTCAGGAACAAACTTGAATGTTTCCTGAAAGGCACTGGGAAAAGAAAAACCAAACCAAAACCAACCAAGCAAACCCCAACAACAACAGAGCTTCAAAGGCATCATTGAAAAAGCTGTGTCTCTGTAATGCCCAGAAGAAAGACTGATGGGCTGGGATGTAAGTTAAAAGGGCAACAGATAAGTTTTTGAGATCAGGGGATGCTCTGAAGGTGAGTAGAGGGTGCAATCCTGCAATAATAGTAGTTGAAAAGTCCATGTTTATTTATGATAATGAATTAAATGACATTCATTGAGCTCCTGATCAGCTGTGTCCATTTTACAGTAAATGGGCCAATATTTAGGTATCTCTTTTGAAAACTTTTAAACCCATCTGGTGGCTAAGTAAAGCCATGATGCAAACTACCCATATATTTGAAATACATAACCTCCCAAACAGGCTTGGAAACTGCAAGGCATTTAAAAATTATTTAAAAAGAAGAAGGAAAGGGAAAAAGGAAACAAAAAAAAATCTTATTTTTAAAAGAAGTTAATGCAATAATTTGATCTATGGATGTGTAATTCGCTTTCATCCTTTCTGTCTGTCGTGGAGGCAGGGAATTAATGCAGCCAAGTCAGGAATAGATATAAAAATGAAATAATTTCATTTTCCCAAAAACCCACCCCCAAAACTAGATACAGAAATTAATTTAGTTTTAATTAGCAGATTCAGTTGATTGAGAAGATCTACAAGGATGCCATAGGTAAATGTGACTATTTTGGAAGTCAGGAGTTGGAAAAGGCTAAGCTACTAAACATAGCATCCCCCACTATTAACCAGGCTGAGCCTAAAGTTTACTCCCAGGTGAGCCAGGCTGGCTGAGAGAAGGGGCGCTCCAGAGGCTTGTCCGCTGCTCTCTGTCAAAAGATGTCATTAAGGCTTGTTAAGGTCTATCAAGCTGCATAAAGGCAGTGCTTAAGGTGGAAGCCATCCAAAGCAGGGACGGTCCTGTCCCTCAGGAGCTTGTGCTTTAGAGCGCCAGGGGACTCCTTCTGCAGGAGCTATCCAGGTGTGGGAGAACTCTAAGGTGGGAACCCCAAGGCGGGAAGCACCCCAATATTTATACCTTTCCTAGACACAGAGCTGAGTTACCACTGCCTAGGTGTGAAGAGCACAGCCAATGCCCAGCCCAGTTACTGCAGGGGCACCCCTCCTGCTGGAAGGACACCTTGCTCCCCCCCTTCACGCCTGCAGGGCAGAGAGGAACAGGTCTTTCCCGCCTTTCCTCTCCCATTTGAACCACAGAGGGAGGAGTTTTGGGGTATACACGACCCTAGGACACTGTCCTTCTCTCATTTCACTTTATTCTGCTTCAGTCCTTGTTTTCCAGAAGACTATTCCTAGTAAACACTTGCAGTGACAAGGGTGGCTTACTAGGGCAGGAAAAAAACCCTTCATCGCCAAAGAGTAGAACATGCATTAAAAATGGGTGCATTTTTAAAAGGTGTTTATGCTGGGCTTCAAACACATGCAAATGTGCTTTTCCCTCCTTACCTTGTTAAACATTTACGTTCACTTGCTTTCTTTTTATTGGCAAAGGTTCTTAGCAGCCCATGCAAATTTACACCTACTAATTGTAAATGTTGCAAATTATTTTTGAAGCATTAAATTCGCAGTGACTTTAGTAATACAGTGAACACTTGAAGATGAGCACAACATAGATTCCTTAGAAATCCTTCTAAATGGTCTGGTTAGTAAATTTATGCTATTGATTTCAACGTTTATATTCAGGAATGACTGTCAATTCTTGCTCCCAGAGACAGCCTTTAGAATAGAATGGAACAGAGCAGAATAGAATAGAATGGAATGGAATGGAATAGAATAGAATAGAATAGAATAGAATAGAATAGAATAGAATAGAATAGAATAGAATAGAACTGACCAGGTTGGAAAATACCTCCAAGCTCATCCAGTCCAACCCAGCACCCAGTCCTAGCCAAGCAACCAGACCATGGCACTAAATGCCTCATCCAGGCTTTTCTTCAACACTTCCAGCGACGGCAACTCCACCACCTCCCTGGGCAGCCCATTCCAATGCCAATCACTCTCTCTGCCAACAACCTCTTCCTAACATTCAGCCTAGACCTCCCCAGGCACAACTTGAGACTGTGTCCCCTTCTTCTGTTGCTGGTTGCCAGGCAGAAGTGACCAACCCCACCTGGCTACAACCTCCCTTCAGGTAGCTGTAGACAGCAATGAGGTCTGCCCTGAGCCTCCTCTTCTGCAGCCAGCACACCCCCAGCTCCCTCAGCCTCTCCTCACAGGGCTGTGCTCCAGGCCCCTCACTTTTATACGTGATCTATGTAGCATTAACCAAATATCCACTGCACAAGGTGTTTCACATGGCCAAGACTATGTTCACCTTGAAGTGCTTGCAAGACAAATGAGAGGGTCAGGGAAAGGATGAAAGAGCAGAATCTGATGGCAGAAGGAGAGGAAGCTTTCATTTTCATTTCAATGCTTCAGATCAGTTCCATTGGAAGCGGGTAAGTGATATGGAAGGAAAAGGTGATGGAGAGAACACATATGAGAAGATTCCAAGGACGCATTCTAGCTGTAAAAACATGTAGCCTGTATAATCATTACAGTTTTTAATACCATATTTAGATAAGCTGGTTGTGGAAACTAGAGCCCAGACTGGCACCGGCTGAACATGCCATCTTTATTTCATTTAACTTTCAAAAGTTTAAGTACACAAAGCTTGCCTCAGTTATCAACTGCTGTATAAGCTTTAAGTTCAAGAAAAGGCCAAATGACTTCCTGCATCTGTTTATTTCCTGTGCTGCCGATTTGGAAGCTTGAAAAGAGTAGTTTCAGCTCACCAGTTCTCAGCATCTGAAGAGATTCGCCTCCCGCCCCCACCCCTAAGCAAAGGATTCCTGTGGTGTGGTTTCTAAGGATTTAACTTACAACCAGCTGAACACAAAGCCTATGAAGGAACACTAAAACCCACACTAAACTCTCATTAGTCACTGTGTAGGACAAGTGGTTACTTTGTCCTTTAAAAAAGGCTTTAGGGAAATAAAAAGATCTGTGCCTACAGTTAGAGGCACTTACTTGAAAGAAATCTTTTGGTTTGAATTTAAATCATGACAAATCAAAAGAAAAAGGTTATGGCTGTAACCAGAAATAAATTGAAGGCTTTTAATGTGTTTTTTCCTTATTTAGTTATTTATTTCCTTGTTCTTCTCCCCCTTTCACCCTCTTTCCCTGAGGAGCAGAAACTGCATTTTCTTTCCTTTGATGCATTACTTATCCTCCAGATCTCTCTCTTTCTGGACCTTGGTAGACTTGTTTCTACATGAGAGATGAAGGCCAGGCTTTGTTTTGGTCAGATTGAGCAGGTATGGCTGCTTATTTGCTTCTCTTGAGGAGTTCATCCCTAGCCAAATATTCTGTGAATATTGAGCTGCTGTGTCCCAACAACAGCTTCCTATTATTTCGGATGTGTTTGCATTGTATGGACCAGTGGAAAAAAACCTCTGTGGCTGATGAGATGTGAAGACACGTTGTCAGCTGTGGTAACCGCTAACCAGTTCTTTTCCCTGTGGCAGCAAACTCTGCTACAGAAAGGAGAAACACTCTCAGCACCATAGAGACATGCACAATCCCGGTACCTCTATCACAACAGGACAATAATAAGTCTGTTTTTTGAACAGCCTGCCTCAGATGCTGAATAACCTTCTGCCTGGTTGTTACAGAGGCAGGGAATTCATGTGGCCAAGTCAGGAATTTATATAAAAAATAGAGTTATTTTGTTTTCCCAAAAACCTGCCCCCAAAACTGGATACAGAAATTAATTGAGTTTTAATTAGCAGGTTCAGTTGGTTGAGAAGATCTACACGCATGCCACAGGTAGACTTGACTATTTTGGAAGGCAGAAGTTGGAAAAGGTTTGAGCTATTAAATATATATAGCGTCCCCACTACCAAGATAAGGCTGAGCCAAAGCTACTCACAGCAGGATCAGGCTGGCTTGAATGGAAGGGCAGTTCAAATGCTTGTCCCTGGGGGTCTTTTAGAAGCCTCCAAGGGTCATTGAGAGCTATAAAGCTGCACAAAGGAGGTGCTTAAGGTCCCTTGGAGCTTGTCTTTGGAGTGTCAGGGGCTCCTTGTGCAGAAGCTCTCCAGGCCCGGGGAGAACTCCAAGGCAGGAATGAACTCCAAGGCGGGAACCCCAAGGCGGGAAGTCTCCCCAACATTTATACCCTTCCTAGACACAGAGCTGAGTTACCACTCCCTAGGCGCAAAGAGCACAGCCAATCCCCAGCCGATGCTAGCGCGGGCCCTGCACGGGGCACGCCTCGTGCCAGAAGGGTCCCTTGCTCCCCACCTTCAGGCCTGCAGGGCAGGGCAGGGAACAGGTCTGTTCACGCCTTTTCCTCTCCCATTCAAACCACAGAGGGAGAGGAATTTTGTTGTACACAGGGCTGCAGGACACTGGTGAAGTGAGTTTTATTTCATGCTTGCGTGCTACACAAAATATCTTCTCCCATGCTGGTCACAGTACTGCAGACACGGTTCATGCCCAGTGCTGAATCCAGGCACGGAGATGAGGCCCTCTGCCCCTTACTGCTCCTCCATCCTGCTTCCATCTCATGTGAGAAGCACCAGAAGTAGTGAGCCACTCAGATCTTTGAGGATGTGCCAGACACTACAGAATCAACCAGGCTGGAAGAGACCTCCAAGATTATCCAGCACAACCTAGCACCCAGCCCTGTCCAGCAACCAGACCATGGCACTAAGTGCCCCATCCACCACCTCCCTGGGCAGCCCATTCCAATGCCAATCACTCTCTGCCAACAACTTCCTCCTAACATCCAGCCTAGACCTCCCCTGCCACAACATGAGACTGTGTCCCCTTGTTCTGTTGCTGGTTGCCTGGCAGAAGAGCCCAACCCCACCTGGCTACAGCCTCCCTTCAGGTAGTTGCAGACAGCAATGAGGTCTGCCCTGAGCCTCCTCTTCTGCAGGCTGCACACCCCCAGCTCCCTCAGCCTCTCCTCACAGGGCTGTGCTCCAGGCCCCTCACCAGCTTTGTTGCCCTTCTCTGGACACTTTCCAGCACCTCAACATCTCTCTTGAATTGAGTGGCCCAGAACTGGACACAGCACTCAAGGTGTGGCCTGGCCGGTGCTGAGTACAGGGGAAGAATAACCGCCCTCATCTTACTGGCCACACTGCTCCTGATTCAGGCCAGGATGCCCACCTGGGCACACTGCTGGCTCATTTTCACCTACTATCTACCAGTACTCCCGTGTCTCTTTCTCCCTGAGTGCTCTCCAGTCACTCTGTCCTACCCATGCAGGTCATTTTGAGTGCAGAGATGGGAAGCAAGGCCTCACCTGCCCCACTCTCACTTTGCAGCCGTGCAAAGAGAGGCTCCTACACTAAATAGCTTTTAGCAGGCCTACTATTTCCAGCCCGATAAAAGCTTCACTCTTACGCTGGCTTACCTCGAGTTAAAAAACACAAAATGAAACATAAGTCAATACACAAAGGCAATCCCAAGATAATTGATGATGAGGTAGCAGGAACACTTAGTTCAGATATGCTTCAGGATGAGAGTGGTGACAGTCTGGAATGGGTTGCCCAGGGAGGTGGTTTAGGCCCCATTCCTGGAGGTGTTTAAGGCCAGGCTGGATGAGGCTCTGGACAACCTCATCTAGGGTAGGGTGTCCCTAGGCATGGCAGGGGGGTTGGAACTGGATGATCCTTGTGGTCCTTTCCAACCCTGACTGATTCAGTGCTTCTGTGCTCTCAGCATACATATTGATTTAATTGGGAATGATTTAATGAGGCAGGAATTATAAAACCATAGTTCTTTTTATTTTCCTGAAAAGCCTCACCCCAGAACTATACACAAGCCCAGTGAAATTGTAATTACAGGTTCTGATTTGGTCAGGCATTTTTCCACAAGGATGCTTATGGGCAATTTTTGTAATTTAGGAAAATCAGAAAATGGAAAAGGCTTTATCCCACTTAAAAATCAGAGGCAGAGCAGAGAGCTTAGGGAAAGGTTGATTTACTCACAAGGGCTGAGTAGGAATTTGGAGATAATCCCTGCATCTTCTTTGCAGCAGCCTCTGGAAACTGCAAGTTACAATCCAATTGGGGAACCACGTGGCCAGGAAAGTCTGATGTGAGTGGAACCCACCAAGGTGCCTCCAGACACAGCTTCCACGAGGCAGATCTCATGGAAAGGCTCTGCCTTAGCAGCGCAGGGAAAAGCTACCCTGCGGCGGTGTTCCTGTGAGCAGCAGCAGTTTATGGCACAGGCATATATATCTATTTTTATTTCCTGAAAAGCCCCACCCCAAAACTACATACAAGACCAGTTACATTTTATTTACAGGTTCAAATTCAGACAGGAATTTTCACAAAGATGCTTATGGGAAATTTCTGATAATTCAGCAACATTCAGAAAGGCTAAGCCAGAAGATAGCTTTACCCCACTTAGAAATCAGAGGCAGAGTAGAGCCCTAGGGAAAGGCTGAGAGAGAACTGAAATTACTCGCGAGGGCAGAGTAGGAATTAGGAGATAGTCCTTGGATCTCCTTTGCAGCAGCCTCTGGACACTGCAAGTGATAATCCAATTGTGGAACCACACAGTGCAAGTCCAATGCGAATGGAACTTGCCAAAGTGTCTCCAGACACAGCTTCCATGGGGCAGATCTCGTGGAGCAGCACTGCCTTAGCAGTGCAGAGAAAACCTGTACAGCTGCTGTGCTCCTGCCAACGGTGGCAGGTTATGGCAGAGGCAGAGCCCTCCCAGCTCGGGGAGCAGACTTGCGAGACTTGCAGGACTTGAGGCCTCCCCTGGCACAGCTTGAGACTGTGTCCCCTTGTTCTGTTGCTGGTTGCCTGGCAGAAGAGACCAACCCCACCTGGCTACAGCCTCCCTTCAGGTAGTTGTAGACAGCAATGAGCTCTGCCCTGAGCCTCCTCTTCTGCAGGCTAAACAACCCCAGCTCCCTCAGCCTCTCCTCACAGACCTTGTGTTCCAGACCTCTCACCAGCTTTGTCACTCTTCTCTGGACATGTTCCAGCACCTCAACATCTCTCTTGAATTGAAGGGCCCAGAACTAGACACAGTACTCAAGTTGTGGCCTGGCCAGTGCTGAGTACAGGGAAAGAATAACCTCCCTTGTCCTAGTGGCCACACTGTTCCTGATCCAGGCCAGGATGCATTGTCTCTCCTGCCCACCTGGGCACACTGCTGGCTCATGTTCATCTGCTATCTATCAGCACCCCCCAGGTCCCTCTCTGCCTGGCTGCTCTCATCCACTCTGTCCCCAGCCTGTCGTGCTGCTTGGGGTTGTTGTGGCCAAAGTGCAGAACCCTGCACTGGGCTTTGTTCAATCTCATCCCATTGGCCTCTGCCCACCCATCCAGCCTGTCCAGGTCCCTCTGCAGGGCTCTCCTATGCTCCAACAGCTCCACACCTGCTCCTAGCCTGGTGTCATCTTCACACTTTCTGATGCTGGACTCAATCCCCTGGTCCAGATCATCAATAAAGATATTGAAAAGGACTGGGCTCAGCACTGATCCCTGGAGAACACCGCTAGTGACAGCTGCCAACTGGATCTGGCACCATTCACCACCACTTCACTGAATGCAGTGCTGTTATGAAATCCATTTGGCTATTGAGAAGAATTCTATCAATCCCACAAAGCTGACCAATGTGCCAGTCTACAGCTAACTCTTGTGCATGCACCTGCATGCTTTGGTAAACCTCACTGTGGGATGAGGACATTTAACAGAGCTGTGATTTGTTTCCTGCAATGTTACATCTATTGTATTCCAGTTCTGCAGGTGCCTGATTTATCCATCCTGCTTTTAGCCACCATACCCTGCAAACCGGTTTTATTTTGTGCTGGAAAACCAAATATGCCTCTCATAAATTGTGTTGCTGCTGCTGGGGGAACAGGCTTCTGTTCCCTTGAGAGTAAACCAGCTTGCTTTCTCTGACCACAACGTTTTAATTCCAGCATAACAATCATAGAATCATAGAATCAATCAGGTTGGAAGAGGCCTCCAAGCTCATCCAGTCCAACCTAGCACCCAGCCCTATCCAGTCAACCAGACCATGGCACTAAGTGCCTCATCCAGGCTTTTCCTGAACACCTCCAGGGACAGTGACTCCACCACCTCCCTGGGCAGCCCATTCCAATGGCAAATCACTCTTTCTGGGGAGAACTTCCTCCTAACATCCAGCCTATAGCTTACTTTTTTCTTCAATATCACACCTGAATGCTTATTAAGTGTCAACATCATTTGAAGGACACTACCAACAGCCCCTAAAGATCCAACAGCAGAAACACAGGAGGAGGAATTAAATGCCAAATAAATCAAACAGATAAAAATATCCTTTAACATTAAAAAAAAACCCAACAACTCAATATGAATTTTGTTACTGGGATCAAAATTCACCAAAGGTTTCAGTTTGGCTGAGAACCTACAGTGACCATTTTAAAAATCCAGGCAGCAGATTGGATATCCCAGAAATTCGGAAAGGAAAAGCAAATTCTTACTCAAACCATATGCAGACAGGCCTTTCACTCAAATAAATAGTCAGGGAAACACATATAGGACACATTTGAATGTGGAAAGGCTGGTACTGTGTCCAGTTCTGGGCTCCTCAATTTGAGAGAGATGTTGAGGTGCTGGAACATGTCCAGAGAAGGGCAACAAGGCTGGTGAAGGGCCTGGAACACAAACCCTATGAGGAGAGGCTGAGGGAGCTGGGGGTGTGCAGCCTGGAGAAGAGGAGGCATAGGGCAGACCTCATTGCTGTCTGCAACTACCTGAAGGGAGGTTGTAGCCAGGTGGAGGTTGGTCTCTTCTGCCAGGCAACCAGCAACAGAAGAAGAG
>WAAF01012554.1:0-22022 GCA_013400475.1 Tricholaema leucomelas | reverse complement strand
ATTCTATTCTATTCTATTCTATTCTATTCTATTCTATTCTATTCTATTCTATTCTATTGCCTCTGCCTTTTCCAGTGTCTCCATTCCATTAGAAACTTAATAGTCAGTCTCACCATTCTGTGACCACAGCAGGAGGTATGAACAATAAAAGAGAAAGTAGAATGAACTACAAAGAGAAGAAAGTAAGAAGTTAAACATATCTGAGACCACCTCTCAGGATGCTTGGAATCAGTTTCAACTCTCTCAGACATCTGTTGAGTATCAAATAGAGAACATAGGACCATACACACAGGTGCTACCTACAAAAGGTGTTTTTCCTTCGTTTAACTTTGGGCACCATGCTGGAGGAGAGAGATCATTAACTCATTAAAAGTGATGAGCAAATGATAACTGGAAAGCTGACTGGAAGCTGTTTGAAGTGCAGTGTAGCAGAGAGCAGTTTGCCAGGATCCATCAATACAAAGTTGCACATTTTATTAGAAAGAAAAACCACCAAGGAAGTAAATTCCAACCAAAAAAAAATACATTACAATTCCCAACATAAAAGAGGGAAAAAGTACCTAAGAGATAATATCAGTCAAGTATCTGTAAATATATAAAGCCACTTTTACTTTGGAGTGTCAACATGAATGCAGACAAGTGACCTTCCCTTTGTAGTGCTTACTCCTCCAAACCTAAACCCATGCTTTTATTCTTACCAGCTAATGATGAAGAGTTCTGTAGGCTGACTTGCTTATTGGCTGTGCCACGGCTGTTTCAGAGCAGCATTTTATATTCCATGAATTGGAAAACAAACCAAAAGAACACCAGCAGCATCAATAAAATATCAGTAACTTACGTGTTAGTCAGTAAGCAAAGTCACACAGGCCCGAAGACAGCTTCAGCTCTCATCAAATTACACTGCTGAGAAAAAAATTACCCAAACGCTTTACACATTGAAGGACTCAAAGCGGAAAGCAGAGATGTTATGAGTCGTGTCAGGGGGTGCTCGAATAAGAGAAGTCATCAACCCTTGAGAGAGAGGCAATCTAACTGAGGCTCCTCAGCACATTGCATGTGGAGCTGCAGTACTTGGGAACCTAACACTGGCAGCTAGGGGAATAACTCAGTGCAGCTCGACCTGAAAGCAGCAAGGAGCTGCGGGAGGCTAACTCGAGAGCCAGGGACAGAGGCAGCCGCATCCCTTACTACTAGCCGTGGGGCGCTTCGTTCGCTTTCCTTCGCAGGTCAGCTCCTACGACGGCAGGGGGCCCGGAGAGAGACAGGGACGGGGCAGGGTTGGCTACCGGTGCTAGCGAGAGCAGCACCGCTGCGGGGCGAGGGCCACGGCAGGGAGCCGTGCGCGACTGCTTGGGGGCACAGGCAGTGTTCCGCAGGGGCGCACGGAGCGCGTTACAAAAGAAGGCATCAAAGGACGATCGTCCACGCCCGGCAGAAGGCAGAGCTCTTGATGCAAGCCGAGATAGAGGTGAGAACTCAGAGAGCTCCCACAGAAGCATGCAATGACACAAACTGCAGGCTGCAGGGACTGCATCAGCCTCTCCCAGACAACCAGCAACAGGACAAGGGGGCACAGCCTCGAGTTGTGCCGGGGTTAGTACAGGCTGGATGTTAGGAGGAAGTTCTTCACAGAGAGAGTGATTGGCATTGGAATGGGCTGCCCAGGGAGGTGGTGGAGTCACCGTCCTTGGGGGTGTTCAGAAAAAGCCTGGCTGAGGCACTTAGTGCCATGGTCTGGTTGACTGGCTAGGGCTGGGTGCTAGGTTGGCCTGGATGATCTTGGAGGTCTCTTCCAACCTGGCTGATTCTATTCTATTCTCCCTGGTAGCAGGGGACTGTGCTATGTGTGAGTAGGTGCATTGTCTGCTCACTCGAGCAGCGCAGTTACAAGGCAAGGTTGAAAGATTGCAAGAGGAGGTTGAAAAACTTCGGAGCATTAGGTAAGCTGAGAGTGAGATCAGTTGGTGGAGTCAGGCTCTGCCTGGCCTGAGGAAGAGTCAGGGACACACATTAAAAAATACTGAGGGTGAATAACCCCTGTTTCCTCTACCCATCAGACTGAAGGTGACAACCTAAACAAAAAGAGAGAGCAGGGACAAGTCCGTGGTCAAGGCAACAAGAAAACTCCTGCCTTGCCCACCTGCCCCTGGCCCCTCAGCAGAGAGCAGTGGCATCATACTCCTGCCTGGCATGGCAGGTGTGTTGCCTCAGTTATTGCCCTATCCTGCCAGCTGCCCCTGCAGAACAGGTATGACACTCTGCAAGTGCAGCCGGCCAGTGAGGAAGAGGAATCATCTGGCTTGGAAGTATTTCCAAGGTTAGGGAAGCCCAAGCCCAGCATCCAAATGTCTTCCAGCAGAAAAAAAGAAGAATCATTGTTATAGGTGACTCCCTTTCAAAGTGAACAGAAGGCCCAAAATGCAGACCTGACCCACTTCACAGAATCACAGAATCGGTCAAGGTTGGAAGGGACCACAAGGATCATCCAGTTCCAACCCCCCTGCCATGGGCAGAGACACCCTACCCTAGATCAGGCTGGCCACAGCATCATCCAGCCTGGCCTTAAACCCTGCAAGTGTGACAGAGCACTGGAACAGGCTGCCCAGGGGGGCTGTGGAGTCTCCTTCTCTGGAGATATTCAAGAAACACCTGGATGCGTTCCTGTGTGATCTGCTCTAGATGACCCTGCTCTGTCAGGGGGGTTGAATGAGACAATCTTGCAAGGTATCTATCAGCCATTCATCTTCTATGATTATGTAAGGAATTTTTCTGCCCCACTAATGGGATGAAGATTCAGGTACTTCCTACTGAAGGTCAGCATCATTAACCTGACAGGCAAAAGGAGGAGGAAGCATGAAGGAAAGCTGAGCTTTTGTGTTTCTCCCTACTGTCATTAAGCCCCTTTCATATCCCCAAATGTTTGTTACAATGTTAAAATCTAGACTTTCAAATATAAGTACAACAGTTATATCCCACAATATTTCAGATGAGAGGTTACAAGAATCACATGAGAGATGAGGAACAGAGACTGAGGACCAGAGAGATGACCAGAAACCACAGCAGGAGGCTCCAATGATAAATGGATGCTACACTGTCTGTTCTCTGCTTTCTGCCTTGTGTTTTTGAGCCTACTTTTCAAAAGACTAGACATGGAATGAATGCAGATGGAGATTCCTTTCAAGTTGTTCCCAGCTGGTTTAAAACCTCCAGTTCTCAAATCAAATCCTTTCTAGAACTGATGACTTCATTTCCAAAGCCTGAGGATGGAGAGAATTTCTTACCACACTATAAGGACACAGGTCTAAACATGCTAAAGAATTAGAAGCAGCAAATTAAACTAATACCATCACATACAAGTTCCTTTGAAATACATGTTTTGAATTCAGAGAGTAGAGTAGAATCATAGAATCAACCAAGTTGGAAGAGACCTCCAAGCTCATCCAGTCCAACCTAGCACCCAGCCCTAGCCAATCAACCAGACCATGGCACTAAGTGCCTCATCCAGGCTTTGCTTCAACACCTCCAAGCATGGCAACTCCACCACCTTCCTGGGCAGCCCATTCCAATGCCAATCACTCTCTCTGCCAACAACTTCTTCCTAACATCCAGCCTGAACCTCCCCTGGCACAACTTGAGGCTGTGTCCCCTTGTTCTATTGCTGGGTGCCTGGCAGAAAAGACCAACCCCACCTGGGTACAACTTTCTTTCAGGTAGTTGTAGACTATTGTAGAGTTGTGTATTTCTATGTCAGTAGATTCTAGGCTCTGTGCTTAGAACATGCCTTTCAGGAGAACGTCTCCTATATCATATTCAGTTGTAGGTTGTATTTCTTGTCATGTATGGGTGTCATAACCTCACAGCAGAAGCAGGAATAAACAGTAATGCTAAAAAGATTCGTAGAGAAGTTCACATTAGTTACTCTGTTGTCTGCTAGAACTGCTCAGAATGATGGGTGGGAAACTCTTTGAATATTGCTAAATGACATTTTGAGAGATACATTAAGTTTAAAATACATTCAAAAACCTCCAATCACCTATGTGTGACTTCATCACTTAAGGGCAATTCTTATGTAAATGCAACTTCTAGTATCTAGTGAACTGCTGTGTCAATAGTAAGACAGAAAGTTAATGGGTGCAGATGTAAAAGGAAAGAATCTCAGCCTCTATACTTGAGAAAAACAAGATGTTCTTCCCTCTAAAGAGAGAAACTATTATTTGGAAGATCTAAACGTCACCATTAGCTCTGAATCCAGCTTCTTACATGACTCAGCTTTTCCACAGCTCTTTCCTGGTCCCTGTAACAGAGATTTTAAAGCTGTCTTTTGCACCCTGTGGGAGATGGGATGCCATATTTTGCCTACAGCAATGTTCCAAATCAACCTAATCAGCAAATATTTTTTTTTTGGCTAATTTTCAGTTACATAATGAACATAAAAGCTGCAATAATTAGGAATAAACACAACAGAAGACATTACTTCCAGTAATTCACAGGCACATATATATATATACAGGTAAGCATGAAGTGAAATAAAGAACACAGGCAAAATACAGAGAATATTTCTAATCACATTTAAATGTATTGCCAAAGTAATTTTTTTGAGTAAGCAAATCCCACACCCATTAATTAGGTGGATTTAAGAGAGCTAAAGCACCTAAAAAATGCAAAGACAGAGGAAAGCAGTTTTGAGGAGGTGAATGATAATAATAGTGCTTTGCTCCACCTCATTTACCTGAAGGGAGGCTGGAGCCAGGTGGGGTTGGTCTCTTCTGCCAGGCAACCAGCAATAGAACAAGGGGACACAGTCTCAAGTTGTTCCAGGGGAGGTCTAGGCTGGATGTTAGGAGGAAGTTGTTGGCAGAGAGAGTGATTGGCATTGGAATGGGCTGCCCAGGGAGGTGGTGGAGTCACCGTCCCTGGGGGTGTTGAAGCAAAGCCTGGATGAGGCACTTAGTGCCATGGTCTGGTTGACTGGCTAGGACTGGGTGCTAGGTTGGACTGGATGATCTTGGAGGTCTCTTCCAACCTGGCTGATTCTATGATTCTATGTTTCTATGTATTTATTATATGCTGAGAAGTGTTTTGAAGCTATCCTGTAATTCATACAGTCATAACCAGACCTCGTTATGACTCCTTAAATATTGTCTTTAAATTTCACATATTATCTACAAACAATTCAGAAGAGAAGGTAATTTTTTTGTTTGACTGATGCTAAGATTTCACGTAACAGGGGAGAAGAAAGGCACAGAAAAAGAAAGATAATGTTCTGCAACTGAAATATAGAAGAAAAAATAAACCTCCATTTATTTATCTCTTAACACCTTTGATTTCAGAAATATCTGTTGCAGGCTGCCAGTGTACCCAAATTGTGAGCAGATGCTGCTGCACAAAGCAGTAATCAGAGATAAACTGTTTAGCTATTCGGTGGTATTGCCAACCTGTTAACAAAAGTTTCAAGGAACACTGCATGACTGCTGCTAGCACCAAGACTTGAGATTCACAACTGTCGTTAGAGCTCTCTTCTTTTTGTCATGATACAGAAATAGGAGTTTCTTGAGAGGACTTTCCTAATAGGAACTGTTAACTTAGATCAAATTTATAGACTCTGCATGGATTTAACTTTTTTTTTTTTTTGCCATTGCTTCAAAGTCTGATTTTAAGTAGAACCCTTTGAATTCACTACACCACAATCTCAGAGAAATGCTTAGTTAATGCAAAACTGGTATTAGTTTATGCAAAACTGGTTTTAGTTTTGAAATCTATTTTTAAGAAGCAGAGAAAAGTTTGCAGATGACACCAAGCTAGGAGCAGCTATGGAGCTGTTGGAGGGTAGGAGAGCCCTGCAGAGGGACCTGGCAAGGCTGGATGGGTGGGCAGAGGCCAATGGGATGAGACTGAACAAGGCCAAGTGCAGGGTTCTGCACTTTGGCCACAGCAACCCCAAACAGCGCTGCAGGCTGGGGACAGAGTGGCTGAGAGCAGCCAGGCAGAGAGGGAGCTGGGGGTGCTGGTAGAGAGTAGCTGAAGATGAGCCAGCAGTGTGCCCAGGTGGGCAGGAGAGCCAATGGCATCCTGGCCTGGATCAGGAACAGTGTGGCCAGCAGGACAGGGGAGGTTATTCTGCCTCCCCTGTTTAAGGTTGAAAAAAACGCTGGCTGGGGCACTTAGTGCCATGGTCTGGTTGATTGGCCAGGGCTGGGTGCTAGGTTGGACTGGATGATCTTGGAGGTCTCTTCCAACTTGCTTGATCCTATGATTCTATGAAATACCTGTTTTGTTTTATCCTGAAATTAAAGACAAAGTGCACAGGAAGATACTTGCTATAAATACAGTAGAATTCAGATATGATAAGAAAAAATTAAGTCATCATTTAATTTTATGGCTCACTTCTGCTGATTAAAGGGTAGTAAACTTGTCATATAATGCAGCAGTTCATTAACATCATACACTTTGGCATGATTCTGCAAAAATGTGATCACGGTAAGAAATGCTCTTCAGCTGATGGATGTCAGATTTCTTCTAGATGTTCAGGTCCTGGTGCATTGTGGTGGGTTGAAATTTACCCCCTCCCCAAACCAGCAGGCTGCCTCAGAAGGTTTGGAAGCAAATTGAAGCTGTATTTACAAGCAAGCTAAAATCTAGAAGCATAAAACACAACAAATACATACAAAATATATTTACAATTTACTATTCAAAAACAACACATGGACCTCCTTGAACATAACTCAGAAGGACCTACCAACAGCCTCTCTCTTCCACTCCTTCCCCTCTCAGAACCTTACAGACACAATAGGCCAGCAGAAGGTCAGGAAAGAGATAAAGGAGTAATGCAAAGCTGAATCAAAGAGAAGAAGCAAAAAAGAGAGAGAATAGTTCATGCAGCAAATGGTATCCTAATTCAGCAAGTGAATGGAGTGATCCAGACTTGTTATGTTTCTTTGGCATCAAATTCCTGCCTTTATTTACCTCTTACAAGAACTAGGCTAGAGTGTTAATTCCAAACCACCATGTGCATCAAGAGCCTCACTCATAAGCACAGAAGGAAGTCTACTGATGCCCAGAGGTTTCTTTACGCTACTTGAATCATAGTCAGATTTTCATTTCAAATGCTTAACTATCTAACAGAATTGGTCCTCACTAAAGTGGAAAAAAATCATTTCATTGCAAGGACAAAAAGATGAAGACTTAGATAGAAAACCAGAGTTTTGTTGTTTGCTTTGACAGGACATGAATCTTGATGGTGCAGGCTATAAAAGAAGGTGAGGAAGGTTGCTTTCTGGGCAGCACATCCCACTCTTACTATCTACAGGGTATCTTGCACCTTGTTCTGAAACATTTAGCAATGGCTTATGGAAGAAAAGATGTTTAATGGTCTGATAGGGCCTTGCTGCATTGATCACTGAGATAGAGCAGCCAAAATCAGAGGGTGCATGTGACCCTATTTGATCTTTATGCTGTGCTAATCTTTAAAACACATAGAATCATAGAATGATTTAGGTTGGAAGGGACCTCAAGGATCATCCAGCTCCAACCCCCCCCCCCCCACCATAGGCAGGGACACCTCCCACTAGAGCAGGTTGCCCAAGGCCTCATCCAGCCTGGCCTGAAACACCTCCAGGGAGGAAGCATCCACAACCTCCCTGGGCAACCTGTGCCAGTGTCTCACCACCCTCACTGTAAAGAACTTCCTCCTAACATCCAGTCTAAATCTCCCCTCTGCCAGTTTAAACCCATTCCCCCTCGTCCTGACATTACCAGACCTTGTCAATAGTCCCTCCCCAGCCTTCCTGTAGGCTCCCTTCAGATACTGCAAAGCCACTCTAAGGTCTCCTCCAAGCCTTCTCTTCTCCAGGCTGCAGAGCCCCAACCCTCTCAGCCTGTCCTCAGAGCAGAGCTGCTGCAGCCCTCTGAGCATCTTCGTGGCTCTCCTCTGGACTGGCTCCAGCAGTTCCATGTCCTTCTTGTGCTGGGGGCTCCAGAACTGCACACAGTACTCCAGGTGGGGTCTGAGGAGAGCAGAGTAAAGGGGGAGAATCCCCTCCCTTGCCCTGCTGCCCACACTGCTCTTGCTGCAGCCCAGCACAGGGTTGCTGTCTGGGCTGCATGTGCACACTGCAGGCTCATGTTGAGCTTTTCGTCAACCCAGACCCCCAGGTCCTTCTCCTCAGGGCTGCTCTCAGCCATTCACCACCCAGCCTGTATCTGTGCCTGGGATTGCACCGACCCAGGTGCAGGACCTTACACTTGGCCTTGTTAAACGTCATGAGGTTGGCCTGGGCCCACCTCTCCAGCCTGTCCAGGTCCCTCTGGATGGCATCCCTGCCCTCCAGCAAGTCAGCTGTGCCACACAGCTTGGTGTCATCTGCAGACTTGCTGAGGGTGCACTCAATTCCTCTGTCCATATCACTGACAAAGATGTTACAGAGCACTGGTCCCAGCACTGACCCCTGAGGAACACCACTTGTCACTGGTCTCCAGGTGGACATTGTGCCATTGAGCACCACTCTCTGCATGCCACCATCCAGCCAATTCCTTATCCAGTGAGTGCTCCACACATCCAGTCTGTGCTTTTCCAGTTTGGTGACCAGGATGCCATGTGGGACAGAGTCGAATGCCTTACTCAGGTCCAGGTAGATGACATCAGTTGCCCTTCCCCTGTCCATTGTAGCTGTGACTTCATCATAAAAAGCCACCAAATGTGGGGTTCCTCAGGTGATGCTGGGTTCACGCTTGTGTGCTGTGGGGTTATCCTCGATTCTTCTGGATGCTATGTTCTATCTAGAAAAGAAACTTACATCAACTTATAACTATTACACTTTAATTTATATTGCGCATTCTGAAATTAAACTCGTTCAGCTGAAGTTAAATTCCTTTTTGATACACAGTGGATTTACCCAATAAGTATGGCCAGGACCTTCAACAGAGACCACTCCTTGGATAGGTTTTCCCCCACCTGAAGGAGTTAAAACCCACACAGTTTTTGCCAATAGATTCCTTTCACAAATAACAGGAACTCCATCTTGTTCTTTTTGCCAAAAATCTAATTGAGCAGGACCAGCTGAATTGGTAGATCCTCTGCTGTTTACTAACCAAGTGGCTTGTCCTAGGTGCTTGTCCCAGTTTTTGAAAGTTCCACCTCCCACTGCTTACAAGGTGGTCTTCAGCAAGCCATTGTAGTGCTCAATCTTTCCCAAAGCTGGTGCATAGTAGGGGTTATGATGTATCCATTCAATCCCATATACTTTGGCCCAGCTGCTTATAAGGTTATTCCAAAAATGGACCCCATTATCTCATTCAATTCTCTCAGGGGTACCATGTCTCCCCAGGACGTGTTTCTCCAGACCCAGAATGGTGTTACAGGCATAAGGTGCGGGGTACGTCTCTAACCATCCAGTGTTTACCTCTGCCATGGTCAGCACCAATTGCTTACCATGGCACATCTGAGGTAGAGTGATGCAATCACTCTGTCATGCCTCTCCATATTTATATTTGGACCATTGTCTCCCATCCCACAGAGGTTTCATCCACTTAGCTTGCTTTATGGCAGCACATATGTTACAGTTCTGAATAACCCATGTGTGCTGGTTTGAGGCTAATTGGAATATTTTAATGAGAGAAATGAGACCATTGGCTGTGAAAAACAAAATAATAGTGCTGTCTATACCACCCATTGGTTTTGCTGAGAGGCATAAATAGTCGTAACAATAGCAAAATTGTTGGATATAGTAATGTTAAATGTAGTGATTCTACAGAAATGTCTGGCTATGGTACACTGAAGCATAAGCCATGGGCTTGAAAGCAGGACACTGAGCTGGGTGAAAGTGTAGGGGCCTGGAACACAAACCCTATGAAGAGAGGCTGAGGAAGACAGGGGTGTGCAGCCTGGAGAAGAGGAGGCTCAGGGGTGATTTCATTGCTGTCTACAACTACCTGAAGGGAGGTTGTAGCCAGGTGGGGGTTGGTCTCTTCTCCCAGGTAATGGGCAACAGAACAAGGGGACACAGCCTCAAGTTGTGCCAGGGGAGGTACAGGCTGGATGTTAGGAGAAGTTCTTCACTGAGAGTGATTTGCCATTGGAATGGGCTGCCCAGGAAGGTGGTGGAGTCGTTGTCCCTGGAGGTGTTCAAGAAAAGCCTGGATGAGGCACTTAGTGCCATGGTCTAGTTGACTGGCTAGGGCTGGGTGCTAGGTTGGCCTGGGTGATCTTGGAGGTCTCTTCCAACCTGATTGATTCTATGATTCTATGAAAGTGCCTCTGAAAGGAATGTGGTGTGTGTAAAACAAGAGGCCTCAAGTCTTATCTAATTGCTTTATGGCCTTCACAGCTCGGTATAGCTTGGTGCCTGTCTCTCTTACCTAGATGCCATAACTGTCTATTTAGGATTAAGAAGATATACTCTCTGAAGGACTAGATAAATATGTNGGTTGAGAGCCCCTCCTGGGAACTCAGGTTTCTGGTAGGGGAATTGTGTCTGTATTACCTTTTTTACCTTGTATATTTCTGTCTATGTCTGTATCTACTGTAACTATCTGCTTGTACATTGTGCCAGCTGTAAATATAAGCTTCATTCAGATTTCCAGAGTCGACTGAGTCTAGTCTGGGTGATTTCTAAAAGTGTGGGGGGCGGGGGATACCCAAACCATCACATATGGGTAATCTATATTTTGACTAGTTGGGTTTTGTCTGCCTCGTGGTGATGATGGCCACGTGGTAAGACAAAGAGCAGGAAACAGGAATGGTTATTTCTCATGAGCAGGGAGGCAGAGAGAGAAAGAGAACAGGAACTCCCCCCTGCTTTTATGGATCTTTAGACAGGAAGGGAGAGTGGACTAACCATTGCCTGGTAGTGTTCTGACCCACCCCTGGGGAGGGGTCAAGACCACCTGGGGGTCAGGTTCAAGATCAGTCCCCCCAGGAGGGTTAACCCTATACACACTACCAGTTCCACTGTTACTAAGTCAGGCAATGCTAGAGTGTCTTCCAGTCTTGTGAGGATAATGTTACCTGTGAGTCATACTTCAGAGCCCTGTAGCTACACATGCAGCACAGTCATCTGTCTTTCATGTGTAATTTTAGTTCTAATGATTTTAGGTTTAGAACTAATTGGAGCTCTGCGTAACAGATTCATATCTCTCTGCTTTAAGATAAAAACTGTCTAAGGAAAGAAAACACAGTTCACAGTATATACAAACAACTTCTGAAGCAGAGATAGGACTACAAATTCAGGGTCACGCAAAAGCCAAACAATCTCTTTCTCTAAACAGCTCTCAGAATCCCGTGGGAGGAGACAAGGGGGATTTGGCTACTGCAGATTCTGGGAAACCTGCCAGTTTCAGTTGTTGACAATAACATGGCAGACAGCCAAAAAGCTTCTTCTACTCAAGCAGCTCAAATTTCTGCTGCTTCTAATTCTGATCCCAGTTCAAATCTCAATTCAGCAGCAGAGACCCCAAATAATTTGGACTCTTTGGAGGGGACCTCCAAGGCTTTTTTAGCACTAACAAAGGCACAAGGAAAAGTTAAAATTTGATTCAGGAGTGATTTGCAAGAGGATTTAGGAGAAGGCACATCTGGCACAATGGGAGAAGAGAAAGAGAAATACAGTCTTAGGGATTTTGCTAAAGTATTGAAGCCCAAATATAGTGATGATGGTGAGAGCAAAAGTTATGTGAAAGTGGCTCTCAAGAAGGATGGCTCTGAGGAGTGTAAGAATGTTCTTAAAAGACTTTAACTTCCAGGTCAAGCACCAAGCAGGAAGAGGAAAATGATGACATCCAGAGTTCCAGTGAGCCTCTGAGAGCCCAGGGAAATTAGAAATGAATATTGAAGGGAAACAGGAGAACCAATCCTAATCTGGTAGGGAGATGCTGTGCTATAGGTGCAAATGTCCTACAGGTAGAAGACAGGTCTGCAAAACAGCTAGGGCCACTTACAGAAGAGAGTGACATTGACAAATACATAGGAGGCCCTCTCGGTAAGGTTAGCTTGTGGATGCACCTCATGTTGGCTGTGGTAATGAGATACCCTTCCCGAGATGACTTGCTGTGGGCACCTAGAAAGTGGACAACCAATTGAGCAGGGAATTAAGCTTCTGAAGGAATGGTAAATTGAAGTTGTCTATTCAGGTCTATTTGACCTGAACTTTAAGCTGAATCTGCAGTTGTGGGACATCATGACAGAGCTGCCAATTGCTACTCGAACCATGCACCACAGGCAGTACAGAACTAACGGTGACTCTTTGTTGCCCATTCATCAGCTGATTCGTCAACTGCAGAGTCAGGCTGTCATTGAGAAAGTTAATTCACCTTTCAATAGTCCCACCTGGCCTGTGTGCAAACCTAATGGAAGCTGGCGGCTGACAGTTAGACTTTCATGCCCTCAGTGAGGTGACTCCACCCATGAGCACAGCTGTGCTGGACATGCTGGAACTCCAGTACGGGCTGGAATCGAAGGAGGCTAAATGGTATCAGTATCACAGTCCCACAGTATCACCAAGGTTGGAAGAGACCTCATAGATCAGCAAGTCCCACCCGTTAACACAGACCTCAAGGCCAGACCATGGCAGCAAGTGCCACGTCCAATCCTGCCTTGAGCAGCTCCAGGGACGGCGACTCCACCACCTCCCTGGGCAGCCCATTCCAGTAGCCAATGCCTCTCTCAGTGAAGAACTTTCTCCTCACCTCACCATACCTATGGTATGGAACCATAGACATTGCTAATGCTTTCTTCCTTTCTTCCCTATTCCCATAGCAGAGGAATGCAGGTCTCAGTTTGCATTCACCTGGAAAGGAATCCAGTACCAGTTCAGCCATTTGCCTCAGGGGTGGAAACACAGCTCAAAGATCTGTCACTCAGTGATCCACAATGCATTGGAGAAAGGTAAAGCTCCAGAGCACATACAATCCATCAAAGACATCATTGTGTGGGGCCAGAACTCATAGCCATGAACCTCCAGAAGGAGAGGTCTCCAGTTTGGACTTGGATACCTTAAGCTCCTTTATGTCTTCAGACAGAGTCTCTACAGCTGAGACTAAAGCTGAATGTGAGACACTGTCTTTGAATTGCCTTGGTTGGCAAATTTGCTGACAGTTGGGAGGTTTGCACCATCTCCTCCCAAATTGTCTCTCCAGTGTATGTGCATATGTAGGAGCACACTGAATAAGTTTCTTTAAAAGAGACTGCTGCATTGGTACCTCATCGGGGTCCAGAGGGGTTTGGCTGTTTCCATAAATTATTTCTCTCATGGCTGTCTGTTGCAGTTAGGGTCTGGTGACTGGAAGATGGCGTGCTGTCACGGAAAGATAGGGCTCCTCTCTGTGCTCTCTATGATCTCTCTATGATTCCTTTGTTATACTTAGCTTCCTGCCTGTGATGCATGCAGACAGAAGTGATGTTGCAACCTATCCTATATAATCCCATGCTACACGTTAATAAACGCCATTTTGCTGTCCACCACATTGGTGTTTGCATGCTGATGACCACGTGCTGCCATTACTGAACCAGGGCATTGTGGCAGAACGGCTACAGCTGTCTGTCTTAAACACTTAATCCCCTGCCCCATAGTGGCCCACTTTGAAGGATGCCAGGTGATATCGTCTTTGGAGGGGTAATAGTGTTTTACAGCAGCAAGGAGATATGCCTGGAGGGTGTGGGTACCATCAAGCCTCTCTAGATGTTTATCAATTCCCCCCATCCCTGGACATGGATCCCAGCTGCTTAGCCTCTTTGTCCTCTAATTCTAGGGTTTTGGCACCTCTGTCCCATCATCTCAACAGCCAGGCCATTAATAATTCATCATTGCCCCCTGTGTAATCCTTTCAGACGTCTCAGCTCCTTCCTAGGCATGGAGCTTGTTATTACCTCAGTATCTGAATCACTGCCATCTGCTGGCGGTTTGTGAAAAGTGCTTGGCCCTGCAGAAGTGCCTTCTGTCTTGTCTGGCTCTGGGGTCAGCTGATCGTTTATTTGGTAGTTTTTTCCTGCAGGTAGTGATAGGGGCCAGGCAAGCTGCTGGAGTGGCTGCAGCTGGCACTGGGGCCAACACTGCTGGAGCAGCACCAGGTTGGAGCCACACCACTGCTGGAGCTGGGCTGCTTCCACTGCAGACAGAGTTTGCATGGCTCTGGTGGCAGCTTTGCCTCCATGCACTTCTGGCATGGTTTACCTTTCCCCGAGTGATGCTGGAGCCAGACTGCTGCATCCAGTGCTGGCAAAGGGAGCTCTTGAAAGCACAACACCAGCATCCCCTGCTCTGCCTCCGCCAGCTGTAGGGGGGAGCCCTTAAGGAGCACTCTGTGTCCTGTGCCGCGTGGCTACAATGCACGCAGCTAAAATCATGGCTTCAGTTACATCCAAGCATAGGGAAAAAACTGCTGTAAAATACCATTTCCCCACATGACCATTTGCCTCCAGGTGGCCAAACTCAAAATAAACATTATCATAAAAATTCCCCCTTCTGACAGCACCCATGAAATACATTCTGAGCTTCACTGGCTCAGGCCCCCATTCACAGCCATCCAAAATACATGTTAAGAAACACAGGAAACAAGCTGGTTAAAAAAGAGACAATCCAAGCCTTGAGACACCAGGGGCTGCAGAAACTGTATTCTCGTTTTAACTCCTAATTCTTTGCTCCCAAACCAAGAAATGCTGTTTTGTACTCAGAGCTCCATGCTTTTAAAAACTGCCCACCACTTCTTCTGTTGCTGTTTGAGTTTCCAAGGCTTCCAACTCACAGGATGGAATGTAGGTTACCCCCATCTTCCCCTTCCATTGCCTCCCTAGGGAAAAGGTAGTCAGGGGAAGTAAAATGGTAAACAAAAGACATAGAATCATAGAATGGTTTAGGTTGGAAGGGACCTCAAGGATCATCCAGCTCCAACCCCCTGCCATAGGCAGGGACACCTCCCACTAGAGCAGGCTGCTCAAGGCCTCATCCAGCCTGGCCTTAAACGCCTCCAGGGAGGAAGCATCCACAACCTCCCTGGGCAACCTGTGCCAGTGTCTCACCACCCTCACTGTAAAGAACTTCCTCCTAACATCCAGTCGGAATCTCCCCTCTGCCAGCTTAAACCCATTCCCCCTCGTCCTAACATTACTAGATGGTGTAAAGAGTCCCTCCCCAGCTTTCCTGTAGGCTCCCTTCAGATACTGCAAAGCCACTCTAAGGTCTCCTTGAAGCCTTCTCTTCTCCAGGCTGCAGAGCCCCAACTCTCTCAGCCTGTCCTCATAGCAGAGCTGCTGCAGCCCTCTGAGCATCTTCGTGGCTCTCCTCTGGACCCGCTCCAGCAGTTCCATGTCCTTCTTGTGTTGGGGGCTCCAGAACTGCACACAGTACTCCAGGTGGGGTCTGAGGAGAGCAGAGTAAAGGGGGAGAATCCCCTCCCTTGCCCTGCTGCCCACACTGCTCTTGCTGCAGCCCAGCACAGGGTTGCTGTCTGGGCTGCATGTGCACACTGCAGGCTCATGTTGAGCTTTTCGTCAACCCAGACCCCCAGGTCCTTCTCCTCAGGGCTGCTCTCAGCCATTCACCACCCAGCCTGTATCTGTGCCTGGGATTGCACCGACCCAGGTGCAGGACCTTACACTTGGCCTTGTTAAACGTCATGAGGTTGGCCTGGGCCCACCTCTGCAGCCTGTCCAGGTCCCTCTGGATGGCATCCCTGCCCTCCAGCAAGTCAACTGTGCCACACAGCTTGGTGTCATCTGCAGACTTGCTGAGGGTGCACTCAATTCCTCTGTCCATATCACTGACAAAGATGTTACAGAGCACTGGTCCCAGCACTGACCCCTGAAGTTAAAAAAGTCATTTTTACAAAAATTAAAAGGTATTTAGGGGAAAAGAATGTACAGAGATATAAGGGAAGGGGATAAAAACAGATATATACAAAGCTGGTGAAGGGTCTGGAGCACAAACCCTATGAGGAGAGGCTGAGGGAGCCAGGGTTGTTTAGCCTGGAGAAGAGAAGGCTTGGGGGTGACCTCATTGCTGTCTACAACTACCTGAAGGGAGGCTGTAGCCAGATGGGGTTGGTCTCTTCTCCCAGGCAACCAGCAACAGAAGAAGGGGACACAGCCTCAAGTTGTGCCATGGTAGGTATAGGTTGGATGTTAGGAGGAAGTTCTTCCCAGAGAGATTTGCCTTTGGAATGGGCTGCCCAGGGGTGTGGTGGAGTCACCATCCCTGGAGGTGTTCAAGAAAAGCCTGGATGAGGCACTTAGTGCCATGGTCTAGTTGACTGGACAGGGCTGGGTGCTAGGTTGGACTGGATGATCTTGGAGGTCTCTTCCAACCTGGTTGATTCTATTCTATATATAGAACCAGCATTCAAATGGCAATGGATTCTTTGGAGGTAGGACCCACACGTGGAGGTAGGCCAGGAGCACATGGCAGGCCCAATCATGTGGTCAGCAGCTCTCAGGCAGACAGGGAGGCAAAAGGCAAAACAGTGATCTGGAAATTCTTCCCTCTAATATAGAGGGTAGGCAGAAAATAGGAGGGAATAATATGACCAAGGGACCCTTCCTTCAGGAGGTCATGTTTCCGCCCACCCGCCTGGTAGCACTTAAACCACAACACTTCTCTTGCTTTGTTTTTAGATATTGTAAAGAGTTTAAAGTTCTGTGAATATATGAAAATATCTTTCTGCAAATATATACCTTTATAGTTGGACACACGAGAAACTAACAACTTGAAGGACAAGATTAAAGGGGTAACAAAAGAATCTGAGGTTTATAATGGCCGAAAATACAGAAGAACTCTTACTTTTATGAATTGCCTCCAGTAAGGAGCACAAACATGTCTACTGATTTTAAGAGCTGATATAAATTGAGTTACGTGGAACTAGATAGCCATAAGTTTCCAACAATGTTGAGAAGAAAAAATGTAGATTTTTTGCTTTACATTAGTGCAACTTGAATGTGTACTCTGAAGACTAATTTCCCTGAGGATCAACTTGCTTATTACTATTATTAAGAATAATTATTAATTTTATTATTGTTATTAAGCTCAACATGAGCCTGCAGTGTGCACATGCAGCCCAGACTGCAACCCTGTGCTGGGCTGCAGCAAGAGCANAGACTGGATGTTAGGAGGAAGTTCTTTACAGTGAGGGTGGTGAGACACTGGCACAGGTTGCCCAGGGAGGTTGTGGATGCTTCCTCCCTGGAGGTGTTTAAAGCCAGGCTGGATGAGGCCTTGAGCAACCTGCTCTAGTGGGAGGTGTCCCTGCCTATGGCAGGGGGTTGGAGCTGGATGATCCTTGAGGTCCCTTCCAACCTAAACCATTCCATGATTCTATGCTTCTATGATTTATTTATTATTTGTTTTTATTATTATTATTGCTATTATTATTACTAGTTTTTATTAAAGGAAAGCAAAACAGTCAAAAGATTGTCCCATTTGGAAGGATGGGAGAGGTTAACTGGGGAACAAGACTTCATGGTGAAGTCCTATACTGAGCAGCAGCACTTTAAAAAGAGTTCCAAAGACAAAGCCATCTGCTTCTTTGTCCCTACAGATGTGCTGCTACTTACTCTCAAATTTGTTTTTGCAAGCACACTCTATTAGGATCCAGTAAGGGTTTTGTGTTTCCATAGTAAAGGACCTCTTGTTTCAATTTGGCAAATAGAAAAAAAACCTAAGGGTAGACCCCCTTCCACTTACTAGTTGGCAGCTTTCCCAGTGGATGCATAGTCTAGAGCTTTCCTTCTTACCAGTACAATTCAAAGTCTACAAGGAGCAATGTGAGTTTGTCACCATTTGTTCAAGTATCAGTGAAGGAAGAGGTGGTAAGGGGAAAAAATCCACAGGTGACTAAACCTGGGTGAAACTTTGAAAATTAATGGAAAACAACTGAGAATGCTTCCAGAGGGACTTTCTTATGGAAAGATTGTAAGGAGAGAAACGCTATCCTAGGAATAACATTAAGCAATACTGAGAGCTATGCAGTCATGGCACAATCTGCCTAACGTTAACTATTCAGTGGTAAAACTCACTATGGGTCTGTTGTTGTAGACCTGATAGGCCAAAAATGGGCTTATCCATGCCCTGGCTTGCCCAGGCAGATTTTTCTGCTCTCCCTCCTTCTGCTGTGGGGAAAAGCAACCACATCAAAGAGGACAAAGAACCTGGAGACATGTAGTCTAAGGACTCTGGCTTGTCCAGACATGTTCCCTTCTCTCTCTCCTTCTGTACTGGAGGAAGCAGCCACAGGAAAGAAACATGAAAGCCCTGAGTTCACCTAATATGGTCAAGCTTGGAAAAGTGCCATTCTGATTGGCTGATCTATGTCCAAAGGCCCATTAGGTAATGGAAAAAAGGGATGAGCAGGTAGCACAGTGTCCTGCTGCTGCTGCTGCCTCATTGCATCCTGAAACTGCCTGGAAACTCAACTGCCTCGAGTTTACCAGAAACAGGCTCTAAATGCCTGCACATGATCAGCCTGCACAGCCAGCATGACATCATGCCAAGACTGCACATCACATCACATCACATCACATCACATCACATCACATCGCATCACATCCTGCCTGCCCCTCTGCAAGGCTTCTGCTGAATTGAGAATCAAGAGGAACCAGGTCAGAGACAATGCTATAGACTCCCAGCTTCTGAGAAAAGAGCCTGGGAAACTCCAAAGCCTCTAGCAGCTTTGAGACCACTGATAGCAGCTCCTCCATGTGCTTTGGGTACTGTCTGATAATATTTTGTGAGTAAATACTTAAAGCTCCTTGTAATTCACTAATTGCCTTCCACCATAAGCAGAAAGGAGCTTCCTGTGTCCTCTACTGGATAGGTGGTATAATTAACCACAAGAATCTTCTCTTCCAGTGTAATGTTTACATTTGCCACGTTAAGAAAATAAGTGTTGTAGTTTTGCCTGGTCCCTGCACGTATAGATTTCCAAAATGTGTGTTTTGAACCTTGTGAATAAGTTTTCTGGTGAGTGTGAATGTTAATAAACATTTTTCATAGTTATTAACAATCTTCACGTGGATATCAAAATTAATATAGATAATTAATTTTGCATAATCCATCACAGGGTGTGCTAGTTTGAAGCTAGCTAGAATGTTTTGGTGAGAAGAATAGATTACAGACTGTGAAAGGGAAACAATGGTGATGTCTGCTTCACTCATAGGCTTGCTGAGAGGTATAAGAGCAAGAACCTAAACATAGATTAGGGAGTTGCACTTTGTCCCGGCTGTGGGCTGCATTTTCTCTCTAACTTCACCCTCCATCTCTGATTAATCCACTTTGCTTCCTAACTCCCCTGGCCGACCCTCCATTCTCCCTTGGGGCACAAGGCAACGTCTGGGGTAAGGTAAGGGAGTGGGAGAAGGTGGAAGGGCAATTGGGATCCCCTTCTGGGGTCTCACATTTCTGGGAGGGCTGTTGTGTTCCTGTATCACCTTTTACCTTGTTTATTTCTGTCTATAACTGTATATACTGTAACTATCTGCTTGTATATTGAGCTAAGCTGTAAATATAAGCTTCATTTAGATTTCCACAGCTGGCTGAGTCTAGTCTGGGTGATTTCCAAAGTGTGGGGGGGCAGGGAACATCCAAACCACCACATAGAGTCACAGTGAAAGTTGATAAGTTTCATCTAATACACTCTGAGTGTATTATCAAAAATACAGAAGTTTTTTCCTTTTAATTTTATTCCAAACTAGGAAGAAATAGAAGGAGCTATATAGAAGATCTGCTTTTTCACTTCTTCTTCTGAGGGATGCAATGAAGTATCAGTCGGATGTGAGTAGATGCTAAATCAATTAGTTTTGCCTTTTGTGTTGAGAAAGGATGTTGTAGCTGGGCAACAACAGTTCAGTTGGTAAATTAATAATCAGACTGTAGTTCCACATTTCTACACCAGAATGAAAGAGGTCAGGTCATGTGAAGACAGATTGGGGTGGTGGGAAGGCAACTACTGAATGGAGAGCTAGAAGAACTATAGTCATATTGTGTAGTACAGAGAGTGGAAAGATCACAAAATGAAGCACTTTGACTTCTTGCCAGGTATACCATGTGAAATGAATTTCAAGATAAAGTTTTGAATTACAAATGGATTTTCCAAGAATTTGTTGGCATGAGAACTATTGCAGAACTGTGACATCAGCAGTTAGGGGTAGCAGAATCTGAGAAAAAAGGAAAACTTGTCAAGCAGAACTTCAATATCTGAACATGTCTCCTAAATATTTGCTGAAAGAAAAAAAAAGTAGAAATCACTTTGGCTCTGCTTGCATTTAAGCTTGCACCCTCTGGATCTTTTGGGAAAATATTCAAAGACATTAGTGCAGAACTTCCATAAACAAAATACTGACTTGTGGGAATGCAAAGTGAAGAAGGATGTGGGAAGGGAGTGAAGAAGAATAACAGATGGATGCTGACCTTGGTTCCCACCAGCTGCTGTCTACCTTATCTCAGAAGGGATAGATAACGGACACCTCGTTAATGAGGAAAGCAAGGCGTGGTTTATGCTGATGGAGTGGGTTGTGCTTGACTAATTATGCTAATGTGTAGGTGTGTGCCTTGTGGCCCTGAGGGTATTAATTGACAGATGAATAATCAATAAAGGTCTCTGGCATAATTCACATTGAATCTTCTGGAGTCCATGTGGCATTGCCTTGATCACACTGATCTGTTCCCCAGTCCTGTTCAATATCTTTATTGATGATCTGGATGAAGGGATTGAGTCCAGCATCATTAAATTTGTGGATGACACCAAGCTAGGAGCAGGTGTTGATCTGTTGGAAGGTAGGAGAGCCCTGCAGAGGGACCTGGCCAGGCTGGATGGGTGGGCAGAGGCCAATGGGATGAGATCGAACAAGGCCAAGTGCAGGGTTCTGCACTTTGGCCACAACAACCCCAAGCAACACTACAGGCTGGGGACAGAGTGGCTGACAGCAGCCAGGCAGAGAAGGACCTGGGGGTACTGGTGGATCGTAGGCTGAAGATGAGCCATCAGTGTGCCCAGGTGGCCAAGAGGGCCAATGGCATCCTGGCCTGTATCAGGAGCAGTGTGGCCAGTAGGACGAGGGANAGAACAAGGGGACACAGTCTCAAGCTGTGCCAGGGGAGGTCTAGGCTGGATGTTAGAAGGAAGTTGTTGGCAGAGAGAGTGATTGGCATTGGAATGGGCTGCCCAGGGAGGTGGTGGAGTCACCATCCCTGGGGGTGTTCAGGAAAAGCCTGGATGAGGCACTTAGTGCCATGGTCTGGTTGATTGGATAGGGCTGGGTGCTAGGTTGGACTGGATGATCTTGGAGGTCTCTTCCAATCTGGTTGATTCTATTCTATTCTATCTATGAGGGCCTTGACCACGTTTCCCGTGGCAAGCTAATCAGGGTTCTGCAACACCTGAGCAAAACCAGGGTGTTTTGCAACGTACCATGTGAAATGAATTTGAAGATAAAGTTTTGAATTACAAATGGATTTTCCAAGAATTTGTTGGCATGAGAACTATTGCAGAACTGTGACATCAGCAGTTAGGGGTAGCAGAATCTGAGAAAAAAAGGAAAACCTGTCAAGCAGCACTTCAATATCTGAATATGTCTCCTAAATATTTGCTGAAAGAAAAAAAAAGTAGAAATCGCTTTGGCTCTGCTTGCATTTGAGTTTGCACCCTCTGGATCTTTTGGGAAAATATTCAAAGACATTAGTGCAGAACTTCCATAAACAAAATACTAATTCATGCCTAAAAGTGTCAGGAACAGGGAGGCTAAAGATAGAGTCCTTTTAAAATACGGCAGCATATGGTGTGCCAAAAACACAGTCCCATGAATTTTATGTTTGTCCTATCTGTCCAAGCAAAACACATTGTGTGAATCTAACCAAAGCCTCTTGAGTCCCTTGCCTGATGTTTGCAAGGAATGCAGATGGAGTATTTGCTGAAAGGATGAAGCCGATGCAAAGAAACCGTCTGCATTTAATGAGTGACAAATAAGGCAAAGTGCAGCAGTCATGTCTTTAGTGGCCCTTGTCCTATATTAATACTAACCTTTGTTATGGAGGCAGGAATTAATTAGG
>WAAF01012551.1:0-10486 GCA_013400475.1 Tricholaema leucomelas | reverse complement strand
CACCCAGCCTGTATCTGTGCCTGAGATTGCACCGACCCAGGTGCAGGACCTTACACTTGGCCTTGTTAAACGTCATGAGGTTGGCCTGGGCCCACCTCTCCAGCCTGTCCAGGTCCCTCTGGATGAATACAAACATTAAACCATTAGAACTGGAAGAGAGGTTCTTGCTGCCAATTATGCCACTTGCCCACTAAAAGGATTTGAGAAGCTCCTTTCTGCTTAAGGCAGATGTCACTTGGATTCAAATATAAAGAGGCTTCAAGTATTTACTAACAAAATAGAGTATCTCCAGATTGCTGAGGCTAACTGCAGTTCTCCAACAGTACCCAAATACTCACAGGGAGTTCTGTCAATGTCTTGATAGCTGTTGATCTTCCCAGGTTTTAACAAGCATGCTGGGAGAGAGGCAGACAATCTCTGACCTGATCTTGGTTCCTCTTCTGTGTCCTTTCCAGGGCTCCCAGTCTCAGAAGAAGACTTGCAGGTGTGTATGCTTGGCATGGAGACTTGCTGAGGTGCAGTCAGGCACAGTGTCGCACTGGCTAAGCAAACCTACTGTGTGAGGGCACTTAATGCCAGTCTTCTGGTAAACTGAGACAAGGCAGTTTCTTGTTAGACAAACCCAAAGTATCAGGGCTTGTTATTATGTATCAGGGCTAGCTTATAGCTTAACAGATCATGGCAGGATGCAAGGGCAGAGAGGCAGAAGCACAGTTAGGCAGAGCAAGTTGTCTTTACCTGCTCATCTCTTTTTATCAATGCAGCCTGAGACTAATAGCTCTTTGGCCACAGATCAGCCAGTCATCAGAATGGCACTTTGCCCAACTTAACCATGTTAGGTAAACTCAGGGCTTGCTTTTACCTTGTAGGGCAGAAGACAGACAAGTGTATAAACACATGAAGGTACCCTGTTTGCAGGTTTGGAAGGAGAGAAGGAGACTTGAAGGTGTCAGGCCTTTTGTCCTCCTTTTCCGTGGTTGCTGCCCCCATCAGCAGAAGGAGGGAGAGCAGAAAACATGTCTGGGCAAGCCAGGACATGTTCAGGCCTGTTTTGGACTTTCACAGCAAATTCCCAATGAACACTGTGTGTACAGTCTGAAATTAAGATGTACTGAATTTAATGGGTCATAACTGCCTGTAAGCATTTTATTTCAGGATTTTTCTAAAGAAGTCCTGTTAAATATCTTTATTAATGATCTGTAAGTTTGCAGATGACACCAAACTAGAAGCAGGTGTGGATCTGTTGGAGCGTAGGAAAGCCCTGCAGAGGGACCTAGACAGGCTGGATGGGTGGGCAGAGGCCAATGAGATGAGATTTAACAAGGCCAAGTGCAGGGTTCTGCACTTTGGCCACAACAACCCCAAGCAGCGCTACAGGCTGGGGACAGAGTGGCTGGAGAGCAGCTAGGAGGAAAGGGATCTGGGGGTGCTGATTGATACCTGCCTGAACATGAGCCAGCAGTGTGCCCAGGTGGCCAAGAGAGCCAATGGCATCCTGGCCTGTATCAGGAATAGTGTGGCCAGTAGGATAAGGGAGGTTATCCTTCCCCTGTCCTCAACACTGGTCAGGCCACACCTTGAGTACTGTGTCCAGTTCTGGGCTCCTCAATTCAAAAGAGATGTTGAGGTGCTGGAACATGTCCACAGAAGGGCAATGAAGCTGGTGAGAGGCCTGAAACATAGCCCTGTGAGGAGAGGCTGAGGGAGCTGGGGTGTGCAACCTGGAGAAGAGGAGGCTCAGGGCAGACCTCATCGCTGTCTACAAATACCTGAAAGGAGGTTGTAGCCAGGTGTGGTTGGTCTCTTCTGCCAGGCATTCAGCAACAGAACAAGGGGATACAATCTCACGTTGTGCCAGGGGAGGTCTAGGCTGGATGTTAGGAGGAAGTTGTTGGCAGAGAGAGTGATTGGCATTGGAATGGGCTGCCCAGGGAGATGGTGAAGTCGCCATCCCTGGCGGTGTTGAAGAAAAGCCTGGCTGAGGCAATTAATGCCATGAGACCATGATTTGGCTAGGGCTGGGTGATAGATTGGGCTGGATAATCTTGGAGGTCTCTTCCAGCCTGGTTCATTCTATGATTCTATGACAGTCCCAGAAATTTAATTTTCATAAGGAGCCTGAGTTTGCTATTTTGAAGCCAGTTCAAACTGAGCATTTTATGGGATGCCACTCTTAGTACTTTATTTTAATGGCAGTCTCTGGAGTTCTGCTGGATCTAGCAACTAAATGGCAGATCTTTAAAAACGTTACTTGCTTTGTCTTTGACCTGTCAGAACATGTGATGTGGTAGGTGGTGGCTTAAGCTATTTGTCTTCTGCAAAACTTAAGAAATGACAGTTAAAACAAAATGCAGTTTGTAGTTGTAGATTTTTTTTGTTTTCTTCTAACTATATTCTTTGATACAGAGATGTTGCTGAAGAGCAGGGGTTTGTATTCCGTCAGCTCCACAACTCTGTTTTAGCATTAAAAATGTAAGACAGCTGTTAAATTCATTAAATAGTATAAACTTACTGAAAGGAGTTCTGCAGATGAAATTTCAATCTACATTTGTATTTATGTGGAAACTTTAATACAAGCTTTCCTTTCCTGGCAGTTGATAAATTACAAGGAAATGAATTTGGATGTTGACGTAGATGTTTTTAATTGTCTTTAATCCAGTCTGTCAGTGAAACTCTTCTGTTTGTCAAAAGGTTAGCTCTCCCTGGTATTTCTCATACATAATTTCCCTTGACATTATTTGAAGTATTTCATATTCTAAAATAGAGTTTAGTTTATTGAAATGTTTCAAATTTTGGTCTTCAAAGAGCATTTCTGATCTGAATTTGATTAATACTTATTGAGACTTCAAAAAGGACTTATATAGGAGCTTAATAAAGAAAAGATTTGTGTGAGGGATTCTGGGAGGCGAGATCACATGTTGAGATTTGAAATAAAACTTTTCTAACATAGAAAACAGATTTTAGTCAGCCCATGCTAGACCATCTTTCTCTCACTGCCAAACTGAAAAATCTATTTGTAGACCTCTTAGTATGAAGGTGGTAGAAAGGTTTGCTCAAGATGCCGCTTGTTAATAACGTGTTCAGCTTCATGACTAGAACAACATTTGTCTTTTTCAGTAAAGTAAGGACTGTGAACTTCTCCAGCATCCAGACATATTCTTGAGATGATAAAGTTTAGCTGTCATACGGTAACCATTACAATATAGCAGTGTCATTGCTGCCTAAATAAAGCTCTGTTCGTTGTGTTTGTGCAGCCAAAAGGAGAATTACACTGGGGAACTGCTTGGCCTTGAAGACAGAGTAATGTTTGGATAGGTCATAACCTGGATTAAATTGTTCACTTGGTTTAAAAGTCAGAAGTTTTTATACTGGTGCAAAGCAGGCACAAGAGCATAGACTGAGGTGAGGATGCAGAATGAGTCTTGAAGAGTTGCTTACAATGACTACAAATTTAGGCTAGGACATTTGTGTTTGCCTTTAAAAAAATGTGGCAGAATTCCAATGCTTCTGTATTATGGGTGGAAATGAGTCAATGAGGCTTCAGAAATTGCTTCTTTTAGTAGGTGATATTTTATTTTTTTTGGTGATAAAGGAAATCCAAGCAATAGCAGAAGAAGTTTTTGGAAGCGTTGTTGACTTACAGAAACAAACACTGGAATTAGAATCCTCAGTATTAAAATGCCCTAATTAATTTACAGAATAAACTGATGTCATAAAACCTAGGAGATTTTTATGTAAATTACTAGTACAAACACCTAGGGAGGTGGTAGAGTTGCCATCCCTGGAGATGTTCAAGAAGAGCCTGGATGAGGTGCTTAGTGCCATGGTCTAGTTGATTGGCTAGGGCTGGGTGATAGGTTGGGCTGGATCTTGGAGGTCTCTTCCAACCTGGTTGATTCTGTGCTTCTGTGACCTGTTACGTGAAGCATTATGTGTGGGAGAAATATTTAACCTTGCTCCTTTTTTTTGGGGGAGTAATTTGCAGGTTTTGAATAGATTTTTAACTGATTATGAGAGTGCATAAGTTACTTAGTTTTGGTCACCATTTTCTGATAATAGATTGGGAATGAGAAATTTTAAATACTGAGCAAAACTGGGAAGAAATCCACTGAAGTGAGCATACTTTTTGGTCTGAATAAAATTCATTGACACTCTTAGTGTTCATGGATGGTACTTTTTGTGAAATCCAGAAAAAGGCTTTTGCAAATCATAGAATAGAATCATAGAATCAGTCAGGCTTGGAAGGGACCACAAGGATCATCTAGTTCCAGCCCCCCTGTCATGGGAAGTGACACCCGTCATGTGCTAGTTAGAAGCTAGCTGGAATGTTTTGGTGAGAAGAACTAGATTACAGGCTGTGAAAGAGAAACAATGGTGATGTCTACTTCATTCATAGGCCTGCTGAGAGGCTTAAGAACAAGAATCCAAACATAGATGAAGTAGTTGCTCTCTGTCCGGGCTGTGGGCTGAATCTCTCTGACCTCACCTTCTTTTTCTCTGATTAATTCACTTGCTTCCTAACCACCCTGTCCAACCCTCCATTCTTCCTTGGGCAGCGTCTGAGGTAAGGTAGAGAGGGGTGGGAGAAGGTGAAAGGGTGGTTGGGAGCCCCTCCTGGGGACTCAGGTTTCTGGGAGGGCTGTTGTGTTTCTGTATTACCTTTTACCTTGTATATTCTGTCTATAACTGTATGTACTGTAAATATCTGCTTGTATATTGTGCTAAGCTGTAAATATAAGCGTCAATTCAATTTCATTCAATTTCCAGAGCCAGCTGAGTCTAGTCTGGGTGGTTTTCCAAAGTGTGTGGGGGCGGGGAACACCCAAACCATCACACTTCTCTAGATAAGGCTCAGGGAGCCTCATCCAGCCTGGCCTTAAACACCTCCAGGCATGGGGCCGCAACCACCTCCCTGGGCAACCCATTCCAGGCTCTCACCACTCTCATGGTGAAGAACTCCCTCCTCATGTCCAATCTGAATTTACCCACCTCCAGCTTTGCTCCATTCTCCCTAGTCCTGTCATACAATCATAGAATAAACCAAGTTGGAAGAGACCTCCAAGATCATCCAGTCCAACCTAGCACCCAGCCCTATTCAGTCAAGTTAATAAAGTCAGTTATATTTATCTAATCAATGGGCTTAACTCAGTGTTTAAAGATAGAGAGTAATAAGGAAGGTACGTTAAAGGGCATGATTTTATAATTAATTGAAGCATGGATCCTTTCTTCAGATGCAACAATGAATATATGAATCTTTGAATGCTTCCTTCTTTTTTTTTTTCACTTTCATTTCTTCTGGAGAAATGTTCCAGTTCACAGATGCATTACAGCTGTGTGCATTATTGCAACAAACTCTCGTCTGTCGTCCTGTTTACTTTTCTGGAAGTGTTGTTGTAAATCTATGGGTAGTTTAATGGAAAGAGAATCCTTCCAGAACTTTGTAGATTGTCTCTGCTAGGTAAGAGCATAGGATTTGAGTCATACAAGGAAAAATTAATTTTACAAGTCAGGATTCAGAAGCATAAGGATTCTGTGGGTTAAATGACTTTAAGTCATTCTTTTAAAAAGCAGTTACGTGGAGAAAGCCCTTGGAATGCTGGTGGGCAGCAAGTTCTGCATGGGCCAGCAATATGCCCTCGTGTCCAAGAGAGCCAATGGCATCCTCGGCTGCAACAGGAAAAGTGTGGCCTGCAGGGCTAGGGACGTTCTTCCCCTCCCGCACCCTACTGTGCCCTGGTGAGACCACACCTGGAATACTGTATGCAGTTTTGGCCTCGCCAGTTCAAGGGAGACAGGGACCTGCTGGAGAGAGTCCAATGGAGAGCCATGAGGACAACTGGGGAGCTTGAGCATCTCCTCCACAAAGAGAGACTGAGAGCCCTGTTTAGTCTAGAGAAGAGAAGGCTGAGAGGAGATCTGATCAAGGGGACACAGTCTCAAGTTGTACCAGGGGAGCTATAGGCTGGATGTTAGGAGGAAGTTCTTGCCAGAGAGAGTGACTGGCATTGGAATGGGCTGCCCGGGAAGGTGGTGGAGTCACTATCCCTGGAGGTGTTCTTGTTTTTATACATCTCAGCAAGCCTATGAGTGAAATAGACATCACCATTGTTTCCTTTTCACAGCCTATGATCTAATTCTTCTCACCAAAATATTCCAGCTAGCTTCAAACTGACACATGTGCTATGGGGGAAAAAAATTAAGTAAGTAGTTCAAAACCAGTTCTTGCGGTTGCTTTCTTTTGATGGGCACTGCTATTACATACATGCAAAATCACAGCACCATCAAAATTCAGTCTGAATTGGTTTGTTCTCATAAGGTTGCTTCTCAGTAGAAATCTAACATTTCAAATGCCTGCCTCTGTCATGGAAATTTGAGCACAAATGCACCTGATATGTCCATTTACAGAACATTTTTGCCTAGTGACAGTGAGGTTTACCACTTCTTGTCTCCATAGTGCTGATAGTAGGAGTTCCCACTCTCCTTCACACTTTTGTGTGTTTGATTTGGATGTTAGTCATCACAGGCTTTAGAAATATCTGACAGATTCTTTTAGTTCTGGGTTGTGATACCTGTATGGTGTGTATATGATGTCAGTGTAGGTAGATGGTGATGTCTGGTACCCATCTATATTTCGCACACTGCAGGAGGCTTCATTCATGGCTTTTGCTGACTAGAATTTGCTTTGGTACTACTTAGTAACTTTACATCAATACTGAGTAATTGTTACAGCCACATGGGGAGCTTTGTAGGGTACATCCTTGTTTGACAAATTGGTACTTTCATGAAAAATAAATTGAAAACACTCTTTAAGCCTCAAAATGAAATAGGGTATTTGTCTGTTTTTATCACTTTCTCTTTTTGTGTATAACTTCTGTTGTCCCTACTGTGTGATGTTACCATCAGCAAACATTCTAAAGAAGCCAGACTTAATTGAGGGAAAGAAAATGAACAGGAAACACAATATTTAGTACAGGTAACTAAAGCCTGTGAACTAGATGAAGTGGAACTGCTCAGAAAAGAATGTGAGCAGTCTGTTGGTTCTTAATTATCATCTCTTCCAAAGTGTTCTGCCTGCTACCATCCTACTTTTGAACATTTTATTTTGGCAATAAGTCTTTTTGAGAAAGGTAGAGAAATACTGGTATTTAAATACAAGAATATTTTTTTCAGTGTGGCTTTTGTTTGACTGGTTGGGTTTTGTTTTTTCTTCTGCTTTGTGAAGCTTTTGACTTACTGCCCTAGTTTCTGCAACTGATTTCTAAGAACCAGTAGGATTGCAATATGAGGTAAGAGAAAAGAGTTGTCAGCCACCTGTGAACAAATAATTAAAAGGTTAAAGGGATTAAATGCCTACTCAAGAAGAAAACAGAGGGAAGCCATCATTCCAGTTCTAATAATATGTTCCTAAAAGCGATCTGAACAAATAATTCTCAAGATGACAATACAATGACAAAATTGCTTCAGCTGTCAAATAACAGGTTCTCTTCCACATTTTCCTTACTACTGTCTCCAGAGGAACTACTCTTGAAACTGTTGATTAATTAGAGCTTTGTACTTAAAATTCCATTTTAGGAAAAGAACCCATCATATTACTTCACACAACATCACGTTACTGCCATAGCAATCCCAATCAGTGCTACAGGCTGGGGACAGAGTGGCTGGAGAGCAGCCAGGAAGAAAGGGAGCTGGGGGTACTGGTAGATAGTAGCTGAAGATGAGCCAGCAGTGTGCCCAGGTGGCCAAGAGAGCCAATGGCATCCTGGCCTGGATCAGGAACAGTGTGGCCAGTAGGACGAGGGAGGTTATTCTGTCCCTGTATTCAACACTGATCAGGCCATGCCTTGAGTACTGTGTTCAATTCTGAGCTCCTGAATTCAAGAGAGATGTTGAGGTGCTGGAACATGTCCAGAGAAGGGCGACAAAGCTGGTGAGAGGCTGTGCTAGTTTGAAGCNACTCCTGGGGCCTCAGGTTTCTGGGAGGGGAGTTGTGTTTCTGTTTACCTTTTGCCTTGTATATTTCTGTCTATAACTGTATATACTGTAAATATCTGCTTGTATATTGTGCCAGCTGTAAATATAAGCTTCATTTGATTTCCAGAGCCGGCTGAGTCTAGTCTGGGTGATTTCCAAAGTGTGTATGGGCAGGGAACACCCAAACCATCACAGAGGCCTGGAGCACAGCCCTGTGAGGAGAGGCTGAGGGAGCTGGGGTTGTTTAGCCTGGAGAAGAGGAGGCGCAGGCCAGACCTCATTGCTGTCTACAACTACCTGAAGGGGAGGTTGTAGCCAGGTGGGGTTGGTCTCTTCTCCCAGGCAACCAGCAACAGAACAAGGGGGCACAGTCTTAAGTTGTGCTCAGGGAGTTATAGGCTGGATGTTAGGGGGAAGTTTTTGCCAGAGAGAGTGATTGGCATTGGAGGTGGTGGAGTCGCCATGCCTGGAGGTGTTCAAGAAAAGCTTGGCTGAGATACTTAGTGCCGTGGTCTGGGTGATTGGACAGGGCTGGGTGCTAGGTTGGACTGGATGATCTTGGAGGTCTCTTCCAACCCGGTTGATGCTGTGATTCCCTGTGAATACTTAAAATATCCTGACGCTTGCAATAACTGGTAATTGATTCATATTAATTTTCAGCTTTCATTTTGGATACTGAAGTAGTGAATTGATTTTACTTAAACTATATGATTACACATCTTGAAACTTGTAAGGTTATCTTGGTCTTGGTTTAGCGCTTACATAATGAAATGGCAGATACAGGAGTAATAAAACTTACATTTCTTTTGTTGATTTGAATTTTGATGTCTAAACCTCAGTTGTGTTCCTATTTGTCACTGTTTATTTTCGCTTCCTACAGAGCTCTCACACATAAAGTTGCAGTCAATACTGTTGTGCTAAATTGCAGGACTGGGATTTAACAAAGTACTTCATGTGTTTATAGATGGTAGTACAGCAACTTCTGGACCCTGGAGCAGGTTCCTTAGGTGTGTTCTTTCTCAGCCATTTGTCACCTCATCTGATACTAATGTTGAACATGAAAACATTAGAAAATCAACTCTTTTTTTAGTCACATGTATAGAAGTCATATTCTTTTTAGTACTCCTACATGAACACAGTGGTTTGTAGGACACTAAATGTTCTCTTTTGTTTCTTAGTGGTGTAGAAAGTCTTGACCGTTTCAGTTTTCAAATAGGCACTCAAATGTGGCTTTCCTTTTACGTGGATTTAATCAATATTTCTTCTGTGTCAACAACTCTGCTGTTAGCACTGCCATTTTCAATAGAAAAATTATATTTCTGCTGTGTGTTTAAGACAAAAAAATATGTTGTATAGTTTTCAGCTACAGATAGCAGAGAAATACAGGTAAAAGGTTTGCCTGCCTAAATAAGTTCTCAAATAACACACACACTTTGATGAATGAAGACCTTTAACTGTGTATTTTTACATACCATTTATGTTCTGTATTGTAATTATCTGACAGTTTGTGAACAGCATACAGGTAGAAATAGCTTATTTCTTTTGCCTCCTCCTTAAGGTCAAACATTCTATCCATGCAGTAGTTTTAAATGTGTACTTGGTAAAAATCTAAATATTTCTGAAGGCAGTCTATCTGTTAATGTTTCTATAGTTAATCAAGTATGCAGTCAGAGATTATAGGGTCTTGTGGTTTTCCTGACAAAACTAAACCAGCAAAACCCCCACTTAATTGAAGGACACATAGTAAATTCTTTCAGTTCTGTTCTTCTACTCTGAACAATATCCTGGTATCTAAGTTAAGAGTTGCAGAGAGAACTTGTGCTTTTAACCATTCTTACTTAAAAAAGTATAATACAAGGTTTCATCTGTTCTTTGAATTGTTTTTTTTCCCACAGTCTAGCCCTGCATCATCTCCCAGCTGGAAAAAGGGAAGTCTATTCCTGTAATAAATGTCTGCTTTGTTTTTAAATTCTCTTCCCTTTTTATGTGGTCGGTATAATTTTAATAATGCCTCTTGTTCTTTTTCTCTAGTTTCCATCAAAGTCTGAATTTGACCCTACACTAGATTCAAATTGTTCTAGCTGCTGCTTCTGGTGGCCACTGACCACTGGCATTCATCTGATGATATGAGTGTCCACCCAGGTCTCTAAGAATTCCCAGGAAGCTCAGCTTCCTCCTGTTGTCTCATGTCACAGTTGTCCTGTGCTCTGTCCAGAAAGCCTATCTCATTTTGTCTTAACTCTTCAGTATATCTTGAGGTATTTTCAGTCTCATTCTGAGTGATCTAGGGTAGGGTGTCCCTGCCCATGGCAGGGGGGTGGAACTACATGATCCTTGTAGTCCCTTCCAACCCTGACTGATTCTGTGATTCTGAGTTTGCCCTGTCTTGATTTGTTCTGGACCACTGGTTGTGGCAAGCTTACTGGAAAAAAGCTATAAGAGTGCAATACTGTGTGATCTAGAGTAAGTGGCAACTTTAACCTTCCAGACGTCTCCTGGGACTTAAATACTGCAG
>WAAF01012525.1:587-18922 GCA_013400475.1 Tricholaema leucomelas | reverse complement strand
GGACTCAGGTTTCTGGGAGGGGAGTTGTGTCTGTATTACCTTTTTACCTTGTCTATTTCTGTCTGTATCTGTATACACTGTAACTATCTGCTTGTACATTGTGCCAGCTGTAAATATAAGCTTCATTCATATTTCCAGAGCCGACTGAGTCTAGTCTGGGGGATTTCTAAAGTGTGGGGGGGCAGGGGACACCCAAACCATCTCACCTCTATGGAGATATTAAGAACTCACCTGGACGTGTTCCTGTGTGGTCTGCTCTGGGTGTTCCTGCTCTGGCAGGGGGCTTGGACTGGATGAGCTTTGCAGGTCCCTCCCAGCCCCTGACACTCTGTGACTGTGATTCCATGAAAATAGAACATATTAGGCTTGAGGAGAAGGCAGCAGCTGCTTCTGGGAGGTAACACCTACGTGAAGATGATGTTGAGAACTCCTGCTCTGCCTTCGTGTTGTTGTTTTTGTTAAGGCAGAATTTTGAATGGAAAATTGGAAAGAAACAGCTCCAAAATTAGTTAAATGCTGCTATTCCATAGGATTACCTGAAAGAGCTCCTGAGGCTGAGTCAGGAAGATCTGGATTGAACTAGCATGGCCTAGAAGGGACAAAGGAAATGTCAGAGAAACATAGAATCAGTCAGGGTTGGAGGAGACCACGAGGATCACCTAGTTCCAACCCCCCTGCCATGCCCAGAGACACCTCACACTAGTTCAAGCCTCATCCAGCCTGGCCTTAAAACACCTCCAGGGGTGGGGTCTCCACCACCTCCCTGGGCAACCCATTCCAGAAAAATAAAAAAATCAAAGACCAGGCTTTGGAGCAATGCAACTAAAATTTGCAGATGACACCAAGCTCGGAGCAGGTGTGGAGCTGTTGGAAGGTAGCAGAGCCCTGCAGAGGGACCTGGCCAGGCTGGATGGGTGGGCAGAGGCCAATGGGATGAGACTGAACAAGGCCAAGTGCAGGGTTCTGCACTTTGGCCACAACAACCTCAAGCAGTGCTACAGGCTGGGGCCAGAGTGGCTGAGAGCAGCCAGGCAGAGAGGGAGCTGGGGGTGCTGGTAGAGAGGAGCTGAAGAGGAGGCAGCAGTGCCCAGGTGGGCAGCAGAGCCAATGGCATCCTGGGCTGGCTCAGGAGCAGTGTGGGCAGCAGGACAAGGGAGGTTCTTCTGCCCCTGTGCTCAGCACTGCTCAGGCCACCCCTGGAGTGCTGTGTCCAGTTCTGGGCTCCTCCATTGCAGAGAGATGTTGAGGTGCTGGAAGGTGTTGAGAGAAGGGCAGCAAGGCTGGGGAGGGGCCTGGAGCACAGCCCTGTGAGGAGAGGCTGAGGGAGCTGGGGGTGTGCAGCCTGCAGCAGAGGAGGCTCAGGGCAGAGCTCATTGCTGTCTGCAGCTCCCTGCAGGGAGGCTGTAGCCAGCTGGGGTTGGGCTCTGCTGCCAGGCAGCCAGCAACAGGACACTGCGTCAAGCTGTGGCAGGGCAGGTCTAGGGTGGATGTTAGGAGGAAGTTGTTGGCAGAGAGAGTGATTGGCATTGGAATGGGCTGCCCAGGGAGGTGGTGGAGTGGCTGTGCCTGGAGGTGCTGAAGCCAAGCCTGGAAGGGGCACTTAGGGCCATGGGTTAGTTCATTAGAAGGTGATAGATTGGATTTGAGGATCTCAGAGGTCTTTTCCAAGCTGGTGGATTCTATGATTGTGTGAAAGGCATCGGAGCTTAAACCTCCTGCTCTGTGATGAGAAGTCTGTGTGGAAGCGTAAGTGTAGAAGGCTGGAGCAATCAGCAGCAGGGACGTCGCTGCCATGTGTTAGAAGGGCACAGCGCCATGTGAGCATAGATGCTGCCTGTGCTTACAGCAGATCCCCTCTGAGAACTCAGAACCAGGCAGGCAAAAGAAGAAATAAATACATACTGCAACACGGGTGTGGAGGGAGTCAGAACAGCAGGAGTGGTAAAGGTAGGATATGGAAAGAAAATGGAAGGTGGCAGAACAATGTAACAGTACTGTTCTGTGGGGGCACTGGGAACAGTTTATCTTCCAGCCCAGGATGGGCGAAGCTCCTGAAAGTGGTCCAGCACAAGGGAGACTCTGCGTGAGAAGCGAAACCACAGAGAGAGATTTAAGGAGATGTTTCAAGGTCATTTGTTTCTGTATATTGGCAGTAATCCTTTGTGGAGAAGAGAAACTGCTGTAGCTGTTGGTAGAGACAAATGTCACTGGATTATGGATGGACACAATGGGGAACCTTTGCGTCTGGCCATTGCGTGAACCGAGGCATGGAGCACACTGCCTGTGTGGGCTTGGCGAGTGCCAGGGCCTGGGCGTGTGGTGAGTGCCGCCTGTCCAGCCCTCACACTAGCACTGCAGGGTCAGTATTCTTCCTTGCTCTGGCTTCTGAAGAGACAGCACAGAACAGCAAACACGAAGCGGACTGTGACCCTCTCTGCAGGTCTGTGTTTCTGCTGACACGTTCGACGGCAGAGAGGAGAGGACACACCTTTAAAATGATGGTAGTTCAGAGACGCCTGTGTGATCTCAGCTGGTAACAGCCTGAGACCACTGCAGCCTGCAGTGCAGAAGCTGTCCAGCCCCAGCTGGCCAGTCAGGATTCGGCCTGGCTGGGCGTTAGACCTTCATCTCCTCATTGCGTGTGACTCGTTATTTTAGCAGGTGAAAGTTGGCTGCCAGGTCATCGCTCTGGAAAGTTTTGGTCTGCCAGGAAGGAATCTTAAGACTCTAACCCTGTTGGTGTTCCCAGATGCAGAGAGCCCTCCACATCTTCCTCCTTCCACAAATGGCAGGCCTGACTTTCGCTGTCACACTGAAGAGAGACCCTCGTCACTCGCGCCCACCCGAGGGCGTTTCCCTGCTTCCTGAGGCGTGCTTCCCCGCGCTGGGTGCAGTCTGAACAAAGCCATTTCTCTCGCTGCTCCACTGCCAGGCAGCTCTTACTTTTTATGCCTCCATTGCCTGCAGTTTCTCACTTTCAGCTGCTTCTTTCATGGGGTGCTAGGGGCTGCAAGGGACCTCTGGGGACCATCCAGTCCAGCTTCCAGTAAAGCAGAGACCCACAGCAAAGCACAGAGGTGCACAGCCACGTGGGCTTGAATGCCTCCAGACACAGACTCCACAGCCTCACTGTGCAGCCTGCTCCACTGCTCTGGCACCTTCAAAACAAGGATTTTCCCCCTTATGTTTATGTGGAGCATCCTGTGTTGCAGCTTGTGTCCTACCACAGACTCCTTGTGCTCCTGCGTGCACTTTTGATAGTGACACAACTGCTTTTCCCACCGGGTGCTGCTTCTGTCATGACCACTAAGTGTGTTACCAGCCCCCTGTCTTCAGACCACACTGCCCACATGCAAGATCGACCGAGCTGACACAAACCTCTATGCAGGCAGTCTTCTGCTGTACTGGAAGGAGGACCAATTGCCAGCACTGACCTGCTCAGACAGAAGTCTGACAAAGACCAGGAGCAGAATGAGCAACGCAGAGCTAGGCATTAAATGCAGCTCTCTAGAGCAAGCATGAAGGCCTCTTATCTACAGATATATCCCATGCAGCCACATATGTTGGAACAGATTCACTAGTGGCAAACTGAAGTAGAAGCTGAAGAATGAACTTCAGAGTGCTGCTCCTGCATGTTTACACAGAACACATCTGGCGTAACAGTAGCTAGCAGGGAGAAGCTGACGGTGACCAAGGTTGCTTCAGTAAAACATTTCTCTTAGGTTCCTTCAAGAAGAACCAATCTTCTCTCCTTTCTCTTTTCCTGAAGCAGCACAGCAGAAGAGTAACAGAAGCTGTTTGGCAAGTAGACAGCTTACAGTGAATCACTGGAACAGTGATCTCTTTCTAACCTTCAAGGTAAGATCTGGTAAGACCTACTGGGTTAGGATGTGAAGAAACGTTCCTGGAGGCAGACCATTGCCACCTTCTCCTGGCACTCTGTGTGCCAGGTTTTGGGAACTTGAGATACAATCACAGAATCAGAGAATGGTTTAGGTTGGAAGAGACCCCAAAGCTCAGCCAGTTCCAACTCCCTGCCATGGCAGGGACACCTCCCTCTAGAACAGGTAGCTCAAGGCCTCATCCAACCTGGTTCTGAACACCTCCAGGGAGGGAGCAGCCACAACCTCCCTGGGCAACCTGTGCCAGTGTCTCACCACCCTCACTGCAAACAACCCTTTCCTAACATCCAGTTTCAATCTCCCCTCTGCCAGTTCAAACCCATTCCTCCATATCCTGTCATTAAAAGACCTTGTCAATAGTCCCTCCACAGCCCTCCTGTAGCCCCTTTCAGGTCCTGGAAGGCCACTCCAAGGTCTCCTCCAAGCCTTTTCTTCTCCAGGCTGCAGAGCCCAAACTCTCTCAGCCTGTGCTCAGAGCAGAGCTGCTGCAGCCCTCTCAGCATCTTGGTGGCCTCCTCTGGACTGGCCCCAACACAACCATGTCCTGCTTGTGCTGTGGGCTCCAGAACTGCACCCAGGACTGCAGATGGGGTCTGAGGAGAGCAGAGCCAAGGGGCAGAATCCCCTCCCTTGCCCTGCTGCCCACACTGCTCTTGCTGCAGCCCAGCACAGGGTTGCTGTCTGGGCTGCACTCACACTGCAGGCTCATGTTGAGCTTTTCACCTACCCAGACCAGTTTGCTTTCCTGCCTCTGACCGTTTCTGTTTGGCTTTGTTTCCTCTTGAAATGAGGAAGGGAATACTGCTGCGCACCCTGTGTCAGCGCACACTGCCGCAACGAGTCTCATTCTCTGGTTTATGGCAGAAAGAAATCTGCTGTCCCTGTGCCTGAATCCTTAGAAATCCAAACACCGCTTACAGAGAGGAGAGTGTAAGAGATTTTTTGAGTGACAAGAATAGAGATGAAAAAGCAATGCAAGAGAAAAAGGTGTGTGTGGGGAGATGCTACCTCACTATACGAAATTCCTCACCTGCAAGCTCCTGCAAGCTAGAGTAGCTACCACTGTGCCACTGACACAATCCATACAACCCTCCTGGGCCAGCTGCTCTCAGAGCTGGTCTAGATGGGTCTTGAGCTTTACCTGCTGCAGCCATTCTTATGCTCATAGTTCTAGTTTCTCAGAGCTGGATTTTGCCTCCACCATTATTTCCTCTTCTCAAAACCACAACCTCCCCAGTATCACTCTCAGGATGCAATCCCTAGGAGCTGAGGGAAAGAGGCCTCTTTCCTTTCAGTCGTCAACTCATACCAGAGGAACACAGCCCCTTGGCTCAGGTTTGAACATGTATTATCACTTACTCCTGCCATGGGCACTTCACCATCTGTAGCACTTTCTGGCCACTTGGCCACCCTTTGCTTCTACGATTCAGCTTCTGAAGGTTGCCACAATCCCGAATGCCTTCCCTGTGACAGGTGCATGATGTATCCTACACACGACTGAAGCTACCCAGAGCAAGAACAAGGTGTCTGTGCATGCCATGGTTAATCCTGTATCTCAGTGATGCAGCCAGTTCAGCTATAGCATGCAGAACTTCACCCCTAAGTGGAGGCAATGGTAAGTGCTTCCCAAGTCTAGATGGTGGGAAACACAACTCCACAACTCCAAACCAGGCCAGCCTGAGAAGAGTACCTCATTCTATGTTGTTCTGCTTATTGAAGACACACACATCTGTTGGTATTTCCCTCCTTCTTGCACAAGCATTCAAAAGGGTTCCACCTTGGAAGAAGTCCCTGTCGCCCTCTTCTGCAGCTGTCCAACTGCTGCAAAGACGAGGTCCACACCGCTGCCTCCAGCCGTACATGCTGCCTCACCTACTGGGGCTGACACAAGAGCTGCTCCCAAACTAGGAGCTGGCATGGCAGGGGTTAATGGGGGGTGATGGGGATGGGAGGGTGAGGAAAGAAAATAGCCCAGCTTGTTTGATGGAGATGCGACCTGGCAGCATTGAAAAGCTTCAAGATTAATGGAGAAAAGGCGGAATCTGACAGCTTTTCCGCTGGCTTCACTCCTCCTGGGTGGGCCAATTGCTCTTGAATGTCACTTGCTACTTAATCTTGTGTATCTGAAACAGACTGACGTGTTTGGGGAGCCCTGCTTGCTCTGTATAGACATCAATTGGCGAGGCAGATAAAAGGAAATTGCATTGAATTACTCTCTTATGCCTTTTATTGAGCACTTTCTGACTACAAAATAATTAGTAGCTGCATCCAACAAAACCCGTCCTGGTTAGGGTACTCTTTAAACACCAGAAGTGAGGAGGAGCAAGTACCCCTTACTCCCATCCAGCTGCTTCCCAGATCTAGCATGAAACCAAGATGTGCCTATAACTCAAATGGAACTCTCTCTGCATAATATTGCCTTTTAATATCACCTCACTGCCAGTGAGGTGCTGATACTAATAAATAAATAAATAAATAAATAAATGTTATTTTCCTTTGAAGGGTTAATTTCTGCTGCAAATTGAAGATCTGCTGCGGAGTTAAGGATTCCTGTGCCCTATACATTCCCTGACAAGTGAAAAACCCACCCCTTGGGTACTATCTGAAAATGCAATGCATTTCCCACTTAGTGAGCATGATGCACTCTACCTTACAGTACATAAAGTGGGGCGTGGGAGACTACAACTAAAGGTTTTTTAATCACCTGCAGTGAAGTCAGGTGGTCACTGCCTTGCAAAAGACACCTGATGATTTTTTCAACTGCAGAGTCTCAAGTCAAGTTCTCCTTTGCCTTTCACCCATGCCCTAACATTCATGGCAACCTAGAAACTGTGGCACATAAAAATAGTAAGTCACAAACTTTGCTTTATATGCCAGACTGGTTCTGGTGCTATANTTTTTTGTTGTTACTAAAAATATTGCATCTGAGCTCTCCTGGTGGAATGGCACAAGGCTGGAGTAGCTGCTGAGGCTGGAGTCAGCAGCACAAGCAAAACTTGATGGCATGTGAACTGGAAGTTAACATTTGACAATCTAGGTGTGCTTTACTGCCACACAAATCAGCTTTTGACACAGGATGTCTTTAGCAGTAAGTCTTCTAATATTTTTTTGTCTCCTTTTCCAACCAAACCAAACTAAATCACAACAAAAAATCACAGTGAAGTTTGAGAAGTTTGAGCTGCATCACACCAGTTTCTAAAGGAGGAAAAGCATCCCAGATTAAACACCAGCAGCACCATTGTTTGTCAGCTGGCACCTAAAATCCAGCTAGGAGGAGCTGGCTTGCCCCCTTCGACAATTATGTAGACCTCTTCAGTTGGGGAAAAAAAATCGCTGCATTCTGTGCAGGTTTCTTTGCAGCATTTTTTTTCCTCAGACCTGAGTGGTGCTTTAGAGGAAGAAAATGTGGTTTTCCAGAGGGACTTGTACACAGATAGTGGGACAGCAGACACTTCGCTGGGCTTCTCTACCCCTTCAGAGGGAAGACAGGAGATAGGAAGTGAGTGATGAGTCACTTTGGTGAAAGTGTTACAGAGCTATGCCGTTGTATTTATTTATTACTACTCTTGGTTAGGAAGCTGTCAGGCATCTCACTGTTCTAAAACTAGCAGCTGTTCCTTGTGGAAGTGAAGCGCAGGGAAGGGCTAACATCTTAACCTCGCTGCCAACCTGTTAATAAATAAACAAACAAACTATTTATTTGCTCACTTATAAATCCTGATTTACGTGGCAATAAAGCACACCTAGATTGTCAAACGTTCCAATTTCACTTCCAGTTCACATGCCATCGGGTTTTGCTTGTGCTGCTGACTCCAGGCTCAGCAGCTGCTCCAGCCTTGTGCTATTCCACTAGGACAGCTCAGATGTAATGTTTTTAGTAACCAAGAAAAGAGAAGAAACTCAGAGTTACAGCACCAGAATCAGTTTGGGATGTAAAGCAGAGTTTGTGACTTACTAGCGACTACTCTTCTGATTTGCTGCTGGTTCCAGGTCAGCACAGCACAACCAAAAGTAGGTAAGGCTGATTTACAAATGTAAAGCAGCTCGAGCCTCACGGAGCCTGACTGCTTGATTTCGTGTGGGTGTTTGGCTGGAGGCTGTGTTCTAGCGAGTGAAGTGCTGTCGCGTGTATCGATACCAGCGCACGCCAGCACGAGTTGTCTTAGGGTTCAGCTTTGTTCCTCCCTTTATTTCTCGGCATCAACACTTCAACAAACTGCAGAGAAAGGTAAAAGCAGCAACCGAGCCTGGTTATGGCGATTTATAGGAAGCAGATTCATTTATCAACCACATGCAGCTTGGATGGATTCAGGCACGAACAAAGGAACGCTACATGCAAAAGAGGCTATTTTAGATGGATTCTGGAAAGAACAAAGAAACACTACATGGAAAAGAGGCTACGAGGACATTTTTGTGATTGTATTATGAAATGGAACCATTTTATGAGAAAGAAACAGTGTCACATCCTAGAAACAGTCTTTACACTGTCTCCCTTCCCCCTCCCCTAGAAAGATGGCATTTGGATTGCTAAAAAAAGCCCCACAACATAGGGCTTTAAAGATGTTTACTAAGTGTTGTGGAAGGCTCTTAAAGAAAGTTCTTTCTATTGATGTAGTTCAGCCAAATCTATATCATACTTGTCAGAAGAAATCTTAATCTTTCTATATTTGGCTTTGCTAAACTTCTTTGAGGTTTACACACACGTTCACTTCATCAGCTAAGTTCCCAAGACTTGGCAGCAATGGAGGTGAGCAGGACCCAGATCTTACAAGTAGAAGATCCTGAAATGTGTTAAAGCTGCTATTCTTTTTGAGGATCAGTACTAGGAAACCTCAGTTAATTAAGTGCAAATCCTTTCCCTGGAAAATTTATCATTAGTTAACATTATAGCAGGGTTCTAACAAAGCAAGTTAGAAATGCAGCCAAATCTTATGTAATTTATACAAAACAGCCCCGGAGTTCGCTGTCGCTTCTGGCAACAAAAGGGAATGTCTTATCTGGGGATTCTTAGTGCAACATATTGCAACAGCACTTTGATTTGCAGCCTGGTTCAAAGTACTTGAAGTCGTGGGTCACCAACACAATAACACTGCTGCCTCCCTTTCAGTCCTCTTTTCTGCTCTTTAGGTGCAGTGTTTGTGGCTGTTTCCTAGCATGATCCAGGCACGGCAACCCTGAAGCAAGAGAGTCAATATCCAGTTCATAGCCACTGATGTGGGCAAACACACACCCAAACGGGCATGGAAAACCCAAACACTGAGTTTTGTTTTCCTCCTGCAAGCAGGGAAGCTGCTACTCCAGATAAAGACGCAAGCGCAAACCAAGAGCGCTCAGACGAATAACGCTGCTGCTAGGTTTTAAGGGTAGACAAAACAGTCTGATCTGTTTAGACTTTTAGGCTACTAGAGGAAGACAGCAGACTGTCAAGGTTGAGTTGGGCTCCATCACAGCTACGCAACCAAAGGCAAGGGAGCTGCTGGGTCCTTGCTGTGTTGTCTAGGGGGACGGAATCTCTATGTGTACCACGCAGCCTCCCCATGCAAGCTGCCCAGCAGAGACATGGCATCCTGACAGTAGGGACTGACTTATTTACTGCAGGGGAAATCAAATTGATATTTTCCATCCCCACAGCCTTATTTTGAAACCCACCTGTTCAAAGCTGATTTCAAACTCCTACAGGTTGGTAAGTGTAAAGATAAAACTTGCCCTGCCACAGAGGCCTTCTGCCATTATCGATGTCTAGGAATACCCCAGGAAGGTGCCAGGTTTTTTCCGTGAGATAGGAATAGGAAGGAAGGGTACAAGCTGGAGCAAAGGAGGTTCCATGCAAACACAAGGCAGAACTTTTTTCACTGTGAGGGTGCTGGAGGCCGGGAACAGGCTGCCTGGAGAGGCTCTGGAGTCTCCTCTGGAGACATTCCAGATCCATCTGGATGCATTTCTGTGTGACCTAGGTGATCCTGTTTTGGCAGGGGGGTTGTACTCAATGATCTTTTGAGGTCACTTCCAACCCCTAACAGTCTGTGATTTGGTGAAATCTGGGGGTGTGCAGCCTGCAGAAGAGGAGGCTCAGGGCAGAGCTCATTGCTGTCTGCAGCTCCTTGCAGGGAGGCTGTAACCAGGTGGGGTTGGGCTCTGCTGCTAGGCAGCCAGCAACAGAACAAGGGGACACAGCCTCAAGCTGTGGCAGGGCAGGTTCAGGCTGGGTGTTAGGAGGAAGTTGTTGTCAGAGAGAGTGATTGGCATTGGAATGGGCTGCCCAGGGAGGTGGTGGAGTCACCATGCCTGGAGGTGTTGAAGCCAAGCCTGGCTGGGGCACTTAGTGCCATGGTCTGGTTGACTGGATAGGGCTGGCTGAGCTTGGAGTTCTCTTTCAACCTGGGTGATTCTATGATTGTCTCATGATTCCAAGCTTGAATCAGTGTAACTAAGATGACCCTCATGGTCCTGCCCACTCAGTTCAAATTTCATGACATGACAGAGAAATGAGAGGAAAGTGGCTGTGGGGCTAGAACTGGGTTGTGGGAGGGGTTTTGTTTGCTTTGGTTTGTTTGCTTGTTTGTTTTGGTTTAGGTTTTGTGTTTGTTTGTTTTTCAAATATGAATGCAAAGTTCTGTGGATAAAAGGCCTTAGCTAAAATAATGTAGCAGTCAATAATAATGTCTTTCTCAGAGTTGCTTCACTGCAAGAGTTCCAGAAGAAGCAGCATTCCTCTTGCAAACTGGGGCCAAACTCCAGTCTCCAGACTTTTTCACAACTCCAGAGTGCTCTTTTTCCTTGTGCCCCATCCTCACAAAACCTCACTCAGCTGCACAGTTTGAGATGTGTCAGTTGTTTTCACAACTTCCAGAGCAATGAGCTGTTCCCTCGTGTCAAAATGAACTCCACCATTGAGGGGGGATGAAGCCATGGCCGAGGCTGTGTGCCAGAGCCACGATACAGCATCCTATACACCCAGGCAGGCAGCGGGGTCTCGGAAAGGACCTGAAGCTCAGGAGACTCTGGGTGGTGTCCTCCAGGTCTCCTCAGGTTCCCAGCACAAGTGAAGGCAGCACATGACAAATGCTGGAAGGGGACTAGTGGCTAAGTTTTTAGCACATTTGGCCACCCCACCCGTCCTATTCAGTGTAGGGAATGAGACACTAAGGCAGCAGAGGGCTGAGTCCCAAGCAGAGGGCTGAGTCCTGTCAGCAGAGAGAGCTGGCGAAGTGGGGCAGTCACACTGGAGGTTCTGGGGCTGAGGAGGAACAGTTGCTGTGTGCACTTGCTAGGGTGGAGGATGGGCAGGCATGGGCCTGCCAGAGGGAGAAGTAAAGCCTTGCAGTGGAAGGGACTCAGGCAGAGCCAGAGGCTGTGCATCACCCAGTGACCCTTGGCAGCATGAGCCGCTTGGCTTCACGCACAGGGGAAAGCTCTGAGACAAGAGGTCACACAAACACAGAGAACCAGAGTCAGTCAGGGTTGGAAGGGAGTGCAGGGATCATCCAGTTCCAACACCCCTGATGTGGCCAGGGACACCTCACACTAGATCAGGCTGGCCAGAGCCTCATCCAGCCTGGCCTTAAACACCTTCAGGGATGAGGCCTCCTCCACCTCCCTGGGCAACCCCTTCCAGACTCTCACCACCCTCATGCTGAACAGCTTCTTCCTAGCATCCAGTCTGAATCCACCCACGTGCAGCTCTGTTCCATTCCCCCAGTCTATCGCTCCCTGACATCTATGAAGATAATAAAAAACCCAAAGAACCTCAATGTAATTTTCCTCAGACCTGACATTTTGTGTCAGAATCTGGGGGGAGGGGGACAGTGACCAGTTGTAGGAGTTGCAAGCACTTTTCACCAAACCACCCTCCTACTGCCATTACTTCCACCGGCTGGGATTTTGCTGTCTTGCCTTCAAAGGGCCATAGTCTGTACCCCAGATCTCAGCTCCCTTGTTGTCTTGGAAACCTAACTTAGACCTCTCTTCTGACGTGTGCCAGGGAAGAGGGCCTCTTGCAGCCAGTGCCAGGCACCCTTGCCCAGCTCCTGACGGCTGCTCTGCTGCCTCAAGGCCCAGCACGTCATCCAACACGCTTGGCTCTCTGCTGCCTGGCCACAGGCTGGGCTCCCATGGTTGCTTTCTAACCCCCTGCTGCCTGGCTCCATGGAGGGGTGGAGGGAGCATGCGTTGTAAAGCAATTATCTGCTCCTCTTGGGGAAAGGAGAGGAGGCAAGAGGCAAGTCAGAAGATAGAAAACAAAAGGTTGAGCAACTGCTTGTAGCAAACCAGGGAGTTCCATGAGGGAATGCTGAATTTGGTGACACCCTGATGAAATGCCAAATTATGTAGCCATGGCTCGCTGAGCACATGGGACCTGAGCCTGAAGGACCAGGATGAAGATTAACTGGGTCAGTTTGCACAAGACAGAGGCATTGTTTCAGAGTGCTGCTGGGGTCCAGCACATGGCACTGCAAGGGGTTGCACGATACACTTTTTATGTTGCTCTTCAAAACTGAGAGTGTTGTTTGCTCCTTCTCCCCTCTGAATGAAATTGTAAATTCCATTGCTATGAAGTACACAGAGCTGCAAGCTGCTGCTGCACACCAACTACTGCCACTCCTCTGATGGGTATTGATGAGGCAGTGTAACACACTGAGCCAGGCTGACCACTCCGCTGGGGCTATCTGCCCTTGGAAGGGACCTCCAAAGCTCTTCTGGTCCAGCCCCCTGCCAGAGCAGGAGAACCCAGAGCAGATCACACAGGAACACATCCAGATGGTTCTTGAGTATCTCCAGAGAGGTAGACTCCACAACCCCCCTGGACAGCCTGTTCCAGTGCTCTGTCACCCTCACAGGGAAAAAAATTCTTCCTCAGGTTCACATGGGGCCTCCTATGCCTCAGCTTCCACCCGTTGCCCCTTGTCCTGGCACTGGGCATCACCCAGCAGAGCCTGGCTCCAGCCTCCTGGCACTCACCTGCACATGTTTATAAACATTGACGAGGTCAGCCCTTAGCTTCCTCCTTTCCAAGCTCCAGGTCCCAGCTCCCTGAGGCCCTCCTCATCAGGAAGATGTTCAGCTTCCTTAATCATCTCTGTGGCCCTGTGCTGGACTCTCTCAAGCAGTTCCATGTCCCTCTTGAACTGAGGGGCCCAGAACTGGACACAGTACTCCAGAGGAGGCCTCACCAGGGCAGAGTAGAGAGCCTCCCTCGACCTACTAACAACAGCCCTTCTAATACACCCCAGAATGGCTCTGGCCCTCCTGGGCACCAGAGCACACTGCTTGCTCACAGCCATCCTTTCATCCACCAGGCCTACCAAGTCCTTCTTCCCTTCACTGCTCTCCAGCAAGTCAGTCCCCAGCTGATACTGATACTCCTCCAATCCCCAGGCACCCCTCCTGTCCACCATGACTTACCAAAGATGGTGGAGAGTGGTCTGGCAATGACCTCCACCATCTCCCTCAGCACTCACGGCTGCCTTCGGGACCCACGGACTTAAGGGTGTTCACTTTACTTCGCTGCTCCTACTGCCCACTGCTCAAGAGCACCTTCCCCAAAGCAGGAGGCAGTGTGCAGCCTCCGTGTGCAGCTGTATTATGGTGAGGCTCTCTTCAGCATCACGAAAGCAGGTGAGTGGCAGCTCTGCCTGAGAGCAGAGGATGAACTGTGCCAGATGTATGCTGAACACCTGCTATGGGACACGCCTGAAGGGACCAGCTCAGGGGTCTCTCTCGCAGTCCTTGGGTGAGGAGCCTTTAGCCCGGGGCAGAGAGAAAGCCATTGCTCGACCCTTTGCTGTGGCACTTCTGTGGTGTAATAAAGCCTATTGATGATTCGTTTCTCAGTCCCTGGGAAACTACCTGATCAGCACTCCCCACCTGATCGAGGGCCTCTTTCCCCCTACTTCATTGGAGCTCCCACAGACAGCTGCATTCATTTTTCTTCATGGTTCAGGGTATCTTCCAGGAACAGAGGCAAGACAGTTCTGGCATCCCCACTGAAGAGACTGGCTCCCCCGGTGAACTGCCCAAGCTCGTGGTTATCAGGTTGCAGGGGACAGTGAAAATCATGGTTGTTTACACCAGCCTTTAATTAAATCTTGCAGCAACCTCTACAGTTTGTTATTTTAAGGTAGTTGCCTAAGTCTGAGCGACAGCAGGGAGACACCATTCCTCCTCCCCTACCATCCACCTCCTCCCCACGGCGCTCCTGTTGTGCTAGTCACAGCTTCTGTTGTTTCAGCAGCCCCACGGTGACTTTTTACTGTATTAGTAGGCAAAATTTGTTACTCCCAGAACATACAATTACAGCCAGGTTCTAAGTGTCTCAAGTGTGGTCTGCACTGGGCTTGCTGGCAATGGCAGAACTTTAATTAGTGCTGACAAGGTATTAAATCCCTCTTACATTTACCTGTTTCTGGCTCAAGTACTTGGAACAAATCAGGCCTTGCAGAACACAATTTCTTTCTTTCCCTTTTCCCCAGGTTTCCAACACAGCCTGGAGGGGCAACTGCAGCTGCCCTGGTCCTCCCCAGCATAGAGCACACTTAGCTGGCTCCTTGGCAGGATGTGCCAGGCAAAGGCACATCGGAGCAGCAGCATGGAACGCATGGGTGAGAACTGTGGTAAAACAGGGTGGAGATACAGAGAGTATCTCATGTGCCTGGAGTATGGGTTTGGTATTAAATGTTCCTACCTTGTCCAAGTCACCTGCTGGCACTGTGAGACAGTGAGACAGCCTGTGAGACACTGGCAGAGGTTGCCCAGGGAGGTTGTTTCCTTGCTGATCTGCTTCCTCCACTCTTAATGCCCTCTCATATTTCCTTTGCTGTCTCTTTCCTCTCTATTTCCTTTCCCTCTCTTTTTTAAGTCATTTTTCCACATCTCCAGATGTGGACAGCAGAAAATGCCTGGATTTCATGTGCAGCCTCTCACCTGGGCTCACCTCACCCACTGCCAAGGCAAATGCCTGGCAAAAGAGCTGAGATAGCTTTTGGAGTGGCAAGTGCTAGCAGATTACACCGTGGGTTGAGAGCTGCTGGATGTCTGATTGTAACTTGCCAGCAGCACCTAGACACCTCTGCCCTGCCTAGCTCACTGTGCCTTCCCTCTTTATTCTTCCTGATACACAGAGAGTGACTTCTTGCCTTCCAACACCGAGTGAGAGAATCATAGAATCAGTCAGGGCTGGAAGGGACCACAAGGATCAGGCAGTGCCAACGCCCCTGCCATGCCCAGGGACACCCTACCCTAGAGCAGGCTGCCCACAGCCTCAGCCAGCCTGGTCTCAAACATCTCCAGCCATGGGGCCTCAACCACCTCCCTGGGCAACCCATTCCAGCCTCTCACCACTCTCATGCTCAACAACTTCCTCCTCACCTCCAGCCTCTCTCTCACCGCCTCCAGCTTTGCTCCATTACCCCCAGTCCTGTCACTCCCTCACAGCCTCAAAAGTCCCTCCCCAGCTTTTTTTTACCCCACTTCAGATCCTGGAAGGCCACAAGAAGTTCACCTGGGAGCCTCCTCTGCTCCAGCCTGCACAGCCCCAACTCTTTCAGTCTGTGCTCACAGCAGAGCTGCTGCAGCCCTCTCAGCATCCTCCTGGCTCTGCTCTGGACACACTCCAGCATCTCCACAGCCCTCTTGTCCCAGGGGTTCCAGAACTGGATGCAGTACTCCAGGTGGGGTCTCAGCAGAGCACAGCAGAGGAGGAGAATCACCTCCCTGGCCCTGCTGGCCACACTTCTGCTGCTGCAGCCCAGGCTCTGCTTGGCTTTCTGGGCTGCAAGTGCACACTGCTGGCTCCTGTTGAGCTTCTCCTCCAGCAGCACCCCCAAGTCCCTCTTCTCAGCACTACTCCTATTGCTGCAGACTGGGCTCTGGCAGGGTACCTTCATTATTGGTTTCCCTGCCGCATTGAAAAACTGCTGAGAAGGGGAAATGACATTTTGCATACTTTCTTCTCTCCTTTTTGTCAGACAGAGTCGGCTGAGTTTTCAGGATTACTACTTAAAAGAGATTAATCGTCTGATAACCACAGCAGAGCTCCCAGGGCTTCTAACTCCGTGAGGCATCTCCCAGCTTCTCCCTGCAGGACTATTTCACAGGCTGGTCAGGAGGCAGGGTCTGCTCTTCAGAGTGGTTTAGGGGTTTCCTGTGTTTTTTCTTTTAATTAGCCTGTGGCACAGACAAATAAAACCGCGGAGCTGAAATCTGATACACTGATTTATTTCCAGGAGCAAGGTCTCACTTTGTAAAGAGGAGACTCTGTATTCCTCCACAGCTTTATTTGCTGCCTTCCAGACAGAGGTCATATAAAAGCAGTCTCATGTATAAAGACGTTTTCTCTTTAACCTGTTAATCACACACGCCCTTGAGCCGCTCTCCCTCTCCTCAGCATTTACAGCAGGCTAACGTTTGTGCATTGTTACAGGCTCTAAAGCCTCACAGCCCAGCTCCGTGGGGCTGATTGCCCTAATCTCTGTGGCAGGGAGGGTTTTGTGTGTCCAGGAGCAGGCTGGCAGACAGAACAGTGCTCACACAGCAGCTCCTTGCTTACCTGACAGCAAACTGTCTGGCTCTGAGACATTGCTCAGGTTATGAGAAACTGCCGCGGCAGCCCCATGTGGTCTCAGGTTGGATCCCTCTGCCCCTGCACTCCTCCTTGCCACAGCTGATGTTACGGCGGTGCTGCTCCAGTGGCATGCATGCTGAGGTGGCTCAGGGAACTCACCTGGGTGAAAACTAATGTGGAACTGTATCAGAGTATCACAGTCTCACAGTATCACCAAGGTTGGAAGAGACCTCACAGATCACCAAGTCCAACCCTTTACCACAGAGCTCAAGGCTAGACCATGGCACCAAGTGCCACGTCCAATCCTGCCTTGAACAGCTCCAGGGACGGCGACTCCACCACCTCCCTGGGCAGCCCATTCCAGTGTCCAATGACTCTCTCACTGAAGAACTTTCTCCTCACCTCAAGCCTAAATTTCCCCTGGTGTAGCTTGAGGCTGTGCAAAGGCAGGAGAGAAATTGATATAGAGTAGGGTGTCCCTGACCATGGCAGGGAGGTTGGAACTAGATGATCCTTGTGGTCACTTCCAGCCCTGACTGATTCTATTCTGTGATTCTAAGTCCTGTGTGCAGCTCTGGCATCCCCAGCAGAAGCAGGACATGGAACTGTGGCAGCCAGTCCAGAGAAGGCCACCAAGATGCTCAGAGGGCTGCATCAGCTCTGATATGAGGACAGGCTGAGAGAGTTTGGGCTCTGCAGCCTGGAGAGGAAAAGGCTTCAAGGAGACCTTGGAGTGGCCTTCCAGTATGTGACCTACAGCAGGGCTGGGGAGGGAATATCGACAAGGTCTTGTAATGACAGGACAAGGAGGAATGGGTTTGAAGTGGCAGAGGGGAGATTGAAACTGGATGTTAGGAAAGGGTTCTTTGCAGTGAGGGTGGTGAGACACTGGCACAGGTTGCCCAGGGAGGTTGTGGAGCACAGAATCACCAAACATGATCTTTGATGACATTTGGTGATTCTGTGCTCCACAACCTCACTGGAGGTGTTTAGGATCAGGTTGGATGAGGCCTTGAGTGACCTGTTGTAGTGGGAGGTGTCCCTCCCTATGGCAGAGTGTTGGAACTGGCTGAGCTTTGAGGTCCCTTCCAGCCTAAACCATCCTATGATGCTACGAAAGGCAAAATGTCCAACAACGTCAACCGGGGAGGAACATGTGCTAGGCTCAGTCTATGCCCAAAGCCATCTGACAACAGTCTCGCCTCTTCCTTCTGTGAGGAACGTTCCCTAGGTGAGCCCATGTGGATGGGGCAGATTTCCTGACTTTTAAAGTGGGAGAAGAATGTCAATGCCACATCAGGATACGTAATTGCTATTTAAGCTCACGACAGATGCAGATCAGGTGGACATTGACCTCTTTCACTACAGGAACTGTTTTAATGGTGTCTACACAGAGGACACCCAACTCTATTTCCGAGAAATGAGTAAGTCTGAGTCCTGGTCATCTGAAAGCAAGAGAGAGAAGATTCTGAGGAATTTCTATTTGCTTCATAACAGAAGAGCCCTAGAAATAGTGCATCTGATCTGAATGTGCACAGCATCATAGAATCAGCCAGGTTGGAAGAGACCTCCAAGCTCACCCAGCCCAACCTAGCACCCAGCCCTGTCCAATCAACCAGACCATGGCACTAAGTGCCTCATCCAGTCTCCTCTTGAACATCCACCACCTCCCTGGGCAGCCCATTCCAATGCCAATCACTCTCTCTGACAACAACTTCATCCTAACATCCAGCCTAGACCTGCCCTGCCACAGCTTGAGGCTGTGTCACTTTCTTCTGTCCCTGGCTGCCTGGCAGCAGAGCCCAACCCCAGCTGGCTACAGCCTCCCTGCAGGGAGCTGCAGACAGCAATGAGCTCTGCCCTGAGCCTCCTCT
>WAAF01012523.1:0-11071 GCA_013400475.1 Tricholaema leucomelas | reverse complement strand
AGCCACCAAGAGAACAAGGGGACACAGCCTCAAGTTGTGCCAGGGGAGGTCTAGGCTGGATGTTAGGAGGAAGTTGTTGGCAGAGAGTGATTGGCATTGGAATGGGCTGCCCAGGGAGGTGGTGGAGTCACCATGCCTGGAGGTGTTGAAGCCAAGCCTGGCTGGGGCACTTAGTGCCATGGTCTGGTTGATTGGCCAGGGCTGGGTGCTAGGTTGAACTAGCTGAGCTTGGAGGTCTCTTCCAACCTGGCTGATTCTATGACTCAATCCCCCTGCTATGGGCAAAGACACCTCACACTACATCAGGGTGTTCAGAGCCTTATCCAGCCTGGCCTTAAACACCTCCAGGGATGAGGCTTCCATCACCTCCCTGGGCAACCCATTCCAGGCTCTCACCACCTCCATGCTGAAGAACTTCTTCCTAACATCCAGCCCGAATCTCCCCATTTCTAGCTTGTTTCCATTCCCTCCAGTCCTATCACTACCTGACAGCCTAAAATGTCCCTCCCCAGATTTCTTGTAGCCCCCTTAAGATACTGAAAGGCCACAAGAAGGTCACCTGGGAGCCTTCTCCTCTCCAGACTGAGCACATGGCAAGGTATTTTTCTCTCATCTGAGAGAAAAATGCAGTTTCTAGGGGGGACACTTCCAAACAGATTTCCAAACGATAGCCAAAGGTTTGCCAAGCCCTAGCCTGTTGCAAGTCAGCCAACAAACAAGTGGCTCATTTTACATGCAATCAGAGCCTATGAAAATCAAATTCATGTTTGCCTGCACTAACTTTAGGTTAAGAAGTAAACAGTCTGAGGGGCAACACAGCAGCAGCAACTCTTTGCCTGGAGACCGAGATAACCACGTTGCAAATTAGCCTTTGCTCAACTCAAAGCCTACTCACGTACACACAGAATAGCTTAGGTTGGAAGGGACCTCAGAGATCATCCAGTCCAACCCCCCTGCCATGGCAGGATCCCTCAAGGTAGTTCACACAGGAATGCACTCAGGTGGGTTTGGAAATGCTCCAGAGAAGGAGATTTCACCACCTCTCTGGGCAGCCTGCTCCAAGGCTCCGGCAGCCTCACTGCAAAGAAGTTTCTCCTCCTGTTGACCTGAAACCTTCTCTGTTCCAGTTTGTAGCTGCTGCTCCTTGGCTTATTGCTGCTGAGCACCAAAATGAGCTTGGCCCCAGCCACTTGATGCCCACCCCTCAGACATTTGTACACATTGGAGAAGGGGAGGCTGAGAGGAGATCTGATCAGACTAAACAGCCCCAGGGCTCTCAGTCTCTCTTCACAAGGGAGATGCTCAAGTCCCTCAGTCATCCCCATATCTCTCCACTGGACTCTCTCCAGCAGGTCTCTGTCTCTCCTGAACTGGGGAGCCCAAAACTGGACACAGTATTGCAGGTGTGGTCTCAGCAGGGCAGAACAGAGGGGGAGAAGCACCTCCCTAGCCCTGCTGTCACCAGACACCTTCCTCAAAGCAAATTAAAGCAACTGCTCAGTCAGTACCAGCTGAGATGTACAAAGTAAGTCTGTACTTGCAGACAGCACTCCTTAAGCATTCCCTCTTTCCTAGTTTTCACTGGGGAAAACTGAGGCACTGAGGTGATGAGGTAACCACAGCTGCTGCAACAACTACCCACGGATCTCCCAGTTCCACTCCCAGCTCATCTACTCCAGCCTCAACCAGGAGTATTTCCTTGCAGCAAGCAGAACCCCTCGGAAACAGACTTGCTACATTGTACAAAACATAAGGTTTTGACTCGGTTTTGCTGGAGGCAGTACAGAGGAGGGCAACAAAGCTGGGGAAGAGCCTCGAGAACAAATCTGATGAGCAGCTGAAGGAGAGGGGGGTGGTTAGTGTGAAAGAGGAGGCTGAGGGGAGACCTCATTGCTGTCTCCAGCTACCTGAAAGGACCTTGTGGAGAGGCTGGTGCTGGGCTCTGCTCAGAGGTCGTTAGTGATAGAACAAGAGGGAATGGCCTCAAGCTGCCACCGAGTAGGTCAAGAGTGGATATTAGAGAAAGCATTTTGCCAGCCAGAGTGGTCAGGCATTGGAATGAGTTGCTCAGGAAGGTGGTGGAGTCACCAACCCTGGGTGTGTTTAGAAGATGTTTGGATGTGGTGCTTGGGGAGATCATAGAATGAAGCAGGTTGGAAGAGACTTCCAAGCTCATCCAGTCCAACCTAGCACCCAGCTCTGACCAATTAACCAGACCATGGCACTAAGTGCCTCATGCAGGCTTTGCTTCAACACCTCCAGGCACGGCGACTCCACCACCTCCCTGGGCAGCCCATTCCAATGCCAATCACTCTGCCAACAACTTCCTCCTCACATCCAGCCTAGACCTCCCCTGGCACAGCTTGAGACTGATGTTAACCCTTTGAAGGGAGTCAACGGATTTTCCCCAGTTCCAGACTTCACTGCACACGTTTGTTTTTGTCTCTAAATACCACACAAAGTGCAGTGAAAATGGTCAACTTCATTTTCTGCTGCCATACAGCAGCTCTCATCCACCATGGTGCCATAACCAGTTCTGCCCAGTGAGGTGGTGGAGTCACCATCCCTGGAGGTGTTGAAGAAAAGCCTGGATGGGGCATTTAGTGCCATGATCTGGCTGATTGCACAGGGCTGGGTGCTAGGTTGGACTGGATGAGCTTGGAGGTCTCTTCCAACCTGGTTAATTCTATGGTTCTGTGACTTAGGATACTGTGAGGAGTTTGAGAGTAGCTGCCCAGATGAAGCAGAGCAGAGAGAGATTGGCCTCCATGCTCTATTGGAGGTCTTTTACGACCCCTAATATCCTGTGATAAAGATATTTGCTCTTTCACTTGCAGGGCATAAATGTCTGGTGTAGAGTATGAGTTTGCTTTACTGGCACAAATAGAACTAGCCCTCAGCTGACAGAGAAGAGGGAACAGATAAGGCATGCAGAGAAAGAGAAGCTCAGAGTCCAAACTGGGAAGAGGTTACTTCCTTCTTAGATGTGACTGCACCTTCAAAAAGAAATGCTCCTCTTTGTTGTGGCAAGTACTTACAAAGGACCATGGAAGAACTACTGCCAAGCTGCCACAGTGTTGGTTTGGAGGAGCAGGAGCTCAGAGAGACCAAAGTCTATTTACTGCATCTCAGCATCATAGAATTAACCAGGTTGGAAAAGACCTCATTGAATCCAAGTTATCAGCTAACTCTTCTAATTAACTCAACCATGGCATCAAGTGCCTCATCCAGCCTCCTCTCAAACACTTCCCAGGATGGGGACTGCACCACTTCCCTGGGCAACCCATTCCAATGCCACTCTGCTGTGACAAACTCCTTCCTAACATCCAGCCTAAACCTGCCCTGCCACAGCTTGAGGCTGTGTCCCCTTGTTCTGCCCCTGGCAGCAGAGCCCAACCCCACCTGGCTACAGCCTCCCTGCAGGGAGCTGCAGACAGCAATGAGCTCTGCCCTGAGCCTCCTCTTCTGCAGGCTGCACACCCCCAGCTCCCTCAGCCTCTCCTCACAGGGCTGTGCTCCAGGCCCCTCCCCAGCCTTGCTGCCCTTCTCTGGACACATTCAAGCACCTCAACATCTTTCTGAAATGGAGTGGCCTAGAACTGGATACAGCACTCCAGGTGTGGCCTAACCAGTGCCAAGTAGAGGGGCAGGAGGACTGCCCTGCTCCTGCTGGCCACACTCTTCCTGAGCCAAGCCAGGATGCCATTTGCCTTCTTGCCCACCTGAGCACACTGCTGCCTCATCTTCAGCTGCCAACCAGCACCCCCAGGTCCCTCTCTGTCTGGCTGCTCTCTGCCACTCTGTGCCCAGCCTGTAGCACTGCTTGAGCTCGTTGTGGCCAAAGTGCAGAACCCTGCACTTAGCCTTGTTGCAACTCAACACTGGACTGTGCCCATCTGTCCAGGTCCCTCTACACAGACCAAGGCCACCTCAACAGTCCATCCATTGACCCTGCAATGCCAGATGGCCATTTGGTGAAGCAGTGCTACTGCCCCAGCCTTTCTGCCAACAATCCCCTGCTGATAAGAAGGGAAGAGGAACAGTAACACCCAGTGACTGAAGAAACAGGCAACGATGAGGTTGGCAAAGGAAATGGGTGATGCTTGTGCAAAAGCTTTGCTTACTTCTCCAGGAAGGTGGAGATTAAGAAGTCTGGAAAAATAAACCTTCTGTTAAAGCAAAGCTTGAACTTAATCCTGTTTAGGAATCCTAAAGTAAGGAGGAGGTCAGTTGGTGTTGTACACAGAACTGCAAAGCAAATCTCCTGGGAAAAGGGGGGGACGAGGGGGGGTGGAAAGAGAGACAAAGCAAACCAAGCAGTGCCTGAGGCTATCCTCTGTGATTGCAAACTTAAGTTTGGAACTTGCATTACAGAACTGAATGTTGTTTGCCCAGCCCTGCTGCAGTCTCAGGTAAGCACAGTAAGGTATTGCACCAATTTCACCTCCTTTCACTGCAGCATTCAGGACACTCTTTTGACATGGTCCAAGGGCTGTACTGCACACAAAGTATGACTTGCTCTGTGCACAGGGAATGACTAATACTTCCTCAGTTACTTCTCTTTCCAAACACTCCCAGATGAACTTTTTCCCCCCTAAACAGCTACTTGTTCTCCAACTGTTGAAGTTAACTCTTCAATACCTCGAACCCCAGGGAGGTGGTGGAGTCACCGTCCCTGGGGGTGTTCAGGAAAAGCCTGGATGAGGCACTTAGTGCCATGGTCTGGTTGACTGGATAGGGCTGGGTGCTAGGTTGGACTGGCTGAGCTTGGAGGTCTCTTCCAACCTGATTGATTCTATTCTATTCTAACACATACCGAAACAACTGAATGTGAACCAGAGTCCTGTGGACCCTCTCCAGCAGATCCCTGTCCCTCAAACTGGGGAGCCCAAAACTGAAGGCAGTACTCAAGATGAGGTCTCAGCAGGGCAGAGTAGAGGGGGAGGAGAACCTCCCTTGATCTGCTGGACACTTTTCCTAATGCACCCCAGGATCCCATTGGCCTTCTTGGCCAGGAGGGCACTTTGCTGTGCCATGGATGTTCTCCACCAGCACTCCCAGGTCCCTCTCCACAGGGCTGCTCTCCAGCAGTCACCTCCCAGCCTGGACTGCTGCAGTTTATTGTCCCTCCCCAGGTGCAGGACTCTGCACTTGTCCTTGCTGAACCTCATTTGGTTCCTCTGTGCCCAGCTCTGTCTGTCCAGGTCTCTCTGGATGGCCTCACAGCCTGCAGCTGTATCAGCCAAGCCTCCCAGGTTGGTGTCAGCAGCAAACTTGCTGAGCAGACTCTGTCTGTCTGTGCCCTCATCAATGTCACTGATGAAGATGTTGAACAGGACTGGACCCAGCACTGATCCCTGGGGGACTCCACTGGTTACAGCTCTCCAGCTGGACCTGGCACCATTGATCACCACTCCTTGAGCTCTGTCTCGTAACCAGTTCCTAATCCACCTCACTGCTCACAGCCAGGCTGAACCTACCCACCTCCAGCTTTGCTCCATTCCCCCCAGTCCTGTCACTACCTGACACTGTAGAAAGTCCCTCTCCAGCTTTTTTGTAGCCCCCTTAAGATCCTGGAAGGCCACAAGAAGGTCACCTGGGAGCCTCCTCTTCTCCAGACTCAACAGCCCCAACTCTTTCAGTCTGTGCTCACAGCAGAGCTGCTGTAGCCCTCTCAGCATCCTCCTGGCCCTTCTCTGGACACACTCCAGCATCTCCACAGCCCTCTTGTCCCAGGGGCTCCAGAACTGGATGCAGTACTCCAGGTGGGGTCTCAGCAGAGGGGAATAGAAGGAGAGAATCCCCTCCCTGGCCCTACTGGCCACACTTCTGCTGCTGCAGCCCATACTCTGGTTGGCTTTCTGGCCAACCTTCTGCAAGTGCACACTCAACTGCATTTAAAAACGTAGAATTCCCTCTGCCAGATCACATTTCATGTCCTCAAGCTGCCCCTGCATGTTTAGCTACCTGTACTTCGAGTAGCTTTCAATTTACTTGGCCAGCCAGCAAAGCCTTTCAGCTTCTGTGCTGCTCTGTGCTTGAACCACAAGTGTGTCATGATAGAGATTAAAAACCCAAACCCAAAGACCACACTCAGGTAGAATCCATGCTGCTGGGGACCTTCTGTAGAGATAGCTGGAGGAGTGACACCTACTTTCCTGACCTTATTGAGGTAAAAACTCACCTAGAACTCTATGTTCCCCCCCCAAATTACTTTGAGGCCCACTAAATTGTTTAGCTTTCCCCTGCATTTCAGCTGCTTCTTGATTAAAAAGTCTCCACACACAGGACTGAGAAGTCAGGCTGTGACCTTGAAGGATTTCCTTTCCACATGCAGGGCAGTTTAAGCAACAAAGAATGCCAAAAGTCTTCAGTTTCACTCGTGTCAAACTGTAAGTGTTAACTGGGGGGAAGGAGGAGTTCTCCATCTGACAATGAAGACAACTGAGGCAGTGCTGTGGTCTTGTGTGTCCCCTTTCTGTTCAATCCTGCAAGGCAATGAGCATCTCTAGCCAAGTGGCTTCATTCCTGCTCTCCTTGAGGTCAGCTCTCAGATACCAGGGGGAGTGTCTCAACCAAGGTGAGCTGAAGAGGGAATGAGAACCTTTGTCAGGTGTCACAGGACATTTATGGTCTTCATGAACAGCATTCAGCTTAAACTCTTGAGACATCACTCGAGGTAACTGTGCTAGTTTGAGACTAACTGGAATATTTTAGTGAGAGACATTAGACGGTAGGCTGTGAAAAGGAAACAATGGTGATGTCTGCTGCACTCACAGGCTTGCTGAGATGGATGAAAACAAGAACACAAACATAGATAACTCGGTGCCTCTCTGCTGCAGCTGGTGTCTGCAATTGTCTCCCTGGGTTGCTTTCTTTCTAACTAATCCTTCTGCTTTCTAATCCCCCTGGCCAGTTCTCCAAACTCACCTTGCACATAAGGCAAACTCTGGGATAAGGCAGAGGAGTGGAAAGGTGTTTGAGAGCCCCTCCTGGGGACTCTGGTTTCTGGGAGGGCTGTGGTGTTTCTGTATTACTTTTTAGCTTGTCCATTTCAATGGCACAATGTCCACCTGGAGACCGGTGCCAAGTGGTGTTCCTCAGGGGTCAGTGCTGGCACCAGTGCTCTGTAACATCTTTGTCAGTGATATGGACAGAGGAATTGAGTGCACCCTCAGCAAGTTTGCAGATGACACCAAGCTGTGTGGCACAGCTGACTTGCTGGAGGGCAGGGATGCCATCCAGAGGGACCTGGACAGGCTGGAGAGGTGGGCCCAGGCCAACCTCATGACGTTTAACAAGGCCAAGTGTAAGGTCCTGCACCTGGGTCGGTGCAATCCCAGGCACAGATACAGGCTGGGTGATGAATGGCTGAGAGCAGCCCTGAGGAGAAGGACCTGGGGGTCTGGGTCGACGAGAAGCTCAACATGAGCCGGCAGTGTGCACATGCAGCCCAGACAGCCAACCGAGTGCTGGGCTGCATCAAGAGAAGTGTGGCCAGCAGGGCAAGGGAGGTGATTCTCCCCCTTTACTCTGCTCTCGTCAGACCCCACCTGGAGTACTGTGTGCAGTTCTGGAGCCCCCAATACAAGAAGGACATGGAACTGCTGGAGCGGGTCCAGAGGAGAGCCACGAAGATGATCAGAGGGCTGGAGCAGCTCTGCTATGAGGACAGGCTGAGAGAGTTGGGGCTCTTCAGCCTGGAGAAGAGAAGGCTTCGAGGAGACCTTATAGTGGCTTTCCAGTATCTGAAGGGAGCCTACAGGAAAGCTGGGGAGGGACTATTTACACGGTCTAGTAATGTTAGGACGAGGGGGAATGGGTTTAAGCTGGAAGAGGGGAGATTTAGACTGGATGTTAGGAGGAAGTTCTTTACAGTGAGGGTGGTAAGACACTGGCACAGGTTGCCCAGGGAGGTTGTGGCTGCTTCCTCTCTGGAGGCGTTTAAGGCCAGGCTGGATGAGGCCTTGAGCAGCCTGCTCTAGTGGGAGGTGTCCCTGCCTATGGCAGGGGGTTGGAGCTGGATGATCCTTGAGGTCCCTTCCAACCTAAACCATTCTATGATCCTGCCTATAGCTGTGGATACTCTAAGTTCCTGCTTGCATATTGTGCCAAGCTGTTAACATAAAGCCTCATTCCTTCACTTCCAGCTCCGCTGAGTCTAGTCTGGGTGATACCATACGAGTGGGAGGGGGGCAGGTAACTCCCAAACCATCACAGTAATCATTAATGCTTCATAGGCTCTTACCCCTCTATGTATGGTAAGGTGTCAGGACTGTACAGAAAGGGCTTCATCAGCAGCTGGGCTGCCATGGCCCAGTCCCATGGAGGTCAAAATGAACGAGAGTGCAAAGGTAAGGTAAAGCTAGGCTTAATATTTTAAGGCTAGGGCTCAGGTTTTCAAGGGGAATGCCTGCTTTGCACTGACTTTCAGAGTTAGTTTCAGGTCAAGAGATCTTGAACTAAAAATGGAAGAAATTCTGCTGCTTGCTCATGACTTTTTTCCAGACAGCTGTCATCTCCTTCATGTTTGATGGGGGAAGAGAGCAGTGCTGTGATGGCAGAGGAGCTGCCTGCAGCCCCTACTGCAGGACCACAGCCCTCCAGCCAGTTTCTCACAGCTTTCATAGAATCAGGGTTGGAAGGGACCACAAGGATCATCCAGTTCCAAACCCCCTGCCATGCCCAGGGACACCCTACCCTAGAGCAGGCTGCACACAGCCTCAGCCAGCCTGGCCTTAAACACCTCCAGCCATGGGGCCTCAACCACCTCCCTGGGCAACCCATTCCAGCCTCTCACCCCTCTCATGCTCAACAACTTCCTCCTCACCTCCAGCCTCACTCTCCCCACCTCCACCTTTGCTCCATTACCCAAGTCCTGTCACCCCCTGACAGCCTCAAAAGTCCCTCCCCAGCTTTTTTGTAGACCCCCTTCAGATCCTGGAAGGCCACAGCACAGCCCTTCATCATGGTGCTCTCCCAAACTCTCTTCCCAGAAATCTGCCTCTCAGATGTTCATCTGACACAGCAGAGCTGTAAATACGGACCCTCGACACCACAAGCTGCTCCATCTAAGCAGCACTGAGGATGAAGGAGTCCAGCACAGAGGTCAAGTTAGTCATCATGGCCTACTATGACAAAGTAAACTGAAACAACTTGACCAGTCCTGGTCTGAATGAGACAGTGGCTTGATGGGAAAACAAACCCACAGGTGGCTACATCACTGAACATATCTTGTAAGGCACTGTGCCTAAGTTGCACTGGCAGCTGTGAACCAGCCACTCCTGACAGCCAAGTGTTAGATTGCTACATATCATAGAACCAGGCAGGTTGGAAGAGACCTCCAAGCTCAGCCAGTCCAACCTGGCCAATCAACCAGACCATGGCACTAAGTGCCTCATCCAAGCTTTGCTTGAACACCTCCAGGGACGGCGACTCCACCACCTCCCTGGGCAGCTAAAAAGTGTTCCTTGAAACATTGTGGCTGGATACAGTTTAGGTAGAATTTTTACTCCTTGAAGATCCCAAAGTACCTTTAAGATGTCCAGTTTAAAGGATGCCTCATGGGACAGGCAGAATCAAAGAGTCTTAGAGGTTGAAATGGACCTCCAGAGACCATCCAGTCCAACCTCCCTGCCAAGGCAGGATCCCCTAAGGTAGTTTGCACAGGAATGCATCCAGGTAAGGTTGGAAAGTCTCCAGAGAAGGAGACTCCACCACCTCTCTGGGCAGCCTGCTCCAGGGCTCTGTCACCCTCACACTAAAGAAGTTTCTCCTCACATTGAGCTGAAACCTTCTCTGTTCTGGTTTGTAGCTGTTTCTCTTTGGCTTTTTGCTGCTGACCACTGAAAAGAGCTTGGCCCCAGCTGTTTACCCCCCACCCCTCAGATATTGATAGATATTGATCAGATCCCCTCTTAACCTTCTCTCCTCCACACCAAACAGCCCCAGGTTTCCCAGTCTCTCTTTGTAGGGGAAAGTTACCCCACTCAGCTCAGTTTGTGTGTTATGGTCTAGTAATGAAGGATGCTGGGATGAAGGTTGGACTGGACGATCCTGGTACTGTGTCCAGTTCTGGGCTCCCCCATTCAAGAGAGATGTTGAGGTGCTGGAAGGTGTCCAGAGAAGGGCAGCAAGGCTGGGGAGGGGCCTGGAGCACAGCCCTGTGAGGAGAGGCTGAGGGAGCTGGGGGTGTGCAGCCTGCAGCAGAGGAGGCTCAGGGCAGAGCTCATTGCTGTCTGCAGCTCCCTGAAGGGAGGCTGTAGCCAGGTGGGGTTGGGCTCTTCTGCCAGGCAACCAGCAACAGAAGGGGACACAGTCTCAAGCTGTGCCAGGGGAGGTCTAGGCTGGATGTTAGGAGGAAGTCCTTGCCAGAGAGAGTGATTGGCATTGGAATGGGATGCCCAGGGAGGTGGAGTCACAGTTGTCATGTCTGAAGGTGTTCAGGCAAAGACTGGATGAGGCACTTAGTGCCATGGTCTGGTTGACTGGATAGGGCTGGGTGCTAGGTTGGACTGGATGATCTTGGAGGTCTCTTCCAACCTGGCTGATTCTATGACTCTATGATGGTCCTTTCCAACCACAGCAATTCACAGTGATGAGATGTTGTGCTGAGGGATTTGGTTTAGCCATGGACTTGTCAGTGTGAAACTAATGATTGGACTCAATGACCTTGAAGGTCTTTTCCCATCTCAGAAACTCTGTTATTCTGTTAACACATCCTTCAAACTGGGTCACACAACCCAAGGAGGAACCTTCTCTCTGCCCACAGTGGTACTGGGAACAGCTGTGGTTTGCAGCATCAGTTGGGAAGAGATGGGGATGGGAATCAGGGGAACAGAGACACCAAATCACTCCTTCTGCCAGGGTATGGAGCTTGAGCCCACGGTATGGGGCACCCTGTAACACACAGGACAAACAGGAGCCCTGAACACATGAAGAGAGTTTGATGTAGTGTGGTTTTCTCACCTACACTGCAGGCTAGCACAGGGAAGCTGACAAGATTTGTGCAGAGGGCTGAGTTCTCAGCTGAAACTGCGCTGTGGAGCAGCTGACTTGCTGGAGGGCAGGG
>WAAF01012522.1:1504-15665 GCA_013400475.1 Tricholaema leucomelas | reverse complement strand
AACACAGCATTTGTAGAGAGGAAAGATGCCACAAGAAATGGGTACTCTGGAAGTACCAAGGGCAGTCACTGTCCCACTGGTGAAGTCATCCTGAAGCTGCTCCAGCTGCCTCATTGCTCTGGCATGGGCAGCTGGGTTGTGAACCAAATGTTGCAAGAGATTGAGTGGCTGGGATGTCTGGAAGTGTGGTGGCAAGATGATCTCCTTGGGCATGATGCTGTTGCCAAAGAAGAAGTGGTTGATCTGTTTCCGTTCCAGGCAGCGGTTCAGGAAGCTCAGGATATGTGCCACACGGGTGATGCCATCCCATTTCCTCCTGCCTGGCATAGGTGTGCCATTGAGGAGGTGCATGAAAACTGTCTTCAAGACATAGGGAGTGATGTCCGTGCCATCCAAGATGTGGGAACAGAGATATAGGCATTGGAGGTGGAATTTGCCACGTGGCAGCTGCCTGGCTATGTGGCTGAAGAACTTCCTCTCCGCCACAGCGTAGCTCTCTTTCCATACTGTGCTTGGGGTGTAGGTGTCCTCTCCAGTCTGACTGCTGTAGAAGATATCTGTATCACCTTGCTGCACCCCAAGCATTAGCTGAAGATTGAGAGTTTTGCCACAGTGTCTTGTCAGCTGCAGCAGGCAGGAGCGCTGGCTGAAGGACGTCACCTTCGTTTCGTACTCCCGTGCCTGAGGCAATGCCACCCAAGCTTCCTTCACCAAGCCCTGGAACCAGCGGGCAACTTTCTCCACATCTAGGTACGAGTCGGTGCAGAGGATGTCTAGGAGACTCAGTCTCTCCTGCTTTCTCCAGTTCAGCTGCTTCTTGGTGTTGTGGACAGTGCATAGCATTTTTTGTGCTGTGCAGGTGCATTCCAGATCCACACGGATGCGGCAGTCCTTAGCTGGAGTCTGTGTTGTTTCAAGCTCCAGGGAGAAGACATACCCACGGGGTGGCTTCATGGGCACAAGGAGATGGTAGACAATGTAATCCTTCTCATAGGGACACCAGCCTTCAAAGGCACTGCCAACACCAATGGCAGGCTGCAGCACTGGTAATAAAGTGTTTGACAGACGCTCTTGCAAGACTTGCAGGAGGTCATCCACCATGTGCTTCACCACCCTGCTCCTGGAGATTATGTTCTGCACTGGCCACCGGAGGTGCCTGGCAGTACGCCTTTCTACTTCCTTCAAGTCTTTCAGACCTTCTGCATTGCTTTCTTCCTCCTCCTCCTCTTCCTCCACCCTCTTCTCCTCCTGATACGTGCTGATGTCTGAGATCTCTTTCTTGATGCGGACAGAGTCTTGGTTGTATGGGCTGTAATTCTAGTTCTTGCAGAAATCCTACTGTGAATGTCTCCTACGATTTAATGGAGCTGGTTCTCCCTGGAGTGCAGCAGAGTCTGTAGAGAGCAGTGATAAGGCTTTTAAAAGAAGTCTTTCTATGCCTTTCATGTTTAACTCTGGTCCTTGTAATTTTAGTAATTGGGCCATTTGCAGCTTGCGTGCAGAAAGATCACATAATACCACTTCAAGAAGACATTCCTGNGCATTTATAGCCACCCTCCCACCGTGACGTCATAATGGCAGGTGGAGTTGTCGTGCCAACTGGCCACGCCCAGAGGCCCACTGCAGCCTTGGCCAGCTCAGTGACTCACAGCCACCCAAGGCAGCCAGAGCCCTGACCCCTACACGGTGGAACCACAACTTGGAGCACGCAGTGCTCTGTGATTCACCTTACCTGGCAGAGAAGAAGATCCCACAGAGCCTTGTGACATTTCAGGTGAGGTGACGTGAACCCTGGACGTGTTGGTGCTCCTCCAGATGCCATCCCCAGAGATGGAATAGTCTCCCCTGGTGCTGGCCCCTGTGATTGTGGTCATGGCTGCGCTCTTTGTGCAGCGCATCTCTACTGCCAGACAGCTGTCATCAGGGCACTGCTTCTCCAGAATGTGGCACAGACAGAATGAAAGCCACATTGATCAGAGATCTTGACGCCTTGCTGGGACTGCCCAAAAGCAATGCTGTAGGGCTCCAAGGCCTTGCTTTTCGTATGACTGCCCAGGAGTCTCCAAGGAAATACACTTCACATTTCCTGTCTGAAAAAGGCCAAGTGCAAAACTAGATGGGAACAGAATTTATTACAATAGCTGCATGGCAGGAGCATGGGGACATGTTGGGACAGCCTTAGTTGCAGCATCACTGAAGACAGAGCCCACCACATCTGCTCTTCTGCCAGCATGCTCAGCCTGACTCTGTGGCAGCTTAGCAGTCAGCACTCTATGCCTACCTTTCCCAACACAGTTAAGCACAGACACAGATGCAGCACTTGCTCAAGCACATTTGTTTACAACTCTGCACAGAGGAAAGATGACAGAAGAAGAGGATGCCATGGAAGAGCCAAAGACAGGCTGTCTTCCTGTCTGGGTGGTGATGCACACCTGTGGTGGCACAGCTCTGTCCCTGTCCATCTCTCTCTCTACACACCCATAGTACAGCCCTTCTGCGAGCTCACAGAGGTGGCTGCTGAAACTGTGACTCAATGCCTTGCTGTGGGGTGACAGATCCTGCAGCAGATGCTGCAAGAGGTGCTGTGGCTGGGATGTCTGGCAGTGTGTAGGTTCTTTATGCATCCTACATACACCACTTTTCTTAATATACCCTGCCAATTGTATCAACTACCTGCTAATTCCTCCAGTGTTACCAGTAAAAACCCTACGTTTACTGGTTGTTTTTCATATCTTTTAAATGTTTCTTTTTCATTTTAATGTTGTTTTTCTAACTTCTCTCCTCCACTGGCTGTGTGCATTAAAACGTTTTGAGTTCTTCAGGAAATGTGTCCAAGAGAAATGCCTTTGTCTAAGGTTTTGACCAGGGACTGACTTTCTCTAATCTTCGTGTCCAGAAAAGTGCAAGCCAGCATAAGAAGGTCCACCATAGAGACAGAATATGCTCTACCATTGCTTCACGAGCCTTTGTTTAAGGCCACATGTCTTGGAAGGGCCTCTTCTAATGGGCTGAGATGCATCTTGTGGGGGTGCTCCTGAAGTGCTTCTGTCACTTTTGAAGAGATGCAAGTTAAACCACGAGCCTTCATAGTATCATAGTATCATCACGGTTGGAAGAGACCTCACAGAACATCAAGTCCAACCCTTCACCACAGAGCTCAAGGCTAGACCATGGCACCAAGTGCAACGTCCAATCTTGCCTTGAACAGCTCCAGGGACGGCGACTCCACCACCTCCCTGGGCAGCCCCTTCCAGTGGCCAATGACTCTTTCAGTGAAGAACTTTCTCCTCACCTCGAGCCTAAACTTCCCCTGGCACAGCCTGAGGCTGTCCTTCGTTTAAAGCCACACTTTAACCGGACCAATGCAACTGCTAAGAATCTTGTGAAGATTCCTGCCACAAAGATCACACTGTTAAGTGAGAATGGAAGCAGTGCAGGCTTGATTGGAGAGCTTGTGTGGACTGCCTAAAGGATGATATTAAGCTAGGAGGAGTAAGGAAAAGAAATCAGGTATGTGAGGTCACCTTTAGCTGACGTCAGTGGAAGGGTCAGAGGAGTGGCAGGATGGAAGCAGAGAAATGCAGAAACAGCTCCAATCCACAGGGCACCAAAGCTGCTCATCTCTCCAAGCAATACCCTTGATGATGTGAGGCACAATCAGGGCACAATGGTTTCTGTGTACAAAAGAGGGGGCAGTGGTTTTTGTGAGACGCGAGCTGTTTGCTGGTGTGAAGTTGTACCTCTGGTCTGAGAGCGTAACTTCTCCTGGCCCCCTTGCTGACTACGGAATGCAACTGCTGCTTCTCTCTTTGCCTCTGCCTTATCTTCACCAAGTGTGTCTGGGCTGGGAGTCAGCCGAGACGGTAGCAGAAAGCCGTCGGTGCGCTCTCCGCGGCAGTGCCGGCAGGCGCTGGGCGGCGGAGGGAGGCGGACGGGGGCGTCCGTTAGCGGCAGCCGGGGGCGTCCGTTAGCGGCAGCCAGTGTCCGAGCTCAGTCCTGCCGGGACGTCAGGCAGCACGCAGCTGGCCCAGCCGGCACCCACCGCGCTATTTTAAATAGCACAGGGAGTGGCGGCGGCAACAGAGCACCGGGAGCGGAGGCTTAGCCCCAGTGTCCAGCCAGGAGAAGGGCAGGTCCGGGGCTGCTCTTGCCACCAGCAGGGCATGGGCTCCGATTGCGCTTGGCAAAAGCACGCAGCCGTCCATCTGACCTGCTGCAGAGTGCGCTACAGCCTCTCGCCGGAAGCAGAGGGAAGTCGGGAAAGGGATTGCGTGAGGTGTGGTCAGGTGGCTATCTACGGAGCCTGGCGGCTGAGCTAAGGCAGAGGCAGATAGGCCGAGGGGCACAGTGGAGTGGGAGCAACAGATCGTCTGGTGGATGCGTGCCCGGAGCTCCCTGAGACAGGAGCAGGGATGGCCTCTGGAAAAAGCCCAGGCTCAAAGGGTATAGAAATGTTGTCCCCATTTTTAATACAAGTAGAAAAGAGAACCTAGGGTATTTCTGAACGGTCAGCCTGAACTCTGTGCCCTGGGCTGCATCAAGAGCAGTGTGGCCAGCAGGGCAAGGGAGGTGATTGTCCTCCTTTGCTCTGTTCTCGTCAGACCCCTCCTGGAGTACTGTGTGCAGTTCTGGAGCCCCCAACACAAGAAGGACATGGAACTGCTGGAGCGGGTCCAGAGGAGAGCCACGAAGATGATCAGAGGGCTGCAGCAGCTCTGCTATGAGGACAGGCTGAGAGAGTTGGGGCTCTGCAGCCTGGAGAAGAGAAGGCTTCGAGGAGACCTTATAGTGGCTTTCCAGTATCTGAAGGGAGCCTACAGGAAGGCTGGGGAGGGACTATTGACAAGGTCTGGTAATGTCAGGACGAGGGGGAATGGGTTTAAGCTGGAGGAGGGGAGATTTAGACTTGATGTTAGGAGGAAGTTCTTTACAGTGAGGGTGGTAAGACATTGGAACGGGTTGCCCAGGGAGGTTGTGGATGCTTCCTCCCTGGAGGTGTTTAAAGCCAGGCTGGATGAGGCCTTGAGCAGCCTGCTCTAGTGGGAGATGTCCCTGCCTCTGGCAGGGGGTTGGAGCTGGATGATCCTTGAGGTCCCTTCCAACCTAAACCATTCCATGAGTCTATGATTCTATGATTCCTGAGGACAGGGAGGTGATTGGAGACAGCCAGCATCTAGCTGGACTTCTCTAAAGCCTTTGACACACTTCCTCACAGCATCCTTCCCTCAGTGCATAGACACAGACTCATTTCTTGCAGCAGCTTCACACAGGAACATTTCCCAGAAGGAACGGGCTCTGGGCTTGAGGTTGTGGTTGCACTTGTCCTGCCTTCACAAGCTCTGATTAGAGGGTGATAACGATATTGGTCCTGTTGCAGACATGGTACCTGACTGTAGTAGAGATCATAAGGTATCCCCAGCCTGGCTGACTGGATTTTGGTTCTTCACTCTTAGAATTTCATGTTCTTTATGCGTATGGTGTACATACATTGCATTCTATTTTCATAATAAGCTCTGTTGATTATATCAAAATTCTTCTACTTGTTAATTCCTCTTCTATTAGCAGTAAAACTGATAATTTGGGGTCTATTTTCTAATATCTTTTAAATGCTTATTTAAAAAAGAAGTCAAATCTGTTGTGTAGTTTCTGTCTTTCAATTATGCTGTGTATGAATAATGTTTTGATTTCTCCAGGAAATAACTTTAAGAAAAATGTCTTTGTCTAGAGCTGGACCAGAGACTGACTTTTTTTAATCTTAATGTCCAAAAAAAGTGCAGGATACAGAGGCATAAGTGGTCGTCTATATAGGTGGACTATGCTGTTCCATCACTTCAATATATTGAAGTGCAATCCGTGTCTTGTTTTTCACTCTTTTGTGGATAGTGGCTTGACAAAATGCCATTCTTCCAAATTTAACCCATTCTGATTAACATAAGTGAAATAAAAACCTCTTCTGTGTCTACTTTTCAATTATTTGTGTGATATTGTTTTTCCCTTTAAATCATGTGTGGAAGAAATTTTCCACTCTGCAAGGTTATTAAAACAGAATTGCTATACTGAGAGTAGCCCTTCAAAAAATGGCATGAAAAGCACAAGATAATGCTCATAGCATGAAACCTGGGACCTAAGTATGTGGAGCAAGGAAGAAATGTGTTAATTGTAGCTGGGATTGGTTTTGTAACCTGCGAGTAGAGCATGTTATAATGTCTTGTAACAGTTGTGAAGCATGAATTTGCCAAAGAAGTATTCTAGTAGTCCATTGCTTCTGAGTGTGGAGGCCTTCTAATGGCCTATAGATTGCTTTAAATGTACAGACAACCCAGCTAGATAGTGCTGGCATGCAAGGAATGGGTACTAGTCAGGCTTTTTGATATCTCTGCAAGGAGAAGGCATCTCCATGGCTTTTTACAGAAAAGTGATGGAACACCATTTGAGTGAGCAGAAGTCTTTCTGTTACGATAAGCAGTATTTGAAAACACAGAAGGTAAACTGCAAGCTGAAGTCACCTTTCCTTAGTATAAAGGAGTGTAACCTGTGTTCTGCAGTTCTGAGGAAGAAGAATCATTAATGATTTACTTTCCTTCATCTGCCGGCTCAAGAGAATGACATTGTAAGGGCAATAGGATATTTCTGAGGTATGCTTACCATCACAAAACTGAAAATTCAGGAAAGGTTTCACTTGGCTTGATCAAAGATATGTAAATCTTCTTAGATCCATTACAAAATTCTCATGTAGCTAAGGGCTTTTTAGCTTTCTTGCACTGAAAGCTACTTCAGTTTAACACTATGGGAAAAGTTGTGGGTTTTTTTTTTTCCTTCACCTGTTTTTATTTCTTTAATTGTTACAGTGGGCACATGCCTTTAGGTCAGCATTCGTGGCTGAGGCTTTCTGATAGATAGTAGTTGTGACTCCCTGAACTCCAGTTTACCTACCTTTAAATAGTAGTGTGTGAAAGGAGTTGAGGAATGCAAATGGCTCTGACCATCCCACACAGCACAGAGTATGTGACCAGCAAAGACATTTTCCTGTATATTCATGGTTACCTCTGGTCCCTCAATAAATACATGTGAGGAGGAAATGCAGGAATTGAAAGTTGAAAGCAGCTTGAAGAAACAACAGATCCTTTGCTTCTATGTGTCAGTTTTCTACAGTACCTTGTCAAGTTTCTCCAGCACCTATCTGTGGAAATGCTGCTGTAAGTTTTCTCATGTCTTTCTAATAAACAAGAATAGCCTTGGATTGGAACAGTGCAAAGCAAGCTCAGTTGTGTTCTACTTTCAGAATCTGTCACATATTCTTGTCTAGCTTAAAGTGATCTTTTCCAGTGGAATTGTTAAACATTTTTTTACTGTTCCCTTAACAAGCACTGAGGTTCTGGGGAAAACCAGAGCCAGCTCTGACACCTCATGTCCACCAGATTTGGTCATTTGGAGTTTCAGATAAGCAATGTGACAAAGATTCACTGCAGAACTGCTGTCTGGATTTCTTACTACTAATATTCCCAAATTATCTCTTTTTTTCCAGAATTCATTCACCTGCTGAATTAAGTCTCATAATTCTGCACTAGTCCAGACAAAGATAAATCATTGGGAAAAAAAAAAAAAAACAAAACACAAAAACAACAAAAACAAACAAACAAACAAAAAGAAAAAAACCAGACCCAAAACCAAACAGAGTATGCTCAACTGTTAGGAAGTAGCATGAGAGAAGCAAACATGTGGGCAACATTCCCAGCCAGGAGTTTTGGGTGCATTCATGCATACATGTACATATGAACTGGATGGCACCTACAAACAGGCTTCACTCTTTTCAAATAAGAATAGAAAAACTTCTCTCATCTTTCTGCTTCTTCATTTCACACATGCAAAAATTAACTGCATTATCTTACTGTGTCAGAAAAAATAAAGTAATTTGTGTGTTTGGAAAACACCTTTGAGGTCTTTAAATCTAACCACTAACACTGTTCAGTTTGCTGCTAAACCCCGTCCCTTAGCATAGCATCTAAACACCTTTTGAACACCACCAGTGGTGAGGATTCAGCCATCTCTTCACTGGGCAGGCTGTTCCAGTGCTGTTTCAGGTAAGAGATTCCCTGCAGTATGCAGTCTAAACCTCCCCTGGTGGACCATGAGACCAAATCCTGCCTCACTGCAACCTCATTTCATTTAGTTTTGGAGAGCACTGAGGTCTCCCCTGAGCCTCCTTTCCACCTCCATTGTTTCTTGAATAATGCCCACCCTTCTTTGACTCCTTGGCCCTTCAAAACTGCCTCTGAGTGGACTCTGTCAAGCAGTTTCTATAAGATGCCAGAGTCTGCCTGCTGGAAGTCTAAGGTGGCAGTTCTGCTGACCCCTGCCTCAGAGTACTCTGAGGACGCATGGCAGGGAATTAATGCATTGTCACTAATCCAATATAAGTCATTTGCCTTTGCTGGGAACAGAAATGGAGTCAGTCTTAGAGTACTAAAATTAACCTTTTTTTTTTTTTTCCCCAGAGATTTTAATGTGAGAACAATAAGCATAGCAGTTTGGATTAAATTAGAAAAGCCCTGTTCAAAGATTGCATTTAGCCCCACAAGGAAAGAAACTTTGCCCCACATTTCTGTCAGAGGCCCTGCCATAGCCTTCTGTTCTCCCTAGGGAGAAACTAAACATTGGCTCAGTAGACTGCACTTTGAAGAGACCTGCTTTTTGTGCTCCAAGTATTCCTATTCCTAGAAGGTAGGATGAAACATTAGATTCACAACAAGTTTCCTGAGACTACAAGGTTACTTTGGAAATCTCACCAGAATAAGTTTCTGAGATTATAGTACTTTTTCCTTATATATATTCTCAATTTCCTACTTTTAAATAAAAATTCCAGCTAACCCAGAAATTCGGTAAAGCATCAGTGTGAACATTCAAATCAAACTGGGATAGGGTCTGTGCCAGGACAGGACATCTTGATTCTCTCCAAAGCAGCAAATACATCTCCAAGGCATTGTTCTGGCCAAAGTCTTGCAGGGCAAGTGCAAAGTTAGAATGGATCCAGCATCCTGTCCAAGAGTGGCTAAAGCAGGATCATCAGGGACAGGTATTTGGAGAGATTGCTTTCTTCCGTCTCAGCTGTGCTAAGAGGTTTGTGGAAATGACACACAGAAGGCTGGCAAAGCAAGACAAAGCCTCATTTTATCACTCTCTGAAGTACCTGAAACATATTTAATGGAATAGTGCAACCTATGACTTTTTAAGCTGCAAAGCAGGGCAAGTAGAAGTCGTGGAAACCATTTTGACTTTTTCATTCTAACATCAAACATGACAGTGAAGTGAAGGAAATATTTTCTTGTCATTCAAAGTCTTGACACTTGGCTGAGGCATGGTAGCAGGAATGTACATTGTGAAGCCTCTCTGCCATCTCAACATGTAAACCACTAAGCTCAGCTGGTGTGAGAAAGTTTCACCCTACTCTCTACCTGAAGGAAGGGCACTGCCTCTGAGCTTGCCTCCAACTGAGTTTCCCAAAAAGCATGCAGCTGTCCAGGTGTCTGGCTGCAGAGAGTGCCACAGCCTCTCTCTGAAAGCACATGGAAGCTGAGGAAGTGGCTGTGTGAGGCATGAGTAGATGGGTTAGTCCAACTGGTGATGGAGCTAAGAGAGAGATCAACAGGCTGAGGAACATCCTTCTGTCCACCAGGACTTTCAGCTCTGTCTCCTGTGTGCTGCTCTCCCCTGGGTCAGCCTCTATGCTATACTGGTCCATGAAGTTGTTCTTTCCCAGGTGCAAGACTCCATAATTGTCCTTGCATTTCACTAGATTTCTCCCTGGCCAGCTCTCCAGCCTGTACAGGTCCCACCAAATGCCAACAGAGCCTTCGTTTGTCAATCTCTCCTTGTAGTTTTGTGTCATCAGCAAACTTGCTGACAGTTCACTCATTTTCCTCATCCAGGTCACTGATGAATGTATAGAATAACACTGGTTCCAGTGCCAATCCTTGAGAAACTCCTCCAGACTGTCCCATTGACCACAACTCTCTGGTTTCTTCTTTTCAACCAGTTCCAAATCTATCTCACTACCTGATCATCTAGACCACACTGCCTCAGTTTATCTGCAAGGATGCTGTGGGAGACAAGTGTCAGATGCATTACTGAAATCGAGATAAAGCACATCCACTGCTTTACCATCATTTATTTATCCACCTGCTTTTGTCCTCATAAAAGGCTAACAGACTGGTCAAATGTGACTTTCCACTGGTAAAGCTATGTTGACTGCTCCTTGTGACTACTCTTATCCTCGATATGCCTTGAGATGATGCCAAGGATATGTTCTTCTGTCATGTTCCCAGAGGCAGAGGTGAGCTGACTGGTCTATAGTTACCCAGATCCCTCTTCTTGTGCTTTTTCAAGACTGGAGTGACATTTGCTTTCCCCCAATACTCAAGCACCTCTCCTGTTTGCCATGACTTCAACCATGTGATGGTTTGGGCGTTACCCGCCCCCTGACACTTCGTAATATCACCCAGACTAGACTCAGCCAGCTCTGGAAATTGAATGGAGCTTTATATTTACAGCTTAGCACAACATACAAACAGATATGTACAATATATAAAGTTATATACAGAAATACACGAGGTAAAAGGTAATACAGAAACATAACAGCCCTCCCAGAAACAGTAGTCCCCAGGAGGGGCTCCCAACCACCCTTCCACTTTCTCCAACCCTTCTTTACCTTACTCCAGACATTGCCTTGTGCCCAAGGAAGAATGGAGGGTCAGCCAGGGGTGTTAGGAAGCAGATGGATTAATCAGAGAGACAGCAGGTTAGGTTAGAGGAAGAAACACGGCTTAAAGCCCAGGCAGTGACCGAATGTCTTATCTATATTTGCATTCTTGTTCTTATACATCTCAGCAAGCCTATGAGTGAAGTAGACGTCACCATTGTTTCTCTTTCACAGCCTGCAATCTAGTTCTTCTCACCAAAACTTTCTAGCTAGCTTCAAACTAGCACACATCAGTTTCCTCAGCACCCACTTGTGCATCCCATCAGGACCCATGGATTTAGGGATGTCCAGGTTGACTGACTGCTCCCTGATCCAGTTGTCACCAACCAAGGCAGACAACTCCTTTATCCTGACTTCCTCAGGGACCTAAGGACTCTGGGGGCCCTCAGGACAGTCACCAGAGGTAATGGACAGGGACTCCACCTTGTTTCCTCTATTACCATACTGCCCACTTCATTCTTCAATGGGCCTACATTGCTTCTAGTTTTAGGTTTTTCTTCAGTGTATTTGAAGAAGACCTTTCTATTGCCCTTGGCTTCTCTTGCAAGGTTCAGTTCCAAGAAGGCCTCAGCTTTCCTAGCTGCTTCCTGGCATCCTTTGACAGCAGTCTTATGCTGCTCCTAAGTGGCTAGCCCCTTGTTCCATTCTCTATAGACTCTCCTCTTCCACTTAAGTTTGATCAGGAGTTCTCTATTTAACCATGCAGGTCTCCTGGCTCCTTACCTCAGTTTCCTACTCATTGATAGGCTTTGGTCTGGAGCTTGGAAGAAGTGGTGTTTGAATGTTAGCCAACTGGTTTTGGGTCCCTTTACCTTCTAGTTCCCTGTCCCATGAGATTTCCCCTAGAAATGCTTCAAGAAGCCCTGCTGAAATTCAGATATCAGTTTGTGAACTATTAATAGTATGAGTAGTTTATATTTTGTGTTAAGTTACTGAATATGTATGGAGGAAAAAAAAAGTTCCTTAGTTATGTATGCAGGTATGCAGTGTTTTTCAATTCAGGGGAAAGAAAAAAAAACAAAAAAGCTAACTAGTAGGCAAGTAAAGAAAGGTTTTTTCCAAGAATTCACATCATTGTAAATGAACATAGTATAAATAGAGAGGAGGATTTAAAAGTGAAGAGAAATAGGCCACTGGGATATCTTTCTTTTTGAGGTGAATCAGCAATAGCCTTCTGTCTCTGGAGGCCTGAATTGAAAGCACACAGTAAGTTAATGATGGTGATCCCTGACTTCTCCATTTAGCTAGCATTTGCACTATTAAATGGTACAAAAATTTGGCAACAGTGCTTGACATGACTGACAGGAAGCAGAGGTTAGCAGTAACATGGGACCAGAATAGGAGGAGTAAGACAGGCCAGAACTGAGGAATGTTGGCAAGGCCATGTGGGAAAACACACAGTGCAGCTGTCTGTGGTGTGCTGAGCTCTAATTAGTGCCATTAGTTTCTCATTTTCAGGACCCAGACATCCAGTACACAGATGTGTACTACAAAACCTGCATCACGTCAATAGCAAAGCTCTTGCAAGGGGGTGGGAGAGAGGTTGCTGTGGCTTCTGTTGGAGATGGCTTCTGGGGATGCTAGCCAAGGACTCCAGCTGCTTGCCTGCAATGCAGCTGCTGTTGTGTTGAGTTACTGTGAATGGTCACCCTATGCGGTAATGCCAGGAAACCACTTTGAAGTCAGAAAGACAGAGACTTTATGACAGTGATTCAGGATGGAAATTGTTCCTGAGCAGATTTGACTAACATCTACAACTTAGTCACTGGATGGAAGTACAAATTACCACTGCAACACGAACAGATATTTTATTTGGATTCTTCAGGACCACAGCTCAAGGTATAAACTATTATAACTGTTTTAAACCATCTGATAGTAATCTGCCTCATCATAAAACATCTCTGCAGCAACTCTTTACTGGAAATATTTGTGGCTTTTACATTCTAGCACTAAACACGGCAATGAAAGGGAAGGGAATTGTTTGTTTCCGTGTCACTCTGAGAAGCTCTTGGTCCAAGGCTGCTTAAACAGGTTTTTTTTTGCCTTCAAAGAAAAAAACAATGTTAGAATGGCTCTATTGCTACAGCCAGCTGTAGAACATGGATTAGTTAGGATGAGATTGTCATTGGACAGTTGAGAAAAAGCTGTTAGGCATCCGGTTGTTTGTTAAAAGGCAACATCTTTACTGCCTCTGATTCTGCATCTGATGTTGAAACTTAATTACAAAAATAGACTGAAATATATTTATAGAATGAAATACAGAATCTTATGCAGAAGCATGCATAGTCATTAAAAAAATTAAAACATAAATAAGGAGCAGGACAAGAAGTAAGGAGATGCATAGTATATAAAAAATACTTATAGTGTTGCATCTCTAAAGCATTTTCTGGAGGACTTCTCTGGGCTGGGACATCATAATGATAATTAGTTCATCAAAGTTGTTCTCTCTGCAGAGAAGATAATGATTAGTATGTTTGTAATGTTCTTGTTTTGAATATTCTCTTTCTTATATCAGAACTAGGTAAATTTCATTAAAGACTAGCATAAAATCAGCATCCAAACCAGTTTCTTTGTAATTATGTCAGGTGAATGTGCTGTCAGTAGCCAAAGTCACATAGCATAGCTGAGCTGATGGCCAAAACAAATTCAGTTGCCCAGTAGTGCAACAACCAGTAAATTACCCTCTTTATATGCACAGGAGGCTGGGTCATACTGAGAGGCAAAGGTCTCGCTGACAGGACTATGTTTTCCCAACTGTAGCACATGGCTCTTCAGGCTACTTGGTGCTGTCCTGGAGCCGTGAGTTTTGGATACATAAGAAATTCCAAGAAAATCCTCCAAGAAAAGAGGATATTTCTTCTGAGGCACATCCTTCTTCTTTCTCAGCTGTCTCACTCACTGTCCTTATCATGCTGTAACATTTGAGATGGAAATATCAGATTGTAAAGGCTCTTAATTGGCCCACCTCAGAAATACATTAAAAAATAGCTTCGAGCTAACACTAGTCAATAACCTCAATTTTGCATACATTTCCAAAGTGTAAAACTGTGAGAGTCTAAAGCCTCTCGCTTGTTCATCAACAAAGATAAATCATAGAATCATAGAATGGTTTAGGTTGGAAGGGACCTCAAGGATCATCCAGCTCCAATCCCCCTGCCATAGGCAGGGACACCTCCCACTAGAGCAGGTTGCTCAAGGCCTCATCCAGCCTGGCTTTAAATGCCTCCAGGGAGGAAGTATCCACAACCTCCCTGGGCAACCTGTGCCAGTGTCTCACCACCCTCACTGTAAAGAACTTCCTCCTAACATCCAGTCTGAATCTCCCCTCTTCCAGTTTAAACCCATTACCCCTCGTCCTGACATTACTAGACCTTGTCAATAGTCCCTCCCCAGCCTTCCTGTAGG